>JARWKJ010000014.1:27032657-27515157 GCA_029959095.1 Rhinichthys osculus
TTGCCAGCCAGCCGGCAGCATGGCCAACCCAGCCCAGCGTACTGCTGCCTGGGACGGATGGGAAGAGAATGAGCTAGATCACCTTCCAAAAAACACATAGCAAAGAGGGATTGGAGTTTGGCTTACTCTGGCAGTGTGTCTAGTCTTTGTGTGCGTGCTTGTCAAAGATGTAACCAACTGTTCAAGATTTGGGGGACCAAATATAAAAGTTGTGATTATTGTAAAAATTATACATTTTAATTGGATGAGCTCTGTTTCATTGCAAGCTGACTATAAATGCTGTACGGTTGACTGCATAATCTATGTCCAAAAGCTTTATAAATTATAAAGAGGTAGGTAGGCAACAAGTCACATCCCAAATGCAATATTTGCGTAACATCTTGTCTATTAAGATGCATTTATCTGGTTGGCAACTGACTATCCCAAAAACTTATCGGTTCAGTGGTTGGTGAAAAGAAGGAAAAGGGTGCTTGAAGGGATATTTATGAATAAATCATGACCTAATTTCTACTGGGAAATAAGCATTTAAGTCACTAAATATCTTTAAAGCTTATTTTAATTTGTTTTAAGATCATTAGACATTGGCGTCTTGAAAGCCTGATTCCTTAGAAAGTACCTTAATACAAAAACACTTCATGCAAATCATTATTAGAGTTGGCAATGAAAATTCCTATCTATTTTCAAATAGCACCTTATTGAACATTGTGAACGATTTGTTTCATTTTCAAAAAAACACATTTTTACCTATTTTACTTATTTTTAATCAAAATGTCATAACTCGATCTTCCTTTTCAGATCTGTCGCCAGACCATTTAACAACCAATGGGCATGTAAGCCACAATACGGAAGATCTGTCACTTCTGTGGATCTGTCACTATACTACTGTTTTATAGCAACTTTACCTGACAAGGCAGCAAGGCAAATGACAGGTTTCAGACACAGCCAATAATCAGCAAAGCCAAATAGAATAACTAAAATCACTGTAATTGCATTAAGTGGGTTATTCATTTTATAAAAACATATCGACGATATGTTTTTATAAAATGAATAACCCACTTAATGCAATTAAAGTGATTTTACTATAGTTAGGTGGGCACCACACAAGTTTTATTAATTGACAAATAACTTGAATATTGCAGGTGATGTGTCCACCCTCATTGGTGCTTGTGCATTTTCTTCTGCAAAGTCTGTGTTTTCCTGGTTATGACAGGAAGGTGAATAAAGAGTATGAAAAATGAGATTTTAGATGTGTATGCATGAGAGAAAGCAAGCAGGAAAGACAGAAAGCGGGCAAAAGAAAAAGAGAGAAGGGGGTATGAGAGCGCAGTTTGTGGACAGCAAAGCCCATGAGACACATAACTTGGCAGCTTACCTGCTTAAAGGGCACTGGCAGGAAAGCTGGACAGGCATATATGTCACCCTCCCTCTCTTTCTCCTGCTCCAGAAGGCTGAAGGACACAGGAAGAGTCTGGGCACAGTGCAGCCAAGCAAGCAGCCAGACGGCCGGGCCGCAGTAATAATGGAGAACTGTATAACAGCGGGGCACTAAGCTCTCTGTGCTTAAGTATTTATTTGTGATGAATAGTAATGACGGCACACTTACAAAGCACTTGTTTAATATGGAATGGCCTAAGGGGCGGGTATCATTCGAGCAAATGAATCTCACTGCGCCTCCCTCAGCCCTCCATAACATGTGCTGGCCCTTTTCACTGTCCCTGCCCCAAAGTTAAATAAAACATTACATGCCATTTTCAGTTATTAACCTACTTAATTGAGAAAAAAAAGTCATTTATTTCTATTTGGGCTCTGCTGCTACACAGCTGTCATGGACGGGTGGTAACCTAAATAATCAATTGATGTGCTTTTTGGTCTCTGGGAGTTGATTGGATGCCACTATAAAGGAAAAGAGCTTCTATTGCTGTACTTCAAAAAAAGCCCCAAAAGCTTCATCACGCCACGGCTGGTAAATATGAGTGTTGTCAACCCCTACTGAGATTTATTACGAGCGCCTTGCAGAAGAACAAACAACAGACAGTTTAGCTAACAGTTTGCGGCACAGTACTGTTACTGCCATGCAAATAAGGATAGATCAGCTTTTCAACAAAAGGCTGTTAAACACCCCCTTCTGTTTACAAGCCCTTCTGATGTGAACACCCATCATCAAAAGGCAGAAAGTCACCAGCTGCGGTTTAGCACTGGCTACTCAAACAGTCATGATCTCGTGTTGTGACACTAAGCCATCATTGGCTCGGCAGGAAGTCTCACATTGGAGTGGTAATGCACGAAACAGTGCTGATCTGTTTTGTGTTTTTCTCATTGAAGTAGAAGTTCACAGAAAAATGAAGATTCTGTCATCATTTACATTTACACAGAACACATTTTCATACAGCAACCAGTGGGTGTCATGTCATGCTTGAAAAAGTACACAAAAGCACCATAAAATACTATAAATGTCACCCATGCACTCCATGACTCTAATGCTATACTCCAAGGAGTGGAGTATTGTGTGAGGAACAAAACAAAATCTAAAGCGCTGAAAATCTTCCTTCCCCTATAGCTTTCAAAATCCAGATATGCTTAACTCTATTGTTTCTTCCAATGTAACTGATAGGGACACAACACATTTGAATAATCAGAAGAATGAATGAGATTTGAGCTACAGTGGAAAGGAAGATAATACCGATATATAAAAGTAGTATATATAATAGAGCACTTATTCCGTTAAACTTCTCCTACTGTATTCAAACGGAAGAAAAAAAGTCATATGGGTTTGGAACAACATGAGAGTACGTAAATAATCACAGAGGTTTAATTTTCAACTGTGACACTGGTCCTAAATCAGTGTAAAAACAGAAATCGATGGTGTGATGGTTGACACAGATTACACCCTTTCTCACCTGACTCATTACTGCTACACAGGAGAAAAGCCCTGTGCTTAATCGGCCACTCAAACGTTCCTGGGCCATGTTTAAGAGGTGCCACCTGGCCAAGAGAGAAGAGGGAGCAAAGCAAACAGAGAGACAAGTGGAGAGCAGAGAGGAAATGGAGCAGAGGGTTTCAGTGCCTTCATTTGCCAGTGTTTCTGTCCACCCCCCACTGCTGGGAGAGGATAGAGAGGATAGAGGCAGAGAGAGAGAGCGAGAGAACTATGCCATGCTGCAGTATGCCCACAGTGTGCCAAGGACAACAGAGCAGAATTAACCCCTGAGTGGAGGCAAGAGAATGTGTGATTCTCTAAAATCTGGGTTAGACACTTTCACTTGGATCAAGCTTGTTCTGCTAAATACTGTGCAACATAAGGATGAAAATCTATTGTCTATATTATCTGATATGACCTTTTCGTGTATGGTTAATTAACATTTCAAGTCCTCTAGGATACGTGGGTACGTGGGTAAAGTCTATGAATCTTTATACCTCAGCACTGCTGAAAGCTTTTGATTGACTGACAAACATAATTTTCTTTATAAAACAGATCAGAATTTAAATTTATTTGAATCATCATTCAGCTCACGGCCACATTAACACCTCAGAAATGTGCATTCATTTCCAATATTTCAGCTGCCTATCGTCAAATATTTCTTACATTTGATGTAGGTAATATATCAAAGTTTGTAGTTTTACTACATATTACAGCATTAAATAATTCACTATTCTGGGTAATGTGCTACATACTGTAAGCCCCTATAGCTGTAGTTTTGTACATTTCAGGTTCACTCTACAATTTAAAGGGTTAGTTCACCCAAAAATGAAAATTCTGTCATTAATTACTCACCCCTTATGTCATCCCAAATCCGTAACACTTCTTCGGAACACAAATAAAGTTATTTTTTTTATTAAATCTGAGAGTTTTTTGTCCCTCCATTGACAGCTACGCATCTGAAACTTTGACGCTTCAAAAAGTTCATAAAGAGATCTTAAAACTAGTCCATATGAATCAAGCGGTTTAGTCCAAAATGTTCTGAGGAGACTCAATCGCTTTATATGATGAATAGATTGAATTTAGGCTTTTATTCGCAAAAACATTTATCAACTCACACATCAGTTATGGTAAATGGAAGCTCAAACATGTTTGCTTGATGTGCGAGAACCAATGAGGTTCATTCTTGTGTGTTACGCAGCATGTTTGAGCTTCAGCAAGAACCAATGAGGGTGATTCTCGTGTGTTACGCAGCACGTTTAAGCTTCAGCAAGAACCAATGAGGTTCATTCTTGTGTGTTACACCGCACGTGTGAGCCTCCGTAAGAGGTTTGTTCTTGCATGCCAAGCAGGTTTGGTTGAGCTTCTGTTAATGTTCACTGATCAATGTTTATATGTGAATAAAAGCCTAAATTCAATCTGTTCATTACAAAGTGATCGAGTCTCTTCAGAAAATGTGTACTAAACTGATCAATTCATATGGATTAGTTTTACGAGCTCTTTATGAATTTTTTGAAGCGTCAAAGTGTCAGTTGCGCAGCTGTCTATGGAGAGACAGAAATCGCTCAGATTTCATCAAAAAGATCTTCATTTGTGTTCCGAAGATGAACCTCATACGGGTTTGGAACGACATGAGGGTGAGTAATTAATGACAGAATTTTCAATTTTGGGTGAACTAACCCTTTAAAGAACACAATTAATTAATTGTTCCCTGGGAATCAAACCCACAGTCTTGGCGTTGCTAGCGTCATGCTCCATCAACTGAGCAACAAGAACACCATGTTAAACGCCTCTCAAACCTATCAAATCTAATGTGTCAAACTAAGTAAACACATACTCATATTTCAACCATTTGAATGTCACAGCCTAAACCTAAACCCTTACCTAAACAAGGTCCCTAAAATTTGCCTGCTTAAACTCAACACAATGTGACTACACAGGAAGCTAGAAAGATTCCACATGCCCCAACCACCAGAAATCAATGAATAATTAACAAGGCCCTTTTCAATCCATGTTGCTGTCCATCAAAGATTGTGACAGTTAATCCTTTTCTTATATAAATAGCTCTTTGGTGTGGATGGGTAGTAGCCGCATGGAGCTCTATCCCGTCTGTCCCTGAAGCGGCCGCCAGGATAAGCTGTGTGTGTGTGTGTTGGATTGGCACATGGAGCT
Organism: Rhinichthys osculus; assembly: GCA_029959095.1. Classification (NCBI taxonomy): domain Eukaryota; kingdom Metazoa; phylum Chordata; class Actinopteri; order Cypriniformes; family Leuciscidae; genus Rhinichthys; species Rhinichthys osculus. The sequence goes on from JARWKJ010000014.1 coordinate 27,037,747, forward strand.
GCCCAGGGCCTGCCGCTGAGCTGGCGGCCAGTACAGATGGAGGGCAGGGTTAGGCAATGCCAGCTTGTCAGTCGGATTAAAACGACTCATTTATTCACTGAAGTATCGTGCAAAGCGACGGGGCCAAAGCAGGGTTGCGTGGAGTGGATGAGCAAGAGCTTTACAGAGCGGAGGTGAGTGAGGAGGGTGGCTAGGGGGCGTTCGTAAGTAAAGGGTGATTCTAAACTAACTGCCCCTTTAGACTTCTCTGTCCATGTCTATCTCCACCACTCACTCTTCATTTTTGTTTATTCTTTTTCTTTCGTGGGATGCCAGAAGCCATTACGGTGGTGTGCGGAAGGGGGCCAGCAGGGTGGCGTCCTCCAGTGCCTGGGTGACAGATTGCTGCTCCGCATTGGTGGCGGAGGAGGCAAGGCCGGTTGGCGATTGGCTCTGATGGTCAGGAAGTGGGCACTGAGGGATGGCAGAGCAGGAGGAGGAAGAGGGAGCAGGGAGACAGAGAGGGTGGGGATGACAAGACCTGGCTGTGTGACCTTTAGCACTAGGTGAGTTACTTAAAGGGCCATGAACTCTGTTTTCTTCATGGGCCTGGCACCAGAAGGCAGTGACGTCGGCAGGACTTATGAGGAGGACATGGAGAGGTAAAAGGTTAAGTGCCAACCCACAACCAGTCATCTTCTCAGGGCATTACATTATTGCCGGTTTCTCCTTTCTTAGGTTTTTCCTGAGAGCAAATACAACTGGCTATCTTCTGAGGTTGTCAGCAATATTAACTCAAATCATTACAGGACACTTAGTTTAAGTAGTGACAGGGATTGTCCAACTGATATCAGCCTCTGAAATTCAGTCCCAAATTACACACTTGACATGTACTTGGGGATGTCTAGTGTACATGTAAAGTTTAGATTCAGAGAAGGACTAAAAAGGCTTAGGGCGGTATCTGGGACTGGGTCTAAGTGAGTCGAACACTTTGAGGGACAACATTTTATTAGAACGGACAGTATGGCCGCAATGACTTTCACCATATTCCGCTCAATCAGCTTGCCAAAAATGGCACAGCTTGACTTGCCAAGTGGCATCATTTCAAGTGCTCATAAAAATTGCACTCTTGCTCAAAAATTATGAAAGATTGCAAAAATGTACTTCTTTTGCTGCATTAAATGTAGCTGGAAAGAGTTGCAGGTGCAGGTTTAGTGGAGACGTAGCTTTATTTTTCTTGTGTCTGGTCTACTGTCTGTCCCTTATAGCCTGTTGAGGATGGCAGTGCCAGAGTAATAAGGGGAGAAGGTGTCAGAGACAGGTTAACGGTGGGATCGGTCAATGCCAGCAACCTTGTGCCTCTCAAATCCCCCTATCTCGTGTCACTGGCAGGCCAAGAGAGAGAGAGTAAGAGCGAGAGAGAGTGAGAGCAAGAGAGAGCGAGTCAGGGTGGTACACGGGGGGTGAAGCTTGGAAGGGTTTTATCGGGTCTAATTACTCCCGATAGCTGTAATTTACAGGTTGGCAGCAGGGGGAAATCGGCAAGATTCACACTTCTGCGGGTCAGCATCTGTCGCCATTACGGCACTACGCTCGTCGACGGCCGGTCAGCGAGCCGGAGGAACAGTAAACAACAAACCGCGTGTGACAGATTAGCGGCGCAGGCTAAAGGACCTTCCACTGACACATCATTTCTCTCACTCCGCGAGTTTGTTTCGCGGCAGCTGTCACCAATAAAACAGAGAGACAGGAGAGAAGGGGGGAGAGATGGGGGAGGTTGGCTTTTGTTCCAGATCCAGGGAGGTGGGTGGCAGGAGAGGAAGGAGAGTGACCTGTTTAGCAGTCTGGCATGAGCATGAACGGGAATATTCATACAGGAAAACGAGGCACCATTATGTCAAAAGGAAATTTTTTGCTGACTTTCTCATAATGATCTACTTTCTTTTTTTAGGGGTTGTAACAAATTGCTACAAGTTCCATTTGTGCACAGCGTGTGTGGTATAATGTATAAAAGAAGTGAGCTTGAGCATTTGCTCTGGTTATGTGAACTTGCTGAAGCCTCATCTTGCACTGCTCCACCTGGCCACGTTTTATCCATTAAAACATAGAAAATCGTACAGCAAGCCACAATTTGTGCCAAGTGGACTGATTCGCCCCACTGCAGTCCACTCTCTTTTCCGGCCTTGATCCACATTCTCTCCATTAGCCTCATTGATGGATTCTGGCAAGGAAACTTTTCCTTGAGCTCCCATTTGAAGGACATTCTGTTGTCCTGCTGGGCGTGTAATACCACCCTCAAACCACAACGGACCATAGATCATCATCACCTTGATTCAGAATAGAGAAGCTTGTTTATTGAACTTTAGAGTCACCTGTTGATCAGACCACACCTTCTAAAAGTGCTCCACAAAGATCTGTTGGGCACCACCAATCCTCCATTTAAAAAAATGGGAGTCTGGACCTAGTTCCAAACATCTATTCTAATTACACTTTATATATTTTAGCAGATGTAACCAATGGAAAATGCATCAACAAAACTTGTCAAGGACACTCTCCAGGCCTGAATTTTCACAGCTGCAACTATTTGGCTTTGCTCATTGGCGGGTTCACACAGGCCGCTCCAAGTGCTGTCCAATCACCAAACCCATCCATTACTTTGTCCGGCTGTGGGCAGAGCCCGGTGAGGACCTGTCCTCTTTAATATCTAACAGCAGAGTGGTGGCTCTCTGTGCCAGCCTCCAGAGTCCCACTGTTCCCACAAGTGCCATATGGGCGGCCCGGCCTTATTGCATTAGCACAGGCGAGACAAGCAGGCAGAGGCCCTGGTCCTCCAGGCACTGCCACAGGGCATGCCCTGCCCACAACCAGCTGCCAGGACCAGGCAGAGAGACAGTCACAGTTCACTATCCGACAGAGGAATAGTCAGGAGCCCTTTACAACTTTGCTCTTTTCTTGGACCGTTTCCTGAGGACAGAAAAAACTGTGTTATAGATGTCGATATAAAGGATACAAACATTTACGTGTATTCATTTTCTTTTATCCAAAGGAAAGAAATGAGGAGAGAAGTGCTGATATACAAAGTTCCAAAACTGCTAGAACAGATTTTCACATTGGGGTAAAACAATATACAATACAAAACAGTATAAATGGCATTATAGAGCAGCACCCGTAAATAACATTATTTGTGCATAGCAGCCAGGGATGCTACTACACAAAAGAGCGAAGGAGAGGTCAATAAATTACATAATTTGTTCATAAGTCAATGTGTCCTGTTCGCTATAAATAGGCCTTTCATTGTACTATATACAGTGCCTCCCCACACCGGCAAGTCTTAAAAAGAAAAAAAAAACAAGCACTTACAGTCCCCAAAGTAAAGATTGCTTGCCACTGGAGATATCTGAACAGGTCTTCCACCTGGTCTGGGGACAGAAGAAGGGAGAGAGTTCAGATGTTCAGATGTTCTGAGGATCGCATGGGAATGTCAGACTGTGTTTCAGCCTGTACCTGCCACAGGACCTGAGGCCTGTTTTAATTAATCATAAAGCACTATGAATTATTAATATATTATCACTGCGCATACATGTGATCATTCATTTGTCTCTTTTGCTGTTTTTAACACCCTTAAGTCCCTGTTTCTGTTAATATGCCGCAATTCTGGGGAGAACTAAAGGTAGCTTGACCTGACAGCACACTTTAATACAGGACAAGATGCAGTACAAAACTACTTAGATGTTCTTATTTCACAAACTCTCCAGTGAGAGCGTATACAAACACAACAAACAGGTCAACTGATAGATGCTCTAAGGAGTGAACGGCGGTGTTGGAAGTATGTGAAGCGAGGAGACTCCCAATAAACCCAAATATTACATTTGAAAACATTTACATTCGCACATTTGCAATGATAAGCAATCCCGCATAGTACTCCCGGAAAAACTTGCGATCTTGAAAAGTTTGCAACGCTCAATGACATATTTAAGCAAGGACTCTTCAAGCAGCGCCCGGGGTGTTTTTGTGCCACACTGATCAGACATCATTGAGCTCTCATTGAGGAGAGATTTGGTTTTGGCCTGGCTGTGTGGCCTGTGATGATTGACAGTAGGAAGGAAGGTTTCTCCTACCCACAGGCGCCCCATCGAAGCTTCAGCTCAGGAGGACACAACAGATCTGAGCGAGAGCAACACCTGTCAGGTAAGCCTTCGCAGTTGACGGCACATGAGGTATGCAAAACCCTCTGCTCTGACGGCTAATCTCCGGTGAGCCATCGTGCGGGGCACCGCAGGCCTCCACAAGGAGCCACCGGGGGCCAGAGCGCAGTAAACTTGCCTCTTCTGCATCAGACAGCGCTCATATCCTCCCACAAGAGCAGCAAGAGGCAGAGGAAAAGAGAGAGAGGGAGGCACTGATGTGCTCTAAATACATTTCATTATCATCATTATGATTATATCACTGAATGTGTGTTTTTTGTAATGCGCCGCAGCACGTCTCCCCAGGGTGCTGTCTGCACAGCTGAATAATTAAAACAAGTATGATGAACCATCCGTCACAGTTTCCCATAAGAGTTCAGGCAGGATGTGTGCAAATGGCTCAGTTGAGGAGAGGTCTGCAATTGAAACAATAAAAATGCTCAGGTTAGAATCTACTAATGCAGCTCTGATTGCAAATAATTTAGTACAAGCAGTAAAACAAAACGATGATGCAAGCACACTATTGCACTGTATACTAACTCAGTGATAATACATCGATCATTGTTTTAATTTCAGAAAAAATAAGGAAAGCATTGCACTGAAAAATGTTGTTTTCATTATAAAATTATTATTATTAATCATCAGTTCCTCAATGTGCATACTAAAACAATGATGTTTCCTAAATTAACAAATACTGTCATTAATTTAATACAAATCATATTTGTTAGCTGTAATCATATTACAGCAACTTACCAAGTGCATTTTGGAGAAAGCATATCTCACACTGTTTGCAAAGACAAAACAGCACATCCAATCAGCCAGGAACAAACAAGATGAGGCACATTGTGTTCTGATATGCCAAGCAACCCTGTAGGACTAGACCTGCTTAAATGCATAAAGTAAATCTAAGAGACAAGTACGGATGAATGTTTAATCCAACAATCCCACAAACCGGTGTCAAAACCCCTGTGTCAAAACCCAGAAAATTATGCACAGCAGGTCACTGAAATATTCATACTATACATGCTTCATTAAGACTGAAATACACAAAGGCCCCGCATTCAAATTATTATTGAAACAAATGACAGATAGATGGAGGGAAGAGTAAAATATTACTGCCACAATTACATGTTTGTTTCATAGATTTGTACCGATTTGTTTTATTACAGGGGAAACCTCCACATTGCTAAATACTTTTGACAACTGAGTTACTTTGCGTCTTGTGAGTGGAGTCTCTGCCAAAGACTGCATTCAGATAGGAAAGAGGACACACTGCTCCTTTTCAACCTTTCCAGGTGGGAATACTAGACAGATCAAAGCGTGTCTGTTAATTACACATATCCTGCAACTTGGTCACGCAGTTAGGGCTCCTGACCGTTCTCATATGCTCCCAACCAATTAATGATCTTTCTCCTGCCCCTCTGACATCAGATGAATAGTGTCTGAGTTTTCAGCTGATGGATTATGTCAGTTTATCAAATGACAAATGCTTCACAATTTAGATTAATATCTGTAATTTAAACACTTAGCACAGCTGAGACTGGCTCACTGCCCAATATTAAGAACATTAAAAATCATTAAGGGGATGATATATTGTGTTTACAGGTATACAATATATTATTCAAAAACAGGTTTGCTTTGTTGTACATTTTGTTTTAACACCTGTACCTGTAACTGAAATAATATTCTGAAATGTATCTACTATAAATTAGTGAATTTTACAGTGAATCACCACTACCCTCCCTAATTTCATTTTAAGCTTCATTTTAATAATAATAAAAAAAAGGTAAACATGTTGTGGCAATGTGGTAACATACAGGGTATTTTAATTATAAAGCAACTAAAATTGGATACAAGATTATATACATAAAACATGGTCCAACAACTCTAAAACAATGTGAGATTTGCCAACTGTGGCAAATGTAGGCCATTTTGTGCAATCTTTGTTGGTCCGGCAGACACAAAGTGAAAAAGTATAACCCTCCTTGTTTGATTCGTTTCTAGATATTCGATTCGTTTCTGATTTTTTTTTTTTAAATCATGTAGATTAAAAAGCTTGTGTGGATGTTATATATCAAATTGAAACAACAAAACTAATGGTGTTACAACTCCCCAGTCAATACTGCATCTTCCCCACACAGCGAACACATAACACATTAGGCCTACTGACCATATAGACTGTAAGATACTGACTGACACTTATTGGGGCCTTCAGAATATATGAAATATGAAATGTAGTTAAAACGAATAATAATAATATAGTTTGATATAATAATAACGACATAGTGTATATATAATATATAGTTATTTATTATTATATAAACAAACAACCAACCACCAATTGTTTCCAGAGTGACTATTGTCAATCTGGCAACCCAGTCCACGCCGCGCTGGTGAAATCCCTCCTCCTCCGGCACCGTAACTTCCTGGAGACGGGCTTTATTTTTATACAGAAAAATGGCGGCTTTAGGCTCAGATAGTAACTCCGAGAAAGCAGACACCGCGTCTGAAGCCCAGTCAGGACGGGACAATGATTTTTGGGCTGGACAGGGTCCTGTGGTGCTGCGCGATCCAGCGATTAAACTGCTGAGTCCAGTTAGCGGTCTGGAGCCCCTGTCGTGGGCAGAGGATCACAGACTGGCGGCCTCCAGCACTAACAGCGTGTCTCTCGTGGAGCTGGTGTGTGACATACACAGTCTCAGTCAAAATCTGGTGCTGCATCGCACTCACATCCCCGTTCCGGACACCGCCTGCGAGCTCAAGGTAACTACTGTGGTGCGCGCGTTCTCGTTGCTTTATGGTACCAACTCGTGTGCACTGTTGCAACCATGTTGCCAAGCCTAAACCATGTTTTGACGTGACTTGACATCTCAAAATGTGCAAAATAAGCGTTAATCATCTGTGAGGAATAATCCTATTTAATCCCTAATTTTCCCAGCACAAACTGCATGCCTTTCTATGTCAAAATATGTTGTGCAACACTGTATTTTACTCATAACAACTGGGGAAATAAACAACATATTCAAACATTCAGGTGCATAATTGATTTTTCCCCCACAGTCAATTGTGGGGAGTGAAAATCCAAGAAATTTTTTTATTTTATTTTTACGTCTACTTTAATTGAATGTAACATTATATTTAAAACATCACATATTTTATCATGTCATGTGAATCAATCAATCAGTGTTTTTTTTAAGCCTGTTTATATTTATGCCTGACATATTTATGTGTTCTGTGATCATGATCTATGATCTTAGCGATCCAAATTAATAATAGACTTTTAAAATTTTATATGTACTAAAATATGATAGTGGAATCTGTATTATGACATGTATTTTAAATGCTTCTTTTTATGGAGCTTTGAAACAGACATCATCTTTCAGAGAGGCAAAAACAGCTCTGGTCATGTGACTTTATACCAGACATGTAAAAATGTTCACACGACGTGTAGACAGCCTGCGTTTTTCATTCATAGTTGACCATTCGGTGTAAATACATCAACAAATCCCAGTAAATTTTATTAACCCCAGTTTGTTTACAAATGTTACTGGTTGGATTATCCCACCAAAAACATTTGTGACCAAAATGTACTAAAAAGAGTTGATGTGTTTTACACACTGTTTTGACCTATAAATGAAAATGAGACTTGATTTCATGATGTGACCATTTTTGCTAATCACATGAACAGATTGCAATCCCTCCATGACTTTATATAAATAAAAAAGACTCCATAAAATGATGTTTTCAAACTTATTTCTATGTGTTAAAATATCTGTTATTCACAATTCCTTTAATGTCTTCTTTATATTTTGTTACAGGTGGGCCCAGAAAAGGAGGTGCAGACTGTTAAAGAAAACTTTGCAAAGAGTAAAGATCCAGTTGTAGGCCAAATGATAATGACAGACCGAGTCATCCATCCTCAATGTGGACGCCTCCATGGCGTGAAGTACACCAGCTGGTCACCATTAGGCTGTGACAAATACGGCCGTTGTGTTCTTGCTTTCTTAACACTGGACAATCGTCTCACAATCCACAGCAGTCATTTGCGTTTGCAGTGGATGCCTCTCATGGACCTTACAGAACTTTATGGGGAAATGTTAAAATCCAGGAACTACTCTGCTCAGAGCGACGGCTCACCTCCGAGCTCCATTAAAGACTTGGATGAACTGCAACGGCGGTATAGCATGCAGACGCCAATGCGCATGGAGTGGTCTGGTCTGTGCAATATGCAGCAAGTTCAGACCGATAATGCATGTAAAGATGTTAGCACTGTGCTTCTGGCTGTACTTATGGAGAATGGAGATGTGGTGGTGTGGCAGTTCAGCTTGCCCCTGCAGGGAAAGGATTCGGTGGTGTCTTGCAACACCATCAAATCTGGAGTGTCTTCGCCAAGCGTGCTCACCTGGTGGGAATATGAGCATAGTGGGCGGAAAATGAGCGGACTCATCGTCGGCAGCTCAGTTGGACCTGTAAAGATCCTTCCAGTCAACCTCAAGGCAGTGAAGGGTTACTTCACCCTCAGGCAACCTGTGGTTTTGTGGCAGGATAAGGACCAGATACCCGTCCACAACATCAAATGCATTACGCTCTTCCATCCGCACCAGAAATGCAACTGCAGCCTAGTGATTGCTGCACGAGGTCCTTATGTATTCTGGTGCTTGTTGCTGATCTCCAAAGCTGGTCTCAACGTTCACAACTCCCATGTCACAGGTCTTCATTCCACCTCTATCATATCCATGACAGTCAGTCATAACAACGGGACCATTTTCACCTGCTCACTAGATGGTAAGGTAAAGAAGCTCAGGGCTGTTTTCACGGATGTTGCTGTCGAGTTTAAACAAGAAGAGATTGTTCTGCCAGAGGGAGTTGCAGGTCGACGGATACATGGCATATCCGTCAGTCCAAACGGTGCCTACTTGTCTCTCATCTCGAATGAGGGCATGATCAATGGGCTCCACCCCGTCAATCGCACCTACCAGGTGCAGTTTATCACCCTTAAGACTCCAGATGAAGCGGCCGCTGAGCTGCTCGAGTCTCAGATGCACAATCTCTTCAGAAAGGCCGACTTGCTGGACTTGCTTCGATGGCGGATACTGAAGGACAAAAGCATCCCTTCGGTCCTCCAGAACAATCTTGACGAAAAGCTCCAAACCTCAGGGTCCACCTATTTATGGCGTTTGAAGCTTTTCCTCCTCAGAGTGCTCTACAAGTCCATGCAGAAAAGCCCTTCGGAGGCCCTGTGGCGGCCCACCCATAGGGATAGTAAAGTGTTTGTTGTGGATGAGGATGCAGGTGGAGGTGATGAAGGCGAGATGGCGGAGATCTCTCCTTTAGAGGAGCTCAGGCAGGGGGATGCCGAAAGGCAGTCCAGTGAGGAACAAATGAGGGAAATCGGCAGCAGGATCGAAGAGGTGGAGTCCCAACTGATTCGTGAGAACATGAAGAAGGTGCTGGGCGAGGTATACCTGCACACCTGTGTCACTCAGAACACATGTATACCTACCAAAGGTGTGTGTGACTTCCTCACAAATGACCCTGCAAATGAAGACCGTGCGGCTAAGGTACGGATATAGTTGCTTTATGCACAAGTGGTCAAAAGTTTGGGACAATTAAGATTTTTAAATGTTTTTGAAAGAAGTCTCTTGTGCTTACCAAGGCTGCATACAGTAAAAACAGTAATATTGTGAAATATTATTACAATCTAAAATAACTGTTTTCAATTTCAATACATTTTTAAATGTCTTTGCTTCAGTCTTCACTGTATTTTTGTACTGTACTATATCTCTGTATTTTTGATCAAATAAATTCAGCCCTGGTGAGCATAAAAGACTTCTTTCAAAAACATGAAAACATTTATTCTATTCAAAATTATTCCAAATTTTTGGAAGCATTTGTATTTAAGGTCGAAACTGGATGATCAAGGTGTAAAAATGTGGGCGTTATTGTGCTCATTTTAATTGGTAAATAAAAATATTCGTGCAATGAATGAACTCTGTGCTTTTTCAAAATACACCATAAAAGTATATTACCCTGTATGTCATTTTCTTTTCCTATTTGATGTGTGACCTTCACAGGTGCTGATAGGTCATATCATGAATAAAATGAACAAACAGACATTTCCAGAGCACTGCAGCCTCTGTAAAGAAGTTCTGCCTTTCACGGACTGCAAACGGGCAAAGTGTAAAAATGGGCACAGATGGCTAAGGTATGTAACCATAAATATGTTGTGATATGTATGTCATGTTATTATAAAATCCTAACTTTTTACAGCTGGTTCCATAACACTTAAAGGAATAGTTCACTTAAAAATTACAATTCTGTCATCATTTACTCACCCTCAAGTTGTTTCAAACCTGTGAATTTCTTTCTTCTGCCGAACACAAAGGAAGATATTTTGAAGCATGTTTATAACCAGACAGTTGATGGACCCCATTGACTTCCAAAGTAGGTAAAAAAAATACTATGGAAGTCAATGGGGTCCATCAACTGTTTGGTTTTCGACATTCTTCAGAATATCTTCTTTTGTGTTCAGCAGAACAACTTGAGGGTGAGTAAACTATTCCTTTAAGCTATTTTTTGCAGTGCTAGGTAAAGTGACACTCTTCTCGGCTCAAGTCCGACAGATTGCACACTTTGATTAACAGATTAAGTTTTGATAATTTGTGTAATTTTAGGTATTATTCATATTCTGCTCTTAATCCTTAAGAATACCACAATGTAAAGCCCAAACAAGCCTAGAAGACTACAAATACTTTGTAGGTCTAGATTAACGTGCCATGAACAGACATAAAAGGGTGGAAACTTCACCAGTGGTATGAAATCGCCTTTTCTGCATTGGACTATACAGTATGTAGTTGTTAAACAGGTCTCGAGTAGATTTGACCCACTTTCAAGCCCCTTGTGTGACATTTCATCCATTGGCATGACTGAAAGGGGATTACTGCCCCTAATGGCCTATCAGGGAAATAGTTGCTTCATTGCTGTCATTCTGATCTCTGCCAAGTACTGATCTAAACCTTCCCCTACCGTTTCTGTTCATGTGTCTTACTGTCTATTTCCCTCTTTCTTTCTTTCCTTCTGTCCTTCTTCCTCCCTAAGGTGTGCGCTGTCATATCAGGCCTGTCAGGGTGTGACATACCGCCGCTGTCTATTGCAGGACAGTATTGCCTCAGTAGCAGAGCCCGAGGGTGAGCCATAATGCTGTATCATATCTCCATTCAGAACCACACACTTACACTTTTACTTGCACACACACAAAACAAGAACTCGGCTGCCCCACAGCAGTGCAAGCTTAGGATGTCAAATGTACTGGTACTCCGGTACCAAGTCGATACGAAATGAAATGTTTATAGTATGTCTTATTTTTTTTGCACTTGTACAATGTACCAACTCTACTCTGACAAAAAGTAGTGCTGGGGAACTATTAATCACATTTAAATAAAAGTTTGTGTTTACATAATATATGTGTGTAGCCTACTGTGTATAATTATTTTGTATATATAAATACACACATATGCATTACATATAAATATTTTATATATAAAAAGCTAATTGTTCTTAAATATATACATGCATATGTGTGTATTTATATATATACAAAATAATTATACACAGTACACACACATTATGTAAACACAAACTTTAATTTTGGATGCGATTAATTGTTGCCCAACACTAGTAAAAAGGCTAGACAAAAATGTGTCAAAATATTGGATTTATGCACTTGGCCTTGTAGTTTAATACTGATCTGATAACAATATTAAGAAAAAAATCTATTACTTTTTACTTGAGTAATTACTTGGGAAAAACTTTTACTCCATTTAGAAATACTTGAATGCATTGTCAATAGTTTAAACTTTTTTAAATGAATGTTGTTTTTTTCCATTGTTATTTATGTCTATTACTGACATTTTGCTAGCTTGACAAGTTGACAATCCTGTTGCATTATAACGTTTTCCAAATGCATCATATTGCAGAACATGGGGAATGATAGACTGGCCATTATGTAGAAAACCACCTTAATTCGGCGCACATGTAAATGATAATGCATAATAAGAGAAAACTTCTCGCCTTTTCAGATTCAGACTGGATCAAGAAAATACTCCAAGGTCCCTGCATCTTTTGTGACTCCCCTCTCTACTAAAGCAGTGAGGCTAAAGATGACACACACAAAAAAAACAGCTGAGTACTGGATTCCTTTCGTGGCCTACATCCCACATAAATGACTAAAATGCCTCTTATTACTTGAAAGAGAAAGTCTATAAAATAGTCACTAATTATTTTGTAATATAAGACATTTTCATATTAACAGATCTTTATTTTAAAGCCAAGCTTTAGCTAAAAAGAGATGTGTAATTTTTCATTTTCATGAAAACTGTGACTATGTGTGTTAATAAATTATTCTATTGTATATATTTGCTGCATATTTTTAATTTGTTAATATTATGCTGCATTGACATCCTACTTTGGCATTAAAAATGCATGCTCTTCTTGTGGCTCTTCTGATTTTAATTGGTTTAAATAAATCCATTTCCTAATTGGCTTTGGGAACATTTCTATGTATCCGCAAACACCATCTCCAAATAATGACTTTTCCTTGGCCTGAAGGAAGAGAAGACGACTGTACAAGGAAATGAAAAACAGGGAGACAGAGAGAAAACTGTTTCAAAACTGATCCAGCCCCTCCAAAGGGCCGAACTCTAATGAGATACAACAGTAATGAGGAATGGATCCCAGCCGCATATGTGATACCCATTTTAATTAAGATAGCGAGCTTGAGTGCATATTGTTAAATAAAGTTAGCCCCTTTTTTTTGTGGGTCGCAGGGAAGACCCATCCAGGCCGTGCAACGTCCCATGTTGCTAACATATAGGGGTCAATGGCGATCAAAGATGAACTTGGGCTAGTTGGACCCTCAAAATGCTCTCCGCCATGTCCATTCTTATCAACAGTACATCTTGTCGCCTTGCCCTGCGATCTCTCTAGTGTCACTGAAGATGATAGCTCGCCTCAGGGCTAGTCGGCAGCCCTGTCTTAGGTTTCGGATGGTATCCCGAGATAAAGATGGCCGGATAATTACACACAATTCCACTCCCCATCTCTCATTCGGTATCACTGAAAGCATTCAGTACTGTCAGAGGCCTTAAAAGTAAAGTAATCAGAGTGTTTATTTAGTTGTTCTAGGTTTTATTATTCATAGAGAGGGGCTCCTTCATTACGATGCGTTCTGAAATGTTGCCATATAATTACAATTGGTAATGCAACATGTAAGGGGTGTTTGATTATGAGGTAATAACGTGCATTATGTATTAATCAAAGAGCGACTAGAACACAAAGGCAGTGCTCAGAACCTCAAATGCCGTCTGCTGCATGTCACGGCAAATTTGTTCACTGACATATTGCGATAAGCATCTAATAACATGAATTTGAAAGCTGTTTTTAAATGATGTACTTGGAAAATGAAAAGATATTTGGATTTCAATTGTACACATAATATACAGCGCATATTGCATATTAATAGTCGCAGGTGCTAAATGTCACAGATTAGATTATAACTGCAAACCTGATTGAAATTCCAATTCCCCCCCCGCCGTGTATTTTCTTTCCTGGATATTAGATTGTCAAATGGATCTTGGCCTTTTGGTTTGAGTGCTAGCTTTGTTGATAGGTGGAGACTTCTCCTGTTGAAGAGGTTAGCTCTGTTTGGCAGAACCTCCTACTTCTTTAATATAACGATCTGTCAAAAAACATTTCGACAATAATTACGGCCCCCTCCTCTTTCCTCTTTGTGTGTGCTCTGTCAAGACTTCAAAAGGAGGTTTCGTTCTTTTCTCTGTATGAAATATTCATAACTTCTGTGTTCGTGGCTTTGTGCTTTAAACAGATAACAGACAGATTTTTTATATTATTTAATCTCATTTCCTTTTGTTTGTTAACATATTTTGATATACATCACCTTTCGTTAAACGCCTAATTTGTTGAGCCCAAACAAAACGCTAAAAGTCATTCGCTCTTGCACTGAAGCTTTTCTTTTTGTGCTACAATTTTTTCAGTTTTATTTATGGACCTTTTTGTGCTTGAAGTTATTCTTGGTTTTACAACCAAAAAGTATGTGTAAATTTGATTTGTTACAAAAGTCACTCTGTATTTAATGTACAGTATTCCAGAGCTCTTCGTGTACATGGTTATAATGAACTAGATTTTTCCTTGTTTCTCTTTCATGTGTACATATCTATAAATAAACTTTTGAAATACATTTGAGTTTTTTCTACATTTTTCAGCATATCTGATAATTAGATGTTATCTGTTCAACTATCTATAAGTGTGAATGTTTCATAACAACACTGTACCACAATATAATTGCACTAATGTATTTTTTTTCATTCTGACCTTTTTATACATCAATTATATTTATTTAGAAAATAATATATTTGCAATTATGCATAAATAACTATTGTGATCTATATTTATCCATTTTGTAATTTTAATTTTGTACATTTTATGGTTTTAGTAACAAACGTGAAAATCACTCCGATTTAGTTTGTATGAGTTACAAGTGAATAAATGCATGAATTACTTGAATTTTTTCTCCCAAAAAAAGGCAAAGCAAAAATAGACCATTAGAACATAATTTATGAAAAACGGGGTTAAATATGTTTAAAATAATGTACAGTATATATAGGTCTGACTATAGGCCCAAAAATAATTTGTGTTCATTTGTATTCCTCTTAGCAATGTTTTCTGACACCAAAAATAAGTTTCACAATATAATCTGCATGAAAATATGCATATACATGTATATGTATGTGTGATTATGAGTCATACTGGGGGAAAAGAAAATAGCTTCTAAAGCAGTAGATTTTCTGATGTGGCTTCACCTCCGTAGTGTATATACATCAATTTTCCCATCTGAATATATTTCGTCTCAAGTATGCTTTGTAGAAGTGTTCCCTCAGACTTCAGTAATTCATCAGTAATTAAGTCTGTCTGGGGGCTGTCTAGGGACCCCTGGTTTTTCCTGCAGACTCTGAAATCAGGCTGTTAACACGGCCCTTTAACGGGTACATGGACCCGCTGGGATGGAGTCAGTGACCCGTGACTGGCTGATATGAGCGTATGAGAGAGTGTGAGATGTCAATAGTCAGTCTTTCTGCTTGTTCTGTGGTGTGGAGCAGCTCAGGTGGACCTAATGCAAAACCACACGAAGGCTGCGACCAGAGCTCTGCTTTACTGCAACATTAATTAAAGTCATTCGCTACACACTGAACACACAACCACGGATAAGCGGAAGTGCCAGGGGAGTGTGTGTCTATATATTAATGTCCCTATATATTTATGTTCCTGTGTGTAATGTGATGTATAGGAGGATGAAAGTTGCCAGATTGTTAAACAGATTTACAAATACCCAAGAAAAAAAGTCCTCTTAAATCTTCAGAATTTTACATTAGCAACTTTAAAAAAGTGAAATGAAAACGGACAATAACAGCACAGCAGAACATGTTTTGGCACGTGCACAGCTTTACACTGAAACTAATATAGGTTGTTCTGTTAAATCCAATGATCATTCAAAAAATGATCAAATTATAAATGTCTAATAATCATCATCCAGTGGCAAAGCCACATCTGATCCTGTCTGAGTGTGGGTGTTATATGTCAGACTCAAAAGGCTTACATAAAAAGAGCTCTGTTTTATTGAATAAAAGCCATGAAAGAACAGCCATTGGGCGTTTGCATTTCACACCATTTCGGCGGCTCACTTCCCCTCTGAAGATTCTCCCACTCTTTCCGAATCCTTTCATGTTGGCTTTCACCACAGAGACACAAGGAAGCCCTCATTTTGAAGACTGCTTAAAAATACTGTACGTCTCCCAAAGATCAGACAATGTCAAGATTAACCTGCCCTGCACAGAAGTCCCAGAAATGGTCGAAATGAGCAATCAAAACGGCAGGAACTCGAGACTTAACGTGACATGACAATGCAAGCGGTTAGCAGTCAGTCATTCATATGTTTTCGTGTTTAATCTGACAGGAGGTGGAAGCAGCCAGTCCAAATCTACAGCATGAGAGGAGCGGAGACAGATGGGACCCAGCCAGGATACAAACTCACGCGGATGCATTCAACTCCAACTCCAAGCATATGTCATTAGGACAGTTTCCGCATAAATTACCTGCATTTTCAAGCGACCTGCAGGTAGAGGATTAACAGCCCTTTAGATGCGATTTTAGCATCGTAAAAAGGCCTTAAATATGATAATATGCTAAAAGTTAATAACTATTCTTGAGAATAAAATGCATAACTCAGTGGTGTGTCTCTAAAGAGGCACAGCAGCAGCTCGAAGAAATAACTTGTGAGTGAACTGTAAATTCATTTGTCTCCACTTCAAGCAATGGTACAAAGCACTCGCTGCGAGGGAGTGAGTGTGTGCGTTTCGGTATATCGGCACTTGTAATTATTTCAGGGAAAGAGTATGAAGAATTTATAATGAGTATTTTTGTTTTTTAAAAAGAAATACCGGTAATAACTACTATGCAAAGCTATTGGAATGAATATTTATGACCTTTGCTATGAAATATTCATAAAGTCAGTGTAAAAAAAGAACACAAAGGGAGAAAATGGGGAAAACGATGCGTGAGTGAGAAAAGTCATGGGAAGGGAGCCACTGCCTGGAATTCACAGGAAGAGCGACCGGCAAAACCTTTGGATCGTATATATCTGACATTTATTAACAAAAGCGCCGGCAACATCCTCCTGGTTTTTTTAACCAACCACCCCTTCATCCCCGAGGTGATGCGAGTTTCTTTCGTTCATCCGATCCTCCCCTCTCTGTCGTTCTGGTTCTCTCACTCATCCCCAACTTCTCTCTCTCTCTCTCTCTCTTTCCTCTCCGTTCCATCTACCCAAATTAAGAAATTAATGAGGGATAGATTCTTTACCGACTGCCCCTGCAATGTTTACCACTGATGAAATTATAATGCTGCCTCAGCTGTATAATTTATAAGCCAATTAGAGGAAGTGTTACTTGATTTGATGGGGAGCCGACACACAAAGTACATTTAACTAATAGAGAGCAAGAGAGTAGCGCGAGGAAAGAGATCCGGAGAGAGGGAGGGAGGACAGCTGAGGCTGACGAGTCCTTGCGCCACTCTAGGATTACGTGGCTAATTGCCCTGCTTTATCTGTCTGTCACGGATAGCCATGCATATTTCAGTGTTCCCAAAGACTTTGATTGTTTGCACTCGTGTTGGGCCTGTAACAAGCAGAGCAGTGGCCAACGTGGAGAGTAGTTAAAGACTGGCACCAGGAAGAGGTGGAAGAGGGAGGAGGGAAGCGAAGGGAAGGGTTCCGACTACAACTGACAGATGAATATTAGAAGAGTGAACGAACGAGAGCACCACCAGAAAGATGAATGCAAGCAGAACAAGCGTCTGGTGTAGTATAATTACAGCAAACTTAGGAGCAGCAGTTTGCTTTGTAGCCAAGACAAGTGCATTTGCTTGAAGTCTCAAAAAAAGAAAAGTTTAATCAGTGTTGCTGTCTTGTTTTCCAGCAAAATTTTTGAAACATCTTTATAACATGCTGAATTTACTTGAGGAGCAAAATTGTGTAAGATTATCTTTTTTCAGAGAATAAATCTCAAATTAAGTTTATTTTTATGCTTAATTGTCTTATTATTTTCTTTTTAATCCAGAAAAACAAACAAATGGGATAAGAAATTAACTTTAACTGAACTTAACTTGAACAGGTTTTTATTAATATCTAATGCAAACTTGTTTTACGTTTTAGATAAGTCTATTGGAAAACTAGAATAAAACAAAACAAATATAATAAGAAAGATAAAAATACTGTTGTTTACCTAGTGCTTAGCCAACCGAGTCACCCACTGTTGATTCAATAAACATGAAGTTCACGGAACTTATTACTTCTAAACAATCTTTAGCTGTAACACATAAATATTAAAATACACATTTTCCATAACTGGAGTTTATATGCCACACATACATCAAAAGCTTAAAAATCATGAGCACTGAGCAAGACTGGAGATTTCCAATGACAGAACAAAAAATACACGATGGAATATGTTATCTATACATGATGAAGATCAGAAAGATCGTCCTGCAAATGTTTTCTTAGCTCAGCCACCCTGCCGGAGCCCGCAGAAGGACAGGCGTGCCGTTATCAGCCTCTGAAAACTGATCAGACATTTATGCAAAAGAGAGAAACTGGAGCGAAGGCATCCTCAATTATCTGATGAGGCAAGTTTATCTGAACGGCTCCCTTTTCTTTTCCTTTTTTGCCTGCGCGAGGATCAAATAGCAGCTCTTTACATAACAAAAGAGCTTCCTGCCTGACCTGCTTCGTTCAGCCTACTTTCTGATGCAGCTGGACTTTCCAGAAGTAGAAGGACTTTTCTACTGTAAAATGCTGACTTAATCTAAAAAAATTAAACTCGTTCATTTAGATTCAGAGCTAATAGCACTACTGACATGCACAGATTATGCAAACCATTCCTGTTTGGGCCATTAAAACATCAAATCCATCATCAACCACACGTGGTCCTGTAAGAAGTTAAGAACACACCACCATTTTCGCCATATTTTAGCAGCTTAACAGTACAGAAAGACTTTGCCATCCAGTGTTACAGACCTTTTTTCCCCTCTCGGCTGAAGACCAATATGCTGCTTCACCAAACATGTTACTAATTCATCTCTTTTAAAGCCTGTGTAACAGGATAGCTGTTAATTAATATAGCTGTCAGTTAAAGGTCTTCTGCTGAACCAGTGGTAACATTAGCTTGACCTGCTAGTCACACTAGGCCTCTATCTGCAGCTCAATTAAGCTAATGCTATGCAAAAAAGGTCTCCAGCCATTAGTTCTCACACCGGGGCCCATTAATAGCATAATTGGGTCATTCCAAAGGGCAATTAATATGGAAGCACGCTATGATCTCTTCCCCATCGGAAGCTTAAAATGCTCCTAATATGCACAACAGCAGATCTGAGGGTCCGCAGGACGACATGGTTCTAAGATGCATTTCCCTCAAGAGCATGGCTTCCCACTGGCCTAGCGAAAACGCAGCATAAAAAATTCCACGACAGATGTTTTTCCTCTATACAGATGAAAACGTTATCAAAATGATTCCCGTTCACACACATCCGCGGAAATGACTAAAAACTCACGCATAAACGCATTCAAACCCGCATGCCTATAGTCTAAACATGTAATACGCATGTGCATGCCGTCACCATTTTCACAGATTCACGTTTTTGAAGTTCACATGGTGATGATAACGGTTTCGCTTCCAAAACTCGTTTTCAAAAACTTGCACTTTGAAACCCACTTTAAAGTTTGCATTCTCAGGGCACCAAAACGCTGTTGTCGTGTAAATGAATAGCCAGAACGCATTAAAAGTTTTCTATTTTCAGTTGAAAACGGTGTTGTGTAAGTTAATAATGATTTTTACAATGGAAATGAATCAATTAAAAACTTACTTAACCTAGACAATGACTTTCTTCTAGAGCTGCTGTACAGCCAAAACAATCTTTGATGCATTAATTTCCTATTATCACTGTAAAGCTGCTTGGAAACAATCTGTTTTGTAAAAAGCGCTATATAAATGAAGGTGACTTGACTTGACAAATAGGGAACTTAACAAAATTTCTACAATTTGATGTGTCACTGCACAAATTTTTACTTGCATGTTTAAAATAATTAAATTGATAATTATGGTCATTCAGATTTAATGATAGGCAGATGGTAATACTAATACTAAGTGAAAATAGCATATTTTCTTAGTGATATATGCTATTAAGAACTAAGTACAAAATAGCTATAGCTGCTATTTACACTAAGTGAAAATAGCGATATATTCTATTTACATTATGTAAAAATAGCAATATTTTCTTTGCAATAAGTGTAAATAGTAGTTAGATACTATTTATACTTATACCTCAGTGTGGTTGTACATTAAGTGGTATGCAATAATAACAGTGTAAATTATTACATTTATTAAAATTATAAAATGGCCGCCTTTTTGGGACAATAAAGCCCTCCCTACACTTAACCCTAAACTGATAGACACTTTATTATTAAACACACGTTAGACACTTTATTTCCACTTTTCGAATATTTTCTTAATTTTTATTGAAAATAAATGCCTTTCCGATCTGATAAGTGATGGGAAAAGAGAGTAGAGTAGAGCGAGTTCGGCAAAAGGCGAATTCAAATTTGTGTGAAAACTTTCTACCACGCACCTTACCCCTATTGCTACTGTTGACAATCCAGCGTCTTCCGTAATTTTTCCTGGCCCAACCAGAGGTCAGTGGGCAGAGTTAGTGTAAATAGCCTCTGCCAACAAGATGGGCTATTTACACCTAGTGAAAACTTGTGTAAATTTAGTGTAAATAGACACTCTGTTAAGGATATTGTGTTTAATGTAGATTTAAAATGAAAATGAAATCAAAGTTGATCCTATTTATTTTCTTAATGAACATTAGGTTATTGTACATAATTCATCATAGCATGTTATTAAAAAAATAAGTAAATAAATTAGAGCAGCTATTTACAATCCAATCAATTTTTTTAAAGCATAACATCAACTCCTACATTTAGATCTCTTTAAATTTCCTGTCGACTCTAAATAGATAATTTTCTAGTGTGTCTGAAATTCCAAATATAAAGGATATGATAAGCTACACCAATGATCTGAACTGAAACAAACACCTCATGAGACATCAACATCAAAATCTCATTGTACTTGAATTTTGAGTGTTTTCTAATTAAACCTATAGATTTATCTGACTTCCTCTCTAAGTTTTATTCCAGTGCAAATCAGCCCAAGTATTGACTGACTGCTTTGCTTTTCATCCCTCTTATGGAAAGCGCCTGTGTTTGTATCTGTGTGTGTGTGTGCACGCGAAAAGCTCTGTGGGAATTTTAACAGTCGAGCCCCGCTAAATCTTCCTGTTTCTACAGCAGAACGTCAATAAAATAAATATCCTGTGTGTTTCTTTTCTCTCCTCCAATGCCCACCCAAACGTCCTCAACCAGCGGGGCAGAGAATCTCACTCACACCTCAGGCAATCTTTAATATAATCCCTGTTTTTTTGCCAGTAAATGGCCAAGATCTCAGGTGTGGCTTTTAAACAGGCAGAGAAAAACTAATGTTAACATATGCTGTGAGTGCCAATAGCTCAGGCTCCAGCATCGACCAGCACGGTGTGTGATTAGGGTAGTGAAGCTAAGCTGATCCCAGACACCGATCGATCTTGTACACTTTCAATATGGATGCAACCCTGCTCACAGCAGCCACGTCTAGCTGCTTACATTGATTTTTTCCTCAATTATATAATGGTTGCTCTGTCCAGGATTTGAGCTAAATCACATATTGAAGGGCTGGCATCTCTCAAAATTAAGCTTTTTTTCCCCCTTCTCATATCTAATTGTATTTTATTGCCAATGTTTGTCAATCTCTCCAGAAATCTCTCTGTGAGCGTGTGTGCGTAACCGCACGTTCCTACAATTTTATTAAACACAAACGTGTGTGGTTGCTCTATTTAAGCCCCTGCCATCTGAAGCATCATGGACAGATTTATCATGTTTCTTGTGATTTTTTAAGGACTTATGATATTAATAGACCACAACAGTAACCACTTTGTAGCAGCTATGGTTTCCGGAAGCATCTTTCCCATTCTTTTTCTCCATAGGGATTTGAAAAATAGTTTAATAATCAACCAGTTCTTAGAGAAATATTACGAATGACAAACATTACAAATTTTGATCTGAAGCAACAAGCTAAAAATATATATATATATATATATAATACACTAACTCGTGGCTTCTACAGAACCATTGTCTACTAATGTATATGAGTGTTGATATGTTATCATTAAAAAATCTCTATAGAGAAAATAATAATAATAATAATTTCTAGTTTTATGTCCAGAACCAAAATGTTGTGTGTAAACAAGGAAGTTGATGGATACAGAGAAGTGAAATGATGAATGGTATTGGGAAATTATACAGGCTGACTTAAACCTGTGTAGTTCAAATGTGCCTTACACACGTGCACTGCTCACTCAGTCAGTATGTATACTATTAATGCTGTATAACAGCACTGTAGTGTTGCCTTCAGGGTACCAGGGTCATTTTGGTAACACTAAGCCACGCAACTGTATATGGGCCGGTGTGTATGTACAAATGCACGTGAGCTATACTGCACATGTAAGGTGAGTCCCAGCATAGCTGAAGGGGACGTATAGTGTTCACATTTAGCTGATGGTTTGTGCAAAAGCATGGATACAGTGGAAGGTTTCTTCCTATTTTATAAATGCCACAAAAAACACAACTTCTTAACAGTGACCAAAAAACAACGAGCCCACCGAGACCTCTTGCTATCAGACAAAACAGCTTAATTAACAATCCAGCTTGATCCAAAGACCCACAAACCCAGTTCACTGACGCACTGACCAACAAGTCCAGTTCACGCACACAATCTCGACCCCATTTCAGTTCACACAACGTTCTTCAGGTAGAGGAACAAGATTATCAGCCCATGCCATCAGACACCCTTGAGCGGGAGAGGGAGCAGGTCAGGGTGTAATCGGAGTGGAGATGTTAATCTGCCCGTGTGGGTATTGGAAGGATAATTGTTGCAATGCTCAGCTCAGGTGCTTGATGCCACTGATCTGGAGAAGTTAAGCCAAGATTTACAATCGTGATGCTCTGCCTTCACTCTCTCTCTCTCTCTTGCTCAATCTTCCTTTGATTCTTTCCACTTCCTGCTTTCAAACTCTCCTTCCTTTTGCCTTTCATCCACTCTCCATGTTTGTGTCAGCCCTTTCAAGCCTCCCTAACTCTCTCTCTCTTTCTCCCCCGGGGTAAGTATGAATATTCTCTAGCACGTCTAAACCAGAGGCAGTGCGGGGCCGGGGGAAGGGTCCGCGGCATAGCTTTAGCTGGAGTAATGAGGACTAATCCCCCGCTGACTGGGTCCTGTTTAAACAGCTCCTGCCTGAGCCACCCAGTAATAGAGTAATTAACCTCTGTGCCCTCTCCTGCCCACCTGCACTGTGCCACTACACTCCACTTTACTTACTACGCCAGACAATCCGTCCTTTCCATTTGGCCCTCCAATTGCCACAAACAAGAAAAGGGAGAGGGAGATGGAGAACAGAAGGTGGGAGAGATAGGAAGTATGACTAGAACAAAACAACACATGATCGTCTAAAAGACTAGAAGTTACTAAAATGAGCCATGCAGGCAACTACTCAAACAGGTGTCAAGTTGGTAATGCTATTGGTCCATAAGTATACAACCTGTGATGTGTATGTATGGAAGTGAAAGTTCACCCAAAAATGAAAATCTGTCATAATTTACTCACCTTCATGTCGCTCCAAACCTGTTTGACTGACTTTCTTCAGTGGAACAAAATGTCTTCTATATCTATGCCTTTAAATGAAAGTGGAATCTGATTGGTCAATCAATAATTTAATCAATCAATCAGTAATATATCTATCTATCTATCTATCTATCTATCTATCTATCTATCTATCTATCTATCTATCTATCTATCTATCTATCTATCTATCTGCATTTATTTGATCTACAATACAGTAAAAACAGTAATATTGTATGATATTATTAAAAAATAAAACAACTGTTTTCTATTTTAACATATTTTCAAATGTAATGTATTATTGTGATGGCAAAGCTGTATATTCAGCATCATTACTCCGGTACAGTAATCCTGTAAACATGATCCTTCAGAAATCATTCTAAAATGCTGATTTGGTGCTCAAGAAAAATGTCTTATTATTAAAGTTAAGTTGGTCTGTTTAAAATTTACAATACCTTTTTCAGGATTCTTTGATGGAAAGAAAGTTCAAAACAGCAGCATTTATTTTAAATAAAAATCTTTTGTGATATTATAAATGTCCTTATTGTCTTTGATAAATGTAAAGTGCCCTTGCTGAATAAAATGATTAATAAATAAAAAATATCAGATTGTCATCCTGTTATAAAAAAACACGAAATATTTTCTACTGTCTAAATACTCTCTTCTGTTATCATTTACTCACCTTCATGTCATTCCATAACAACTTCATTTCTTCTGTGGAACACAAACAGAAAAATATATTTTAAAAGACTTTCATTGTACGGACATAACAAGTATTAAACACATCCTTATTTTGTGTTCAAAGGAAAGTAAGAAAAAGAAAGACTGATTGCAAACTGCACAATACAAGGAATCACTGATGTCTGGCTGTATGGTTGGATGAGTTACACTCCCACCATTTGTGTGTAAAGGCCTATACCCTAGGTAGGCTATAGGTTATTATTATAAATTGTAAGCAATGTAAAATGAATTTTTGTTCATGGACAAAACACTCCTTACTGCTTTCCCCCTTTTATTTCTACTTCTGTTTTGGGGGACAAATGAAGTTCGATTGATGAAGGCGTGTTAAGCGCACAGTCTGTCTCTTGTCAGGACAATCCGTTCTGACAGAGCCCATCCGTTTACAGTTGCTAGCTATTGATCTGGTTTTCAACACATCACACCAGGCAGTTTCCTGCAGCATGCTAACAAAAACACTCAGGTACGATCAAAAAGCCCCACACGACACGCGAGAGCTCATCGGCACCCAGCGGAAAGCCGCGTCTTCCCACACGCTCGTGCGTACGCTCTTTGGAGACGGCTAGTTTCTGAGAGAGTTAAGGGGCTTTTGCGTCTGAAGAAATCAGCCAGAGCTTGCATTAAGGTAGATGAAATCTTATGATGTGTGGTGGGTGAATGTTTGTTTGTGTCATTAAGAAGCAGAATGCAAACAGCGTGAACTTGCCGTGTGTACTGTCTGAGGAAAGTCAAGATTAAGGGATGTTCAGAGACCTTCGTCTGTCAAAACTTCAAAGTTGCCATAGGCTCTCCTTGTTCTGGCGGCGTAGCAACCAAATCGCAAAAATTCAGCAGCCTCTGAGGCTGTCAGAGGCCTCCTGACACCCCCTTTATCAGGTGTACAGAGCTTTAATGCAACCCTTGAGAAATAAACCAAAACTGCTGGGAACACTGGCGCCCCCTTTTTGGTTACTAGTAGCCAAACGATTTAAGGCCCGATTTTCGCTCGGCGACAGGTTTTTGTCCCGCCCTCGTGCCAGAGGGAGGAGAAACACATCCACAGAGGGAGGAGAAATATATTTTAATTAAAGATTATGAAGGATAATAGTGTAATAGTGTAATATAATAATAGTGTTCGAATAAATCATTTATAGCTAATACTGCAATATTGCATAAAAAAGAAAATTCAATTTGGCAGCTCTTGTTAGTAGCTTGTAGTGTAGCAAACTACTTTTTTTAAGGTAGCTACTTTAATTTTTACCTTCTTTAATTTTTGAAAAGCTTAGCTTATATCTTGCAAGCTATACAACACAAATAACTTGCAACAAGTACTGAGGCTGCAAGTTTTTATATAGCTACCTGTTTAATTAAACTATTCTCATTTTCAGAGACAAACTGAATCAAATCCTCCATTTGAATCACCTGGGGGGCTCATTGCATGCATGTCTTGCAGCGCAGGATGAAATGGCCCGGGATGAGCTTGTGCAAACAGTGCTGTCATGTTGCCTTTTCTTCACTGACAGATCAGATGCATTGTGAGAATGGAAGAAAACATCTGGAGGAGACAGATGGAAGAAACGAGAGAGAAAAGAGGCAGATAAATACAACCAGCTCTGTTTGGTGGACCCATTCAGACCACGCTAAGGATTTTGCTGTCTTCCATTCAAAACGCACACATGGGACAGGACAGAGAATACATTCCACAAATGCATCTTTTAAATGAGAAACAAAAGACAAGAGGTAAGACAGCAAAATAATATGCAGCATCATAAGTGAAGTCCCATAAGTCTCCTCCTCTCTTCACTGTTAGGGTGAAAAGAAACGTCTCTGAAATATGTTTTTGGATTCTGCGTTGATACGTTTTGTTTCATTTCTGATTTGCTCTGTGCAGGCGAAGGGATAAGAAGCTGTTTACATTTGAAGCGGAGATCTGTCTGGCGGATTTTCGCAACGAACAGCAATCTCGCACAACAAAACTAGTCCCTTTCAGAATGCAAAAGTAGCCCAATCCCATTTTAGAAGCGACGGCACTGAGTTTATATGCTGATGATAGCTGCACTTCCTCCTATAGATCTACGAGTGCAAATATAAAGGAGAAAAGTGGAGGGGGGGGGGGGGGGGGGGGGGGGGGGGGGGATTGGGGGGGATCAGGATAAGACATTTCAGAAAGGGGCCACAAAAAAAGGAAAGGCAAATTAATTTTATTTCCTTTAGAAAAGTGTGGTATACCAAGGGGGTCCCTGTAACTTGTGAAAAATTAAAAGAGACGGATTCAAACTGTCCAATTTCCACATCAAACAAACGTTGGCTCTCTGCTCCTGGAGAAAGTGCTTCAGCACACAGCCCTCCCCCATCCCAAACCCGCTCAGCTCTCCAACCTGAACCACCAACACATTTTCTGAACACTCGCAGTATTCTCGGTTTCCTTATTAATCCCACTCTCTAATTCCCATAAGCACTGTACTGGTTACACTAGCCACTGTCTCTCCCCTGTCTAATTATACCCTTGTGAGTCTATTAATCAACCTGTGAATTATTTAAGAAGGAGAAATCTTCTGTCTGTAACTGACTTTGACAGAGGGAGGGGAGGGGGGGGAGCAAGGGAGGGCCAAGGTAGAGGATGGAGAGAGAGAGAGAGAGCATAGTATGGAGGGGGTAGGAGAAAAGAGAAAGAGAAATACGGAATGAGGGTCTACCGTCCTGGTGCGTCCCTGAGGACTGAAGCTGGTGCAAGTCTCTGGCACTGAAACGAGGCAGATCCTTGTCAAAATACACTTTATGTTTGTTTTTTTACCCTCAATCCGCATAAGTTTTCATCACAAACATGAATTCATGAATATATGTAGCAGTACAGAATAAAGAGGGTTGGGAACAGGAGGGAACATAGAGAAGGAGAGAAATGAAGGCAAAGAAGTGAAATTTATATTACGGGGGAATTTACACTTTCCGGTGTTTGACATCTAGACTCTCTTGTCCCCATTATCCAGGCATTATGGTAATGGTTAGTGTTTCTTACCACGTTGCTGTGTGTATACTCATGAGCTAAGAGGAAGAGGGCGAGTTTAATGATTCCCGTTGCCGCTACCGTCCACGCTGAGCCGATCAGGGCCGGAAGAAGCCGCTTTTAAAGTAAGATCACCATTATTTTTCCATGCGAGGTGCTCTCCGTTAGCCCCTGCAAAGTGCCTGCCAATCTCAGAATAGTAATAAATGAGGTATTAGATAAATAAATAAGACGGCCCACATCATTCTGGAATATGAGATGTTAAAGAGCCTGTGTGTCAAAGGTTGTGTGGATACGTCTGTTGGCGTTGTCTCCTTTATGAGCGTCGGGTTAAAGTAAGCTCCTCTCATTAGGATCCGAGCAGCGCTGCTGTCGGTGGCTGAAGCTCACCGCTCTCTGCGGGATGTTTATTAAATTAATAAAAAGTAGCTTGCGGCGAACGGAACACAGGAAAGCCCCGGGTACAGCTGTGATTGGCACCCTCGGCTGGCCCGCGCTCTCTCAGGAGGCCAACGGAATTTGCTTTAACTAACCGGCCGTGACTGAGGGCGCAAGCTGACATGTCTCTCTCTCTCTCTCGCTCTTTGGTTCTCATACCTCTTTCATTGTGAAAGGCCTCAGAATGCACTGGGAAGGCACAGTGACATTCGAGGGAAAGAGAGTGGCCCGTGTTGAGTGAGAGTGTATTATAAAAACAGAAAAAAGTTGAACGAGAGCATTGAGTGTAAATAGAAGATGCTGATTGGTCAAAAACAGAGGAACAAACACAGGAACGAGGTTTCTCTAATGTCAACGGAACATTAATTCCACTTGAAGTCAGTGTCGAAGGAAACTCTGCAACCTGCATTATGTCTCGGCAGAAATTACTCAATGCAGGGGGCCGCATAAAGTTGCTGGGAAAAGTATGTGATCCCTTTGAATTTGCCAGGATTGTACTTAAAAAATTTGATTTGAACTAAGTCACAATAATAGACACAGACAGTCTGCTCACCCGAACTATCCCATGTCGTTCCAAATCTTTATACCATTCTTTCTTCAGGGGATCAAGAAGATATTTTGAAAAATGTATAAATTTGTTTTGGACCCCATTGATTTTCATTGTATGGAAATCATTTAAACATTCTTCAAAATATATTATTTTGTGTTCCACAGAAGAAAGAAGGTCAGATTTAGAACAACATGAGGGTGAGTAAATATAATGAGAGTATTTACAGTTTAGGGTCATGCTAAATCATTGGGTTGAGATCAGTACAGGGAAACACAGTGCCTTTTTCTGCAACTGCACTTAAAATCCTGCAAGAAAATCAGCATGAAATGGTTTTAATGAAATATAAACACTGACATGCACAGAAGTCCTGATTAGATGAATTGCAATTAGTCACACTATGATATTTACTACTATCCTTTTAGTGCAAAAAGTGTGTACCTTCCTTTCACTGGGGATCCCGTCTTAGGAGCATCTTCAAACAGAATGCATTAGCGTAATTCTCCTGAAAGACAAATTATGAAATGTATAATCAACTACTTTAATTGTTTTCAAAATAAACAATAACATAATCCAGACAATGGGCCTACTGCTCTCAAAGGAGAGAAGACAAGGGGGGTCTATTTGCATGTTAACTTTTCACTAAGAATCGTCATAGGCGGTATATAAGACAAAGATTTTCATGCTGCAGATTTTCATGTGCAAATTTCAGCTGCATGTTTGTACCCAACACATTATTATTTCATCAGCGGCCCTCACGGGACTCCGCGGTACGTTATTCTTGCATCCCCGTGGAAGCGTCAAGTTTCTGGCCTCCTTTAGGACCTCTTGAGTGTGTTTACTCTCAGTTGAAGACTGAGCGGGCCACAATTTTGCAAAGAGAGAACTCATTAAATGCTAAGACACCAGTTGTGACCAGTGTTAGCCGTGTTAGCCATGGTAATTGCATGTACACTGTCCAAGTTGACACTTGCTGGCTCTCAAGTCAACATCAGGCATTACAGTCAATTAGCAGGCCTTAGCAAATGCTTTGAGGTGTGGGAACAAGTTCTCATAAACTGGAACAGTCATGAGGAAAAACAGTATCCTGGTTGGCAGCACGATTGGCCATATTTGTTTTTTTGTTTTTGTTTTGGGGGGGGGGGGGGGGGGGGGGGGGAGCTATTTCGAGCCTTTTAAACCCTTAACAAACTGAGACAAACAAATCCAAACAGCAGCAAATGCACAGAGCAAAACACACTCATTAATACAGAAAGCGAGAGCAATGAGCCAAACAAAGAGGCCCTGATAAAAGTGAATACATGCATCCAGATTGACTGTACTCTAACTCTGGCAAACATACTTTTCCACAGGCTGAGAATATGAAATTGTGCTCCCAAAATGATTTGATCAGCGGTGCTTTCAAAAGAGACAAAGATTAGATGTCAGTTATCAATGTTAAAAAATATATATTTTGAAATAAAAACTTGTTATTTTCTCAGACATGTTGCTTTTTAAGCAGCTAAAATGAATAAAAATGTTACAAAACTATTATTTAAAAAAAAACAAGATTATTTTTGCAAAATTGTGTAAATTGTGTTTTGATAAAGTGTTTGTCTCTCTGTGAAACTGATCATGTCATAACAACGTTAAGACACTTCTTCTTTTTGTTGGCTTAATGCAAATGCAAGGACTATTCCACATACACTTCTGTTCACAAGTTTGTATCAGTAAGATTTTTTATGTTTTTGAAATTATTTTAAAATATTATTACCTTTTAAAATGACCATTTTAAAAGGTAATCACCATCATCTTCAGTGTGGAAAGAAAAATGGTTTGTAATTCAGAGAGACCGGTGTATCTAACAAAAACATCTCTAATGACCCAACTTACATCTGTTTTATGACAGACATAGTAAATCTATAATATAAACTGCGTGTAAACAACTTGACTTCAAACACTGTTGGATAAATCCAGTCTTGTGATAAAGCTTGCTGACTTGTTCACTTATCCAAAGCCTTGAAGAGAGTAGCGACTAATCTCTGTCTGCTAAAGGGCACAGCTCTGGGGAAAAGTTCCCCCTGTTCCAGTTTACCATTTTTACAGCAGCTTCTGCATCTTCTCAAAGACTTTGAAGTTAGTGCACTTATTTAAATTTTTGGTCTTTTGCAACTTTTATTGACAGCGACAGCACAAATGACTATGCCACGGCTCCAACTAACACATATTTTATCATTTAATATTAGTTCAACAGTATTGTAGTATCTTAGGAATGATTAAGAGACAGTTTATCCAAAAATGAAAATTTAGTATTTTTTCTGGTGTTTTGGACTCCACTGACTTTCATTATATGGATAAAAACAGTTTAAACATTCTTCCAAAAATGTTGTTTCTGTTCCAAAGAAGAAAGTAAGTCCCACAGGAATGGAATGGCATGGAAACTATGAATTAATTTAGAGATTGACATTAAGTTTGACAGTAGTGCAATAAGAGTATAAAAATGATGATATAATTTTTACAAATGACAACAAGTTTCTGTTGATATGAAAAATTGTGTACATTTAGCAACATAGCAGGTGAATTATGTATATGATGTATATTATGATGAACTATATTATGCCTTTCTCCACTGACGTTTTAAGTTGCTGATGCTGATTGTTAAAAGGCTGTCTGACTCTGTGATGGCGAACGGGAACATGGTTTGTAACATTAGCACCACCACATTATTAGCTGTTTGATAACATAGTCAAGCAAAAAGCTGCTAATCATATTCATTACCATTATGTGTCCGACGTTGTAGAGAGCGATACATAAAAAGCATTACCATTCTGATACATCGACTTGTAGACAAGCCTGAATAATTCACTCTTCCACTTCTTCTGAATCAGTTTACCAGTATTTCCACTTGCCATTGTGCAGTGTTTACCACAGTAAAGTTAAGTGAGTGGATCCCTGAGCTGGTGTGAGTGAGTGGAGATGGGGCTAATTTGCATATTCATGGGTCCACATATACTAAATGAAGCAAAGTAACAGGGTTTAGTTTTTCTGAGTGTAAATATTTGATAAAGCTTTGCACAGGCATGGTCGGTAAGCAATTCTTTCACACCAGTCTAATGCTAACATGTGTAATGTGCTAAAGTGCTTTGGTTACTTTCAAAACAGTATTGTAGTTGCATATTTTATTTATTTGCAGTGCTGCACACTTGCCCGCTAGGCATCCATATTAAGTATTACTGTAAACATGTTATTCATTTGTTTGTTTGTTTTTGTCAAAATGTTCAGGGTCAATCAACAGTATGCTCCTGTCAATAGATTTTAAATTGTACATGACCTAGGATAATCTGGGAGAAACAACAGTACATTTCGGTTACCTTTTTCTCTGGCTCTCACAACCTTTGAAAAAAATTCAACAGTTGCCCTTCTTTAACACAATGTCCTTTGCCTTTGGTGCGCATCTTAATGACAACTAATGAGTGCCTTGTTAAGCTTTCCTCTGCATTTGATAGCCCAAACCGCAAGCAGAGACAACTTTAAGCAGGCGGAAATATTGAGGAGGTTGAGAGACTGTCGACTTCCTTATCAAAATGAATTTTTAATTAGCAATAATCAATATTCAAGGAGATGGCTATTTGCCGTTAATAGTTCTATCAAGGATCATAAATACTTAACTTTTTTTTTATGTCTTTGCAGATATAGTAAATCCCTTACTGCTAAAATGCAATCAGGCAAATCAGATACTATTAATTATGAATTGAACTATTACTGCAATTCCAGCAACTCTCGAACCTCGCATTAGCAAAGTGCATGCACAACACGCTGTATAGAGAGTTTTGCTCTCTCCTGATATTTCTACTGGGCAAACGATACAGGGGCTTGTTTCATATGCAGTGTCCGTCCCGCTCTCTGGGTTTCATTTATATCAAAAAGACTCAAATAGGCAGAAAGTCAGAGAGCTTCCAGAATACCATATTGTTTCCTCACCTTTCCTTTGTGAATCCGGCCAGCTGAAGAACGTCTCATTAATGTTGATAGTCAAGACTCAGACACAAAGACAGAGGGAAAAAAACAGCAAGAAATGTAGTGGGGTGGATGGTGGTAAAGCGGCAGCCTGGTATACGTGTCTTGCAGTTAACTAAAGGTACAGCCCCCCCTCCCCGTCTTCCTCCCTCAAACCTCTCTTAGAAAGCCCAGCAGTCACGGTGCATTAGTGCAGTGAGCGGAAAGTCACATAGTTGAGATTTGCACTCCAAAAATAGTCATTTAACATTGTGGCAGTGGCACGGGGTGGCATCTGAAAACCTGGATGCCTGAGGACACCCCCAAATAAATCTTCTCTATACCTTCTACAAGCAGACGGTGGGAAGGAGAGAGGGGTGCTGCAATGGGCTATGTGAGGTATGGAGGATCCTGAAGGAGGCCCACAGGAGAGATGCGTCGCCTGTGGTCTTGCCTTGGGCAGGCCATGCGCAGCACTCAGGTGGGCTGTCAACACGGGGTTGAGAGGAGGGGCTCCCAAAAGCCTAAACCTTCACATAGCAACTTCACACTCCTAAAGATGCAGCCTGGATCTGGTAAACAATCATTGAAGCTTTGATCCTTGAAGACAATAACGTAAGAGGTAAAAGTCATTAGACTGAAGCAATTATCTCAATAGTCTATAAATAATTATCGGTTAAATGTGTTATGTCGACGACCAGTGCCACTTTGAAATGGCTACCAAAATTTGCAATGGTTTACATACAGAAAAAGTGATGCTTTTGATGACAGCTGGGCTGTCAATGTAGATTCAAAAAGACATCTTTGTTTTCAATCTCCTCTTACCAGCCAAGGGCAATCATAGTAGATGAGTTGAGACTTCCTATACTTGACCGGGCTGAAGATAGGAGCCTCTGGCAAGTCTAAAAAATGGGAAAACCATACCATCTGTTCACCCCACAATATTCATGCATTCAGCATGCATGAGGGCTGTATATAAGGCTCTTCATACAACCGACAACAACAGCGTTCCATCTCTCAATAACGTACATATTTACAAGGAGAGTTGCTTCTTGCAAACATCAAAGTCTCTGAGCACTGCTCAGCGGGACATCTGGGGAATGCTGCTCCGGATTCAGCAGGGAGGTCATTATCAGCCCACGTTCACAGAGTTGTCTTCATGCGTGAGTCTTTTTAACGTTTGAAAGTTAACGCTGAAACAACAGTTTGACTGTATTGTTTTCAGTGGACTCCGGTCACCGCCAAAGTTCTCAGAGAGCAGATATTACTGGGACGATGCTCAACTACTCCGATGACATGAGTTCACTGTGTGCCTGCGCCTCATAAACCATCACGATTCAACAAGTGGAATTTCTGTTCAACATCAAACTAGAAACGGCTTGAATTTCTATATGATTTAGTTGTTTGCAGTATCTGTAGTATCAGTGTGAATTACAGATGGGTTTGAAATTAGTCAAGAATTAAAGTAAAAAAATTTTTTTGACTTCATATTAAATAAAGAATATTTCAATAGCATTTACAAATAACAATTTAGTAACCACAAAAGTAATTCCATAATTTCACCTGGTGCAAAAAAAAACATGCTTGCGAGCAGAAGAGGTGTTCACCTGAGGAGGTAAACATACATAGCAACAGTAGGGGCACTTTCCATCAGGATAAGTATCGAAAAACTTTAGGTTAAGTAAGAACTGTCATTGTTTATCACATTTTTATAAGGTACACTTTATTAGGTATACCTTGCTAGTACTGGGTTGGACCCCCTTTTGCCATCAGAACTGCCTTAATTCCTCGTGGCATAGATTCACCAATGTGCTGGAAACATTCCTCAGAGATTTTGGTCCATATTGACATGATAGCATCACGCGGTTGCTGCAGATTAGTCAGCTGCACATCCATTATGCGAATCTCCCGTTCCACCATATCCCAAAGGTGCTCTATTGGATTGAGATCTGGTGACTGTGGAGGCCATTTGCTTATAGTGAACTCACTGTCATATTCAAGAAACCAATTTGAGGTGATTTGAGCTTTGTGACATGACGCGTTATCCTGCTGGAAGTAGCCATCAGAAGATCGGTACAGTGAGGTCATAAAGGGATGGACATGGTCAGTAACAATCCTCAGGTAGGCTTTATCGTTTAACGATGCTCAATTGGTAGTAAGGGGCCCAAAGTGTGCAAAGAAAATATCCCCCACACCATTACACCAGAAGCAGCCTGAACCGTTGATACAAGGCAGAATAAATCCATGCTTTCATGTTGTTTACACCAAATTCTGACCCTAACTGAATGTTGCAGAAAAAATTGAGATTCATCAGACCAGGCAATGTTTTTCCAATCTTCTATTATCCAATTTTGGTGAGCCCGTGTGAATTGTATGCTCAGTTTCCTGTTCCTAGCTGACAGGAGTGGCACCCACTGTGTCTTCTGCTGCTGTAACCCATCTGCTTCCAGGTTCGACATGTTGTGCGTTCAGAGGTGCTCTTCTGTAGACCTCGGTTGTAATGAGTGGTTATTTGAGTTACTGTATCCTTTCTATCAGCTCGAACCAGTCTGGACATTCTCCTCTGACCCACAGAACTGACCCTCACTGGATATTTTCTCTTTTTCAAACCATTCTCTAGAGAAAGTTGTGCATGAAAATCCCAGTAGATCAGCAGGTTCTGAAAGACCAGCCCATCTTACACCAACAACCAGGCCATGTTTAAAGTCACTTACTGTAGATCACCTTTCTTCCCCATTCTGATGCTCAGTTTGAACTTCAGCAGATCGTCTTGACCATGTCTACATGCTTAAATAAATAAGTTGCTGCCATGTGATTGGCTGATGTGTGAGTGTGTGTGTGTAAAATCACATAATATAAACATATTTATAATATATAAATCAAAAGAACCTTGAATTTCTTGGTCTGTAAATTCTCTGACACTACATTCAATCCCTAGTTACAACAACCAAATATACAAAAAGCGCAAAAAATAGAATGCATAGCATTCATTAGCTACAAATAAAAAAATCTCTCTAATAGTTCCCTAAATCCCACAGCTCCCTGCACTATAGTGCGGTGAAAGAAAGATGCGAAAGGAAGCCGTCTCCCACAAGTGCTTGTTAGGCCCAAATTATTATTGCAATGAATAATTTTAAAAATAAACAAGTAAATAAATAAATAAATAAATAAAGGAAACATTTATAGATCTAAGTATTATCAGAGGACCGAAAAGTTTCTTGCTGAGCTCCAGAGGCTTGTTTGAAATTTGCTTTTGTTTTTCACTTTGATCTTTAACAGTTTACCTCTCCTCCAGCACTTCACCTAACCTCCCCACTAATGCGGCATCCCATATTTCATACTGCAAACCTTAGCAGGTTGGACACTTATACATGACATATCTTTAATAACAATAATAATTGCTGTATTCTTAAAGCTTACCATGAGTAGAACACACATACAAATTGTCATATTTTGGCATCTACTTTTGCTTACAAATGAGTATATGTATAGGCTGGCCACAATAAAAGGCCACTCTAAAATGTGCAGTTTTACTGTATCGGGGGGGTCCGAAAACCAGTCAGTATCTGGTGTGACCACCATTTGCCTCACGCAGTGCAACACATCTCTTTCGCATAGAGTTGATCAGGTTGTTGATTGTGGCCTGTGGAATGTTGGTCCACTCCTCTTCAATGGCTGTGCGAAGTTGCTGGATATTGGCAGGATCTGGAACACGCTGTCGTATACACCGATCCAGAGCATCCCAAACATCCTCAATGGGTGACATGTCCGGTGAGTATGCTGGCCATGCAAGAACTGGGATGTTTTCAGCTTCCAGGAATGTGTACAGATCCTTGCAACATGGGGCCGTGCATTATCATGCTGCAACATGAGGTGATGGTCGTGGAAGAATGGCACAACAATGGGCCTCAGGATCTCGTCACGGTATCTCTGTGCATTCAAAATGCCATCAATAAACTGCACCTGTATTCGTTGTCCATAACATACGCCTGCCCATATCATAACCCTACTGCCACCATGGGCCACTCGATCCACAACGTTGACATCAGCAAACCGCTCACCCACACGAAACCATACACGCTGTCTGCCATCTACCCTGAACAGTGAAAACCGGGATTCATCCGTGAAGAGAACACCTCTCCAAAGTGCCAGACGCCATCGAATGTGAGCATTTGCCCACTCAAGTCGTTACGACGACGAACTGCAGTCAGGTCGAGACCCCGATGAGGACGACGAGCATGCAGATGAGCTTCCCTGAGACGGTTTCTGACAGTTTGTGCAGAAATTCTTTGGTTATGCAAACTGATTGTTGCAGCAGCTGTCCGGGTGGCTGGTCTCAGACGATCTTAGAGGTGAAGATGCTGGATGTGGAGGTCCTAGGCTGGTGTGGTTACACGTGGTATGCAGTTGTGAGGCTGGTTGGATCTACTGCTAAATTCTCTGAAACGCCTTTGGAGACGGGTTATTGTAGAGATAAGAACATTCAATGCACGGGCAACAGCTCTGGTGGACATTCCTGCAGTCAGCATTACAATTGCATGCTCCCTAAAAAAACTGGCTACATCTGTGGCATTGTGCTGTGTGATAAAACTGCACATTTTAGAGTGGCATTTTATTGTGGCCAGCCTAAGGCACACCTGTGCAATAATCATGCTGTCTAATCAGCATCTTGATATGCCACACCTGTGAAGTGGATGGATTATCTCGGCAAAGGAGAAGTGCTCACTAACACAGATTTAGACAGATTTGTGAACAATATTTGAGAGAAATAGGCCTTTTGTGTACATAGAAAAAGTCTTAGATCTTTGAGTTCAGCTCATGAAAAATGGGGGCAAAAACAAAAGTGTTGCATTTATAATTTTGTTCAGTGTATATATATGTGTGTGTGTGTGTGTGTCGTAGCTGCCGGCGAAAATGCAGAAAGAGCCAGTTATGTTAATATCAGGACTACTCACAGTGTATAAATGTGTCACAGTATAAATACCAAATTTGTATAGTAATATAAAGCGCTTTTGCAGTGTTCGTAATGAATAATGTTGTAATGCTGATTCTGCACAATTTATTTTTTACTATACAATTGGTTCTTTCTGTAATAGAAAAACAAATAAATACAGTGCATTTAGTGGTAATTGTTCTTTAGTGGTTATCAATGTTTACTGCTCATATTTTAAGGTTTGAACAAACTTTTGCATCGTTTGTGCAACAAAATCAAATGATATCTCAGGTCGCGTGACTTGTTGAGGAGAGGTACGTCATTACCCACACCATATATTACTTTATAATTTTTTTTTAATAATATTTAAAACCTGGCCCTTCTGACTTGGGCTAGTAAGCAACCACCCAGAAAGCCAGCAACTGCTTTGACACTACAAATTAACATGGCCAGTTTGTTAGAGGCAAGCATCATTTACATTTTCTTTCTTTTTCTCTATAATAATTCATATTTGCAATCTTATCTTCTTTAAAATGTATTATGATTAACTTTTGACAGCTACATCAGCTTCTTTGACTAAAAACTGCTCCAAACTCTTACTCAGCAAAGCAGGGCACTCAATGCAGGCCTGGACTGTGAAAAAAAAGCCCAGAAAAAAAAAACCGTAAAATAAATCTAAAGAAAATGGGGCAGATGACAAGACAGACAAACAGTGCAAAATTGGGAGAGACAGACAGAGAAAGCAACACTCGTAGTCAGCTCCAGACAACTCTCCATCTCGTCCCGTGGGGGAACAACTCAACCCTCGGCTCTGGTTCTGAGTGATATTGTAATGAGTAATTTCACTGGCCCTTCAACAACCCCCCCCCCCCCCCCCCCCCCCAACACACACACCTCAACCAGCTCCCAAGGCCCCCGAGCGGCTCGCTCCATTCCGTTTCATCACACTTCAAACGGGCCTGGCGCGCTCTGCAGGCCTGCACCAGACCAGGGGACTGCAAC
This sequence comes from Rhinichthys osculus, assembly GCA_029959095.1. Lineage (NCBI taxonomy): Eukaryota > Metazoa > Chordata > Actinopteri > Cypriniformes > Leuciscidae > Rhinichthys > Rhinichthys osculus. The sequence continues at coordinate 27,075,920 of JARWKJ010000014.1, forward strand.
ATCTGCATGAGGTGGGAGGAGGGGAGGCGTGTCTCACGGGGGGACACGCAGCGTCTCGGAGCAGATGTCACACGAACCTGAACAGCAGGACGGGGGAGGGATGCCGTGAGGCACATTGCAACAGGTTGAGATAGAGCGAGACCGTTCTTGCTGCATGGGGACCCTGTGATCCAAACTCTTCCCTGTGGTTGCCCCCTTCTACCCCCTTTGACAATAAAATTAGGTAATTGGTTACCCTTGCCCTAATAAGCTAATCATGGACCATGTGCTTTTTCTATTATTAAAGTCGTGTCGTCCCGGGGTGCTCCCCAAGGGCTTCATGTGCAGTGCAGGAGATGGTTAGGACACCGTGGTGCGTCTGGCTGGGAGAAGACACGCTCCAAACCTTTGTTTCAACAGTCCCTCAGGCACAGAAATCCATGCGTCACGGACCCGCCACAAAAGATCCCTTAAATAAAATGAATAGACCTCTTAAGGGAGAATCAAGCTGTCTGTCACATCACTTAACATTAGCACCCTTTCATCTCATCCTTGTTAGAAAGGCCTGGTACTTTTATTCCGGAGGATAACTTCTATCATTGTTTTATATCATTATGTCACCCAGCCCTAAAACTTGTTTTATATGGTAAAACACTAAGGCATTATTGACATTACAGTACGACTTTCTTAATTGCTTTGAAATGAAGTGATATACAAATAAATCTGACTTTATTTATTTATTTTTTATTTTATTTATTTTTTAAAAAACTAACAAGCAAAAACTATATAATAACCTTTGAAGACTTTCATTAATAACCTTTGAATAACCTCAGCCTAAAATTGTGGTCATGTTTACTGTTGCTCTGTGAAATTATGTGGGCAAAATCCAGTCACTTCAAAAGTAATCTGCGAGAACGGGAGTTCCCGTGAGGGCAAGAAAGTTTCCCAAGCAGATTTCGCTCATGTTCAAGTTGGTCACATGAATTCATTGCGTTGACTACAGAAAGATGCTTGAATTGAAGGTGACTTTTGACTTTTCTGCCCACAAAATTTGGCTGAAATTTGACCACAGCTTAAAGGCCTAGTGCTATGGTAGTACTTTCCAATCACTGTAGTAGCAAGATTTTTTTGGTAGCACTTTAGTTTAGGGTCCAATTCTGACCAGTGTCTAGTTGCTTAATAGCGTGCATATTATTAGGATATTGGCTGTTTATTTGTGCTTATAAAGCAAATATTAATGCCGTATACTGGATGACCATATTCTACATCCCTTAATCCTACCCCATACCTAAACTTAACAACTACCTTACTAACTATTAATAAGCAATAATTAGGAGTTTATAGAGGCAAAAGTCGCAGTTAATTGTTAGTTAGAATTGGACCCTAATCTAAACTGTGACCTATATTTTTTATATATATGTCAAAACATATGACCTTAACAATACATAGCTTTTATTTTGAACATGTTAAAAGTAAAAAAATAAACAAAGACGACATTACAAAGAGGAAAATGACTAAAATCAGAGTGATCCCAATGTGATCCGCGCAGTGTAATCAGGCAGCGCTTGCACTAATTACTGCAGCGGACCAGTTGCACTCCCAATTACCAGCAGATACGCCAAAGCCTGCGTAGAACAATCAAGCACAGCGTACGCTCGACTAAACTGATTCCCCATGCTGTTGTCGGATATCTTCTGCTGCAGTGGGCCTTGATTGGAAACAAATACCTTTCGCTGACCTCCAACGCCGAATGTGGCGGCAAGCGAACAACCGCTGATTCACCCCCAACCCTTTACCTCTGCGTCCATGTACTCAATCTGCTACTGTGGCTAAATGTAATTAGAGAGCACATTAAACTTTGCCACAGCACTTTCCAACATCGTTTCCGTTCGTTTTGTTGCCTTTATTTGTTTTGCAGAGTGAGGCGTCCCGCAGAGCGTGGAGACAAGCTGCCGTGTTCTTCTCATTACACATTCAGACTGTTTTTGTCACCCAGTCGACTGGTGCCTCCAAACAGCTGTTTTCCCAGGCAGTATAAATAAGCATTTGTTCTGACATGAAGGGGAAAAGAGGGAGAGAGATAGATGGGGTAGAAAAGCCAAGCTCTGAACAGGCAACATCGGGAAAAGGAGAGAGGATACCACGGAGGCTTTGTAGTGGGTAAAATATTCTTATTATAACCTCAATAGCCAAGCAACAGATAACATATTATGATGTTGACTATTCAGTCAGGATGTTTAGAAGAGATTTGAATACTAACACTGAGCATAAGTGTGGTTTTAGCTATTTTCAGCTGTGATGGGTCCTTCCAACTTATTGCTTGAAGCTGAACTTGAACTTGGCAGCTGAAATGTCTCTACGCTTCTTCTTATCCAGAAACAAATAAATAAATAAATGGAGTAAAGAGCATCACTGAGGGGTAACAGACCTTCACTTCATCATGCATTGTGGGTACCAGTGGTATGGGCGTACAAATGCAATAACACTTTTATCACATGCCAGTAATGAGGGATAATCACCACAGTAATGGCAATCCCAGCAACCCCCATACATTTTTTATCAGCTGCAAATAATTTCTGTTGATATTTCTCATCCATTTCTACCCTTTAACACTAAGTAATACAACTAAAACTTCTTGGTTAGTTAAGATTGTCTGCTTTCCAGATTGGCAGAGCTGAAGAGGTGGATGACGGCCAGACGAAGAGGATCGAGGGGAATCGGTAACAACAGGCAAGTAATACAAGTCCTTTACCTCGCTAGATACAGACGAGACCAGACAACAGAGGGTATTTTTACACGACTACGATGTACTAAAAACGTAAACTTTTTTTCTTTTTTGCTATCCTGTATTTTTCATGCCAGGCCAGTAGTTGCCGATGTCCCTTTGTAAAGAAACATTACGCGCCTATAGACTGAACACGTAATACGCATGCCCAAGACGTCACTGTTTTCACAAATTCGCATTTTTGTTGTTTACATGGATACGATAACGGTATCAGTTTCAAAACGTTTTCGTTTTCAAAAGTTTCCCTTTTCAAGCCCCCAAAATGCTGTTGTGTAAATGAACGGCCAAAACACTTCTTTTTCTTTTTTTTTACGTTTCTTCTTGAAAATGGTGTCATATAAACACCATATGTTCCATATAAACACCGGTGACAGGTGAGTGTGATTAAGGGATCTGTTGAGCTTGTGACAAATTTAAGAACTGTAGAAGAAAACCAATAAATCTTCTTATGGTAAAGTGAAGCTGTACTTCAGTTGTGTTCATTTATTTTCCGGAAACTTGCGTACTCGTCTGTCATTGGGCTTTGGGACATAAAAACAGCTCTAAAAAAAAAAAAAAGTAAATAAAAGTGTATTCATTTTGTGGCTTTTTTATATTTTTATTACTGGTTGATGGTTTTTAAATATTGAGTCTTTACGTAAAAATTTAAAGGAATAGTTCAAAATAAGATACTGTCATCATTAACTCACCTGTGTGCCATCTCCAAGAAATATTTCTTATGCAGAACACAAACGAAGATATTTTGAATAATGTTTCAACAGTTTTTGTCGATATGTTGAAAGCCAATGGGGTCCAAAATTTTTTTTTTTTTTTGGGAGGGGGGGGACGACATTTTTTAAATATCTCTTTTTGTGTTCTGCACAAAATAAATACAAATAAAAATCATGCAGATTTAGAACGGCTTGAGGGTGAGTAAATGATGAATTATACTTTTAGGTGAACTATCTCAGGTAACATGCAATACTGAAGTCTAATGAAATTGTGGAGGGGGCGTTCAGAAACATCTTTCACACTGTGATTCAACAGCAAAGTAATAGCTCTCTAATTAAACATCTTCTCCACTCAGTAGCTCTGAAGTGATCTGCCAATCATCCTGCAGGAACGCATCACATCGTGTTATCTGCCAATCACTCGATGCTGAGTTCATGACAGGTGCCTGCAAAACTGCTTTCTTAAAATATGGACCTGCTTTGCTTCAAACCCACAGCTGGAATCGGAAAAGAAAGAGCACACATGCACGTCCTGGTGGAGTTCCATGCCGTTTATGTAGATTAAGTGCATAATAAATAAGTAAAACTGATAGCTACTTTCAGACATTAGCCTGAGGGGATAAACATCTATTAGCAGATTAAACAAAAATAATAACCGCAAGTCACTCATCTTAAAAAGCAGGAAGTTAAAAGACACCAAGCTAACGGGGGAAAAAGTCATTTCATGTATCCTTTCAAAACAATTGACAGAATTTTTCATGAAAGAGAAAAGAAAATCAACACTTTCATTATTCAGTGGCTGCTATTTTTTTGTTTGTTTTTTTTGCAAAGAAAGTGACGCTTAAAGAGAGACTGCTAACCACCCTTGATAATCTGCAGAGCACCCTTAATTGAGAGTAATTAATTACATATTTATGGCAAGAATAGTCTCAGACAAGAGAACTGTTAAGGAGTCCTAGCAAGCACGACAAACAGGGAGTTTAAGTGCGGTGAGCAGGTAGAAGCTGAAAGTGACAGCTGATCCTCTGGGAGCCATAACGCCGGAGAGTGAGGGCCATAGAGAATACAGGTGTTCGCACACAACTGGGTTGAAGCATAGCCTACTGGTGGTGAGGAACATATAATGGATTGAGGGTCTGACAGTGCAAGTAGACATAGCATTCACTTCTGCTTTGAAATCTAGACCAGCTGCCATCAAAGAGATGAGTCACGCCAAGAATGAAATGGAGATGAGCTGAAGATTTTACTGTGTAGTCATGAGTACAGCAGCTACAAGACGATACTCAGAACCTGATGTCCAACCGGCTTCCATCCAGCAGCCAAAAATATTTGGATGCATTATGGATTCTGAGTGCAACACATATTACTGTACAAAAGTCAGTACGTTTTTATTTTATTTTATTTTTTAACATAGGAAGACCTTTTTTTTTATACAACAGGTGCTCAAGAAACATTTCTTATTATCAATGTTGTAAGCAGTTGTATTGACCTCAAACTTCTGAATGGTGTAGTGTATACATGCATCTAAATCAGCAACACTGTAAACAATACAGTAGTGAAATCTGCTATACCAACGCAAGGACAACAAACAGTGTTCTACTTTTTTGTAATTATTGAGAGTCTAAGTCTGGGTTGTCAGAGCTTAAACTCGACTTTCCTGATTCAATTTTACAGTATATGCATTTAAAGGCCAGCTCCCCATGAGCCATAACATCTAGCCAAACCCCAAACATGGCGTATTGATTTTTCTAATCTGTTTACTCCTCTTCTGCACTTTTGAGTAGACTGCTGGAGAGCCTGGTTTGCCCTGGGGCGTTCAGAAGGGCCCAGCATGTTTCAGCTTTGATCATCGTTCAGCCAGTGGATTAACATATGCAGACTCTCTTCCTCCCTTTGTCGTCAAGCCTACTTATAAATCTATGGCTTCCCTCTGATCAACTACAGGCCATGAATCAATCAACTCACCTCACGTCCTAGCCGTCTCCACAAAGATGGGATCCCTTTGTCTGCTAAAAATAAAAAGAAATTCAAGATGCTGTATTCATGTAAAAAGGAAGGAAATAATATTAAGTTCTGATTGTGCAGGTCTATTCTTGCATGGCTAGACATTTGACTAAACGTCATAAAGACTTTTTTCATTGCATTGATTGGCAAGGAACTGCCATTATAACCTATACTGTATATTTGGTACACAAGATTCTAAGGCTTTTAAATTATTAACGTGATCAAAACATTGCTGAAAAACCTGTTGTACACAATCTTCTACATGCTTTCTGTCATTGAATTGACAGTTCATACTTTGTTAGCAAGCAAAAGGCACAATTCTAAAAACATCCCCCTTTTGGTTGTGGTACACGTCTTTTTTTGTGAAATCTTTAATGAGTTTTATAAACTAAAGATAAGAATAACTTTTATATTGTTAGAAATATTACTGAGCTGAAACAGCTTAGGTTTACTTCATTTTTTAGGAAAATCATGTTAAAATATGAGTATCACACACAAAACATCAGGCTTTTGATGAAAGTTTATTTGTACATCTCTTAATCATCAGTACTGCACTGCATTACATGTTTTGCTCCCATAATAAAAACTTCAAAGCTATGATCATAAAACTCGGCATTTAAAGCTGCAGTCCGTAGTTTTTCCTCTTTGTCGCCATCTCTGTTCGAAATCTGCAATTGCAGTTATTCGCGGGATTATCAACTTTACGTGGGTTGTGCCTCGGCACAGTGCTGTGAGAAAAGGCTATAAATCTCCACCTCCAACATCCTCACACGCAATATAGCTTATACTAGCCGAGACTCCTTCTTTATGTGTACAGATGTGACGTAATGACGCAAAGACATGCTCGAATTTCCCGCGTAAATCCACCAGTACCACTGAAATTAAAAACATTATTACAAGCTTACCATTTTGAATCGAGCTAAGGCAAGCAGATAGTTTTTAACACTGGCTGGTTATGTACTTCCTCAAAAAAATTATTTTGGACAATTTTTAACCTAAAAAAGCTACGGACTGCAGCTTTAAATATCATCTATCCAAAACATATTATTGGGAGATGTAGAAAGACAGCTAACATTTATATGCATTATGTAAGTAGTAAACTATGAAAATAGTCTGCTATACTATTATAAAGATGTCATTGATTTACATAATCTATCAGAATTTAATCTACTTTTTTTGTTCATAAATATCAGCAACACTAAACTGCACGTTTTTGTTCATTTTGGGCCTCTGAATAAAATTAGGTGTTTTTCCTCCTCGGGTGCGAGTTTCATATTCTCCTATACCATATTATGAGCCATAGAAGCCTGATGTATCAAATATGATACTTAAAGGAATAGTTCACTTAAAAAAGAAAATGCTAAGAAAATGCTGTCATCATTTACTCACCCTCAAGTTGTTTCAATGAATTTCTATCTTCTAAGATATTTTGAAGAATGTCGGTAACCAAACAGTTGATGTTCCCCATTGACTTCCAAAGTATTATTTTTCCTACTATGGAAGTCAATAGGGTTCATCAACTGTTTGGTTATTCTTCAAAATATCGACATTATTCAAAATATCTTCCTTTGTGTTCAGCATAAGAAAGAAATTCATACATGTTTGAAATAACTTGAGGTCGAGTAAATGATGACAGAATTTTTTATTTTTAAGTGAACTATTTTAACAAAAACATATATGCTAACTTTTTTAGATGTTATATATTTTGTCTAGTTCGTAAAAAAATTATATGTCAGGATTTAAAGGGTTAAATAAGAAGAGACTGTTTTACTGACACATGTAACGCAAAAAGGCAAGTCCTTACAGTACAGCCTTGGACTAGCTTCATTTGTCTTGAGAATGAAATAGAACCGAGCACCATTTTCTGTTTCACCAGTGGTCGCTGTGCACTACACCCTTTAAATACAAACACAAGAGTCTATGACCTCCTTAGTCTGCGATGGTCAAAAACAGCATTCAGTTTAACAAAAGCAAAAGCTCATCAGGGACTGTATGAGGATGGCCTCATTGGCAGCCGATGGAAGTAGGGCACTAATGTTTCCCCTGCGCATTAGCTCTGCTGAAAATGTTCTGCCCTCAAAAACCCATAAGCCATTGACTCTGTTTGACTGGTAGACCTACTAATGAATTAAGTTGTCTTAATAATTAGCCAATATAAACTAATACTATCATTCAAAGAGAGGTGAAAATCGAAGTAATTATCCAGGTACATTAATAGATGTTAAAGGGATACTCCACCGTTTTTTCATATTAAACTATGTTATTCCCTTAACTAAGACGAGTTGATACGTACCTCTCTCGTCTCAGTGCGTGCACTCAATCGCTCTGTCTTGCGGCGAAACTTTGTTAGCACTTAGCTTAGCCTAGTTCATTCATTAGGATCCAAGCAGAGAAGCGACCAAAAACCTCCACGTTTTCCCTATAAACACAGTTACACGAGTAGTGTAACTCGACCATGAATGATGACAAAATAAAACGTTGCGCTTTTCTAAGCGTGTAAAGTGGATAACTATAATGTATGGCGGAATACCATAGCAAGTGCTTGGGAGCACTTCGACTCGGCGCAGTAATATCATCACTCGTGAAAAGTCATCTCCCCCTCTCCCTCTCCGGAGTTATGATATTACTGCGCCGAGTCCATAGATATATATGCGCCGAGTCGAAGTGCTCCCAAGCACTTGCTATGGTTTTTCACTTGCAATTTATGCTTTTTAAAAACGTTTTTAAACAAATCGAAAATATTGTCTGGTAATCAGCATTATCCCCACAGGTGCTTTTGAAATGGCTCCATTTAATTTGAACATGGAATATTCCTTTTAAGATGATGCAGAGTATTTACTTTAAATTTCTGGTTCAATATTAAAACGACATCATGTGACTGTTAGATGAGACAACAGAGAAACACATCTTCCGTGAGGCTAAATAAGCAGACATGCTACACATTGCACATCTAATGGGCAGAAAACTGCAGTGAACTAAGTCCATAAACAATCCTGTGTGAGCAGCAAGGAGTACAGCGACCTTTGAGTTAGGAGTTGAGGCCCTATTAAAACAGAGCCCAGCTTACTGGCAGGACGTGCATCCCCTAACCGCGGAAAAGCAATCTCGCAGCAACTGCTAGGCAATCAGCGGTGCACTGCGCGGGGTTGAGACAGCAATGACCTGCTGATTCCACAACAGCAGAGGTGAACCAGCCTCAACACACTGATGAGCGCTGCACAAACATCAAACAGGCACAGAGGACCTCCCTACGACCTGCTTCGGCAGCCCCATCTGACGCCCGTGCCTTTTATTTGGGCTGATAGTGGAGGATGGATTGGCAAATATCGATCACGGCAGTGTTCGTAAAACTCTCCCTTCAGGTTTGAGAGGTGATTATGGTTGGACCCAGCTGATGCCGCTGTGTGACTGTCTGGGTGAGTGTGTGTGGTGGGTGATTGTGATCAAACTAAGAATCCAAACATAGCACAATCTCATCATTTGTGAACTGCTCTTAGCCTTTAGATCAGTGTTTCCCAGTGTTTTTTGCCTTACGTCCCCTCCACAGCCCCATCAGTAGGGCTCAAGTACTCCTTCACTCACACGGAATGCTAAAATATCTTTTTTTTTTAAAGGGATAGTTTATCCAGAATTAAAATTCTGCCATAATTTATTCTTCCCTTCATGTTGTTCCAAACCTGCTTGGCTTGCTTTCTTCAACAGAACACAAATGAATATAATACATAGAGGTTTTTTAGTCCATACAACGTAAGTCAATGAGATCCAGTGTTGTTGTAGACACCATGACTTGTTGTATAAAAAACAGAAACATTCTTCAAAATACCTTCTTTTGGGTTCTGCAATATAACAAAAGTCATACAGGTTTGAAACAACATGAGGGTGAGTAAATAATAATAATAGTTCAAATTCTATGACAATATATGGAAACTCCACCCCACAACTACAACAACAATGACATAGAGGAACAATTGCATTGGAAGCACTTTCAGAACTTTTCCAGCTGATGAACAATAAACACTAACAGCCAATTACAACCCATCCTGCTTCAAAGAGCTTGATCATTTAAAGTGACAGATGACATAGCTGCCATTCCCACTTACATATATAATAAACAGAATGTTATTATGTGTTGATGTGAATGTCATATAGTTATCAGTTATGGCTTTACTTTAAGACAGAATTTAAATTTTTTTGGGAGTTAAACTTAAATTTAATTATCATAGAAGTTTAACAAGTATGAGATATCACCTACATGTGCAATGCACTGCCATTTGAACATGTTTTTAAGACCAAAACCATGAGCTATGCTCAAAACTTTTTCATTCTGTCCACCAACCATCAAACCCTAGCAAACAGGATTCTGGGATATAATAGACAGCATTGGCATGTTGCAGTTGAATGAGAACATTGGATAGGGACGTGTCTTGATGCTATACCTCCGTTTGCTGCATTTTTCAGCTCTCAGATTAAAAGCACCCCTTTCAACGTTCACAAATGCACGTTCATTTGGTTGAGTTTCGATGATGGGAATCCTGAGTAAAAACAAAGATAAAAAAGGTGAGAAAAACACAGACATTAGGACCACAAATGCAATAAAACACATTCTCTAAATTCCAACAGATATTGGTGTAACAGATAACATCTCCTCCATTTCCAGCACGTCTCTTTGTCGGAATGGAGACTCCAGTAAGGAACAGTGCCAGTGGACTCCAGACGGGCACTCTCTCCCCCCTTGTGTTTGCAATAGGAAAGGAGTGTTATTAATTAAGGATACGAAGCAGATTTTGACAAGGGTTCCCGAGTGGCAAGCGGTGTGGATTCTTGGCGTTGACCTGGCCCAGCGGGGGTAGCAGGCGCGTTTGAGGAAGGGGGTTGGAGGAGGGTTGTGCTGGCTCCATGCTGGCAGCCAGGCCTTCCACGTCTGCGTTGGTGCTTTGAAGTGTCACCTTGAGAGAAGAGCCAGTGGCCGGGTAGTGAAGGGAGCAGGAGCAATGAAAGGAGTGGCACCGCTTGCGTTGCCAGACACGGCGCTTTTAATATTACATGGGCTCCCGTCCATCTCTCTACACATGCTGGATATTGCCTTTTACTTGATTTATTCAGAAAGTGGATCTTTCTCTGCTCCTTTTCATGCTGTGGTTCAGGTTAACACCTGTGCAGGTTTTAGCCAGGCTTCTGCATTTGAGTATGGTGTGTCAGGTTCTCTGTAACTTTCAATGAAAAGACATAAAGTGTCCGTCACAGCAATGCTTTAACAGCAAATTGAATGGTTCAATTAAGATAGGCGGGTCACATCAAGCAATGACAATGTAACGTATCTATATCCTACTTAAAAAATGTCACTGTATGTAAAGGATAATGCTTATCATTACACAGCTAGCCTCATCAGATATAAACACATGGACAATAAATAATGATTTGAGTTTGAGTTAATTTATTGGGTAATCTTACCTGGATATTACCTTTTAAGATTTCGCAGGACTAAAAAAAGTCAGTGACATGTAGCATACAAAACAGTCAGCCTAGCAAAACAAAATAAACACTGCTGATATTATACTGAAGGCCTTTGAATTAATGTTCACTAAAATCGATAACACACGCAAGATTACGCCGGGAGTGTTTTTATAAACCAAGTGAGAGCGAGTAGAGTGGGAGTGTGAAAGTAGCTCTGGTTGCCGCCATTCCAACGTTGAATGGCGCTATTGACCAATCAGATGCGAGTATTCCAGAAAGCCGCATAAAGGTGCAGGTCAAAGAGATAGAGAGAAAAAAAAACAACTCCCATAGACCTTATTCACAGCAGCGCCATTTTGGTTTTAACGGGAATGAAAGCGAGGCTGGTAGGGATTGTGGGTTATACTGTTATTTAATGTTTTTGGATTGAAGAAATAGGCTACTACACAAATAATTTTCCAAGTAATTTCAGTGGACCAAAAAAAAAAAAAAAACCCAGACAATAAAGCTGTGGAAAATTATAAGTCATCTAGGAGCTTTATACTAGCTTTTTACAACGGATGCCATTGAAAACAAGGCAAGTCAAGCCTCGCTTTCATAAATGGCGCTGCTCTGAATAAGGTCTGTGTTTATCTGTGAAGCACCAATGAATTGCAAGCAGGGGCTCGTTCTTCGTACGTCGCTTAAAACATCCGAGATCAAATGAGACATCTAAGATGATATCATCGTGCTAATCATGATCCGGCTAATTGGGTTCTTCGAACACACCTGTTGTTTATGATTAGTATCGCTGGATTGAGTTATCTGAGATAATTGCGCGTTCATGCGCTGGGTTAAAAGGGGATATGTATCGATAGTAGAAACATTGATCAGCAACGCTGCTATTGCCTGCTCACCGTGGCCAAAGAGCGCGCTCAGTTTTACTCTGCAGCAGAGCAAGAGCTATTGCTAGAAGGTTATGCTGAATTTGAAAACTTAATTACAAGTTTTCACCTAAAATGTGCAAAGCCAGGAGAGAGGGCTGGCAAAAAGTAGCCAATTAAGTTTGTAGTTTAGATGTTTTTATCACTTATTACAGTATATATATATTTTATTTTAATAATTTCTAAATAATTAATAACTTTGTTAATTGTAATGTCAGTCACCACCCACTACTAGAACATGGGAACAAGTAAAAGTGAAGTACTAGAATATTCTACATAATGGTAATTTGTACTATGCTACTATAGTCTCTTTTAAAAAGGCACTGTTAATAAATGTTTGCTTGTAAAAGCAACCAAGAAAAAGGCTGAGAAAAAAAGAAAAGAAAAAAAAAACAGGTGGTGTCGTGCAACCCCACATTATACCCCGGCAGAAGAGCTGACCTTTGGGTAGAATGTGAACCGACCCGTCCGGGGTTCAGCTCTTCCTCAGACACACAGCAGGGACCAGTAGCAGCAACTCCTTCATTACTGGTAAATGAACTTTAAATGATCTTACACTGTAAAATATTTTTTTGCTCCACTATAGGCCTATAATCCCAATGGCTGGTCCAGTCATATCAACTGTTAAACCTTGAGTAGGCCTAGTGATGAATTGCTTACTTGTGAAAGTGTGCATGTGTGAAACTACATGTAGCCTAGTTAATAAAAATAAAAAAATGTTGCCATGAGTTATTGATCACATTTCCCCCAGTGTACTTCATTGTAATGAAATTGTGTTTTCCTCTTTTGTGCAGTTTTAAACACCAACACATTTATCTGTTCCAAGTGGCTGAAGCATGTGCAGTAAGTGGACTTTTCCAAACTTTACATCAAAAGGGAAGAAAGTACAACACTTTGTAATGCCCATTTCCCCACCAATGCACAGGACAGTGAAGAAACTCTCTCAGATGACTGTCTTTTGGAGAAAGTATCTTTAAATAACTTAACTTAATTTACACTTGAGTACCTATTATTTCTGAATGCAACATGTGTTGCAGGAGTCCACATCTACAGAAAGGCCTACAGAAGAGTCTGCACAAAGCAGTGATACAGAGGTGGGCAGTGTATACTTTTCCTTTTATTTTTGGTTGCATAAGGCTTGTGTTGACAGGTTTAACCCAAGCCCCCCTGCCCCTAGAAAATAGAGTATTTTGGGGGGGACAACTTAAAGAAAAAAAAACTGGCACTATAGAGTTAGAGATAGAGTTGCTTCAAAGGAACTTCAGAGTAAGTGCTAATATATTATTTCACACAGAGTACTATTGCTGACCTTGCATAGTATCTCTTATTGCAGTCAAAATATGACTTGATTACTGGCTTTTCTTTACAAAGAACAATTTAAATAAAAAATCAAAGAACTAAGCATATTTGTCTTGTCTTTTATTAAACATTTAATTAAATGTTTTATATTTTTGCTGATGGTGGAAATGTTGTGTAATATGGCACATGTAATGTCACAGGCCCTGTCAAGTGCAACCCTCAGGCTTTTCAGACACTGAAATCTTCCCTTTAGTTGGCCAAAGTTCATTTCATTGTGTGACCTTGTCCTGGCTAGAGCTGCATTGTAACTGTGTATGTAATACAGTGAGCTTGATATTTATACTTTTCCTTACCATGTTCAAGTAATGTGGATAAATGTGAATCTCTGTGCTTCCACATGTGTGATATGGAACAGTCACACACCATCTAGAGATTTTAGTCTGTCAACTGCCTTTTTTTAAATTTGATATAATATTACTAATCTGGAATATTAAGAATTGTAATAGTAACTTGGCTGCACATTTACATTGTGATCCCCCTTTCTGTTCAGAAAATCCCCTTCATAGAGGCCTTGATGGGAACATGTGTGCAGTCTATTGACCAATCACATTAGTGAAGCCTGAGGGACATATCTGTGTCATATTAATCGGCATGTTCATGATTGCATGATCTTCATTAAAAATTATAATACCCGCGTTGGCTAAAAAAAATAAAAAAAAAATAAAAAAAAACCTGCTATAGCCTACAACCTTGGGTCTAAACTGGCTTGGAAATGCCATAAAAAAAACACCCTAAAAACTGCTTGAGCGCCAGGGTAAACTTTGTGAATGACACGACAGACAGCACTTATCAAGTTCTCCGCATCTCCAATAGTTTAAAGGAAAGAGCCACTCGCAAATAATATCAGGACAATGCACACAATTTGTGCTGTTATTAAAGGCCGACTCCGACGAGTCGAACATTTAATGTGCGTTTCCAAAAAATAATTGATGTAAATGACATCCTCACGAGTCATGAGAAAAATGATATCTCTCAAAAAGTACACTATCGCGCTGCGTTAAAAGACTTCTCGTTTCACCTCCGCTTATAAAGGCGCGATCTAATCCTGTTTACATGAAATAAGCCTGCTCACGAGCAGGTTCAAGCTAGCGCACCTGTTGCTATGACAGCAAGTCTAGGATGAGCTTCGAAGAACCAAACGATCCAAGATCATGCCAAATCGTCAACAATCAAATCCAGCTAACTGAGTTAGCGACGTACGAAGAACGAGCCCCAGGTGTGTGTTGGTCCGCTTGAGGAAATCTTTTGCGTAGGCTAGCTAGCCTACTTGTAGATTCCTATGAAAAGATAAGATTTCGCCTGTAACAAAATAACATAGCCTATACTTAAAATATAAAAAGTCAACCTAGTAAATTCTGTCCACATTTGACGAACAAAAACGGTGATTGTGGACAGTGGCTGCTAAAAAGTATAGAATTGCTGGTGTATTTGAAACAGGAGAAAGGTTTTTTTTTTTTTTTTTTTTTTTTTATACAGCGGTCCCAGATCATAAATAGCAGTTTTAACTCGCCTGATTAGTTATGACATCCGCAGCCTTTTATCTCTCCCTCCATCTTGCTTTTTAAACCAGATTAACCCAAATGGGCATCCTTTAATGGCCCCTTTTTTAGAAAAGCCGAAAGAGGATGATAATTAAAATAATTAAACCACTGGGATTGGCTCGCGCACCCCTTGTTCTCTCTCTCTCTTTCCCCTTTTGCTCTTTTCCTTTCTTCTCTCCTTTTTAAGTTTTGAGTCTACTTGGCTAACAGATTTCAGTGAGGAAAGCACAAACCATCCTCAGTTAATTGAATTTACTCTCATCTCAAAGGTCTAACTAGGCAAGCTCCCCCCCTCCCTCCTGTGAAACCGGATGTAGAGGTGTGTGTGTGTGTGTGTGTGTGTGTGTGTGTGTGTGTGTGTGTGTGTGTGTGTATCTATGGTGTGTATGTGTCAGCTGTATAAATCTGATTGCAGGGGTGGGCTCAGGGATAAACGCGTTTAAGCGCGCTCATATTCATTCTATTTCTGTGCACTTTGCGTTAAGCTAAACATAAAGCAAAAAGTATCCTTTTTAACGATTATTTATTCATGGACTTTTAAGCTATTAATGAGGACAAATGAAGTCGTTTTTAGGAGTGTCAGTATGAAATATGCTTACCAAAATGATCTTGTTTTGCATTTCTGCTTCAGCATGTGTCCATGTGGAATAAACAAAAACGTTTAAATATAACCGGGATTTAAGGATGCACGATACAACATTAAAATTAGCCTATATTTTATGATTTTTTAATCACACGACGCATCAGTTGCTGGAAAGACAAGGAGGGGGAGGGGGAGGGGGGTGCTAATGTTTGGATGTTGCTAATGTTATGCTGCAAAAATAATAATTAATCGTGTTAATTGTAATTAGTTTTGCCTTAACTGGGCTTCTAATTACACCCAAGACCTAGATACAATACTGAAAGTATTTCACACATTTTCACAGTTGGATACAGTTATACTTTAATTAGGGTATAACTTTCAAATGCATGAAAAAAAATAAAGATGAGCCCTTGATACCAGGAATCTACATCACTTTCAAGAGAAAACGGAGAAATAATGAAATAAAAATAAGACTCTTTATAGCCCAATCATGACTGCATGGCACTGCTTTAACTCCACGGCTTGCCTCCTCCTGTGTCCTGACAATTTCACTGGGTTGCATTTCAAGTTGGCAAACAGCGAAGAGAAAAATCCCTTTGCTGTGAATACTTAAGATTTATACTTAAAATTTCATACAATCTTTGAAAACATTGAGGAGCAATTTCATATTTGCACTGACATCTAATTTCTCAAGTAGATTCTGAAATCACAAATTGGTATGGATTCCCTCTGCGTCCAATTATTCTGCATCAGTTTCCCTGACCCCTCAGAGTACTGCTAAATTAAACATAAGATTTTTTTTTTTGACTCAGTCATGAAATAGTCCTACATATGCACACGTTTGATAAACTAATCTTACATTCTCAGTTGTAGTAGCTCTCGTTGTGTTTCGCTCTAACACTGCATTTAAACAAGACGCCCAGAGAGGGAATAATTGCACCATATGTGCCATATGTTTAGGTCACTATATCTACATAAAGTATAAGCTGTTTGAACTCCATTTGGTTCACAAATATGCTATTTGGACATCTGGCTTAATGGATGAAAATTACTGTTTTTGTAAGTAAACAGGCCTAACTTAAATTATGATAAACTGGTGGTCTCCCAGCCAGGCCAAAACTGGATTAGTAAACTGGATGTTATGTAGGCCTACTCAAACCATTTTAAAACCAGCCAACTGACGAGACGAGGAGGACCAGCTAAGACCAGCAAGCTAGTAAAAGACCAGGACATCTACTGAATCTTACAGAACTGTATGTTTTTTGTAGGGAAGGGCAAAAATTTGCATGCAATCTATCGTCTGACCTCAAATGAACATGCATGCTAATCTGCAGATATGCTCGCATTGAGCCATAACCCTCAATAGCTTTTCGACTGCACCTGTTGATTGATAGTTGATAATCAAGAGCAACAGTGCCCTCTAGTCGTCGATCACGTGAAGAACTTTGGATGAATATTGCTGATGATTATCTGCTTACTATTAAGAAATATTTCATTACTCATAGCCTATGGTCATAAAAAAATAAATAGGCCTACAATGAATAAAACTTAAGATTTTTTTTTTTAAACAAAATATTTTTTTTTGTGTCAGTTTGTCAAACTGTTTTATCAGCGTTTTTGACAATAATAATAATAATAATAATAATAATATAATAACAATAATACAAATATATGAATTTGTTTTTGAATAAAATGTCTTTCAATACAAAGTCAATAAGTGACTAAAGACGTCAAACCTAAAGACAGACAAAAAAAACACCATAAATGTGGTTCAACACCTGTATGGTGTTCCAAGTCTTCTAAAGCCTGTGTTAGAAAAACGGAGTATTGTTTATTAGGTTTTAAATTAATGCATTCAAATATAGCTACTTAAACATGAATTCAAGCATGCGAACATCCAAACATCCCTTCACCAGGTGCTCGATCAAAAGAAAACGGAGTTGAAATGGAAGTCTATTTCTTCCGGTTGCAAACGTTGTAATTTGTTGAACTTCTTTGGTTCTTTTGCATTTTAACGAATTAAACATTACAATTAAATAACACAATTTGTAACTGAAATGCAATGAAATCCATAGGCTACATTACGTGTGACTTAAATGTCCCCAAATGCATGATTTTGTATACCTAAAAAACAAATGTCAATCGTCTGTCTGTTGTAACATTTCTAAAACAAGCATCGTCCATTTAAATCAGCTTCAAATCATTACAGGCAACAGCCAAGGCAGTGATGTTTCCTTCCCAGCATAGCTTGTAGGCCTAAAATTGCATTACATTTCCATTCCAGACATCAAAGCGAAATTAATAGAGGAGGAAAAATAATCAAGACAACCCCAAATCTGTAGTGCAAAACATTGAAGACGATTTTATTTTTGTCATTCACAGTTAACACAAGCAACTGCTTTAAGAACCTTTTCCTTCCCTCCCACAACAAACCGCCAGAAACTTCATCTCCAGCAAAGGAGCTATTCAAACGTTCCTTTCATTTCACGCTGATTGTACCTTGTATCTTAAGTCATAGTTCCTGCTGTTGGCATTAAAAGAGGATTGTTGTACATGCTCTAGATAGCAAGGCAGAAGGAACAGCATAGACTTCAAGGGGACAACAGGATTTGGGAACAATTTGAGTATGACTTACCACATCTGCAATTCGTAAATGACACTTGACTAGCAACGTAGCCATTTTGTGGAAACTCGGAGATATTTTACACTGTTTTCATCATAAAGCTCTCATCGCTACAGTCCACATACTTCCAGCTCGACAAAACTTGGGTCTTGTATTTACCCCCTCAAACTGATATGTGCTAGTATAAGAAATGATGTGCTCGAATAATACAACAAAACCCAGTACATTTAAGCTCTACAAAATACTGTCATTGTCTTATTGAGTATTTGGGAATCAGGAAGCAAAATTAGTAATTATATACTCGACATCTGCAGAGCGCTAAAGTGAGAGGGAAAAAGACAGATCATCCATACTATTTTCAGTTACCTACTGAGTTCTGAGCGAATATGATGACTGAGCTTGAGACTGGAAGGTTAGTATCGTCAAAGCGAATGACTTTTATTTAATAGTAGGATAAGGCTTCAAAATGGCCATCTGGATTTTATTTAAGATGTTTTATAGCGATTACAGAAGGATAAGATTCCTAGGTTTAACTAGTAATCTATGGCTGTTGTTCAATGCAATATAACTTTTAAAAGCACTGGTGTGTGACTGGTAATACTTAAAAAGCTAAAAAGGAGGATAGGACAAAAAATAAATAATTTAAAAAATATAAAAACATGTCGAACCTTCCTCTCATTTGGCTGTATCATTTCTTGTATCCAGATTTTTTCGGTAATGAGTAACAACTGACAGTGCAATTTAACCCAGAATCAAGTCTGGGATACAGGCCATCATGTTCCACATACACACACAGACATCGCACATACACAGACACATAGTAAAGATCGACATGACTTGAGCTTGACATGTCTAAAAGGTAAAACCTGATGGTTTTAAAGAAACGCTGACTCCTGCTTGGCATAAGACGACCGTCCAACCGACTGACCGCCCCGCCTCCTGGCATCCAAACACACACTTCAGCTCTGTGCGGGTGAGCTGTGAGGGTGTAAGCATTGTACCATTACTACAAATGTATCAACTTATATTGCTTCTCACAGCCTAAATGCAAAGCTTCCACATGCTGCAAGAATTGCTTGGATAAAGGGAGCGGATAAATTAGCAAAAAAAGAAAAAATAAGAGAAGCAGCGGTGACATTTCTGGTGAACAACGCAGTGGGGTAACTAAAAGACATTGTGTGACCACCTCTATACACGCTGTTTTAGTCCATGCTTTCCAATTATCTAATCTTGGTGAGGGTTTTACTGATTTATTGTCTCCAAATCCTGTTGTCGGCTTGTGGAAATGTGACAGATAACACTGAAAATTGAAAGAGTCTTGCCTTATGCTCTAATAATCTAAATTCGCACATCTCTACCTCCCTCTCTTTCACCATTTCCCCATAACTTTAGCTGTGCTCCTGATGACTTTCGTTATAGTCCATGATCCTTAACGGTTGCTGCCTGGGCCTCTCTGGGCATCGTGAGCCATACGTGTTTCGGTTTTTGGCTCTCTGAGTATCAGGTTGGGCTTCTTTAGCAGATGTGACGAGCGTGAAGCTCTGCGCAGCAGTGGAGATGGGCGTACTCTTTGTTGTCGGCTCCACGCAGAGCTCAGTCTTCAGGCCCTGCGATAGGCCAGTGAGACGTGGAGGCGGGGCTTCATCCTCGTCACACTGACTCTCGCTTTTGTTCCGGAACAGCTCTCTTGCCCGCATACCCAGAAAGCTCTTGGCGCTGGGGTAGGAGCCTACGGTGACTGGGGTGTCAGAAGGGACCATGGGTCCTGGGGGTCCCAGCGGGGAATGAGGACGGTGAAGGGGCGGTTCCACTAGGACAGGTGGGGGAGTGTCTCGATTGCCGTTTACAGAGTTGGCCGGGGAAGGGCTGGCCTTGGGCTGCCCTGGAGATAAAGTGCTGCCATTGCCACGCGGAGACTGAGATGACTTGCCGTCCTCTTTGGTGGCTGTTTTTACTGCGCCGTCCACCACTATGACACTGTGACACCAGAAACAACCAGAAAAAATGTCACAATCTTAATCATTTTATGCAACAACGAGATTGAGGTTTGGGGGGTGGGCCTCAAAAATGCCAGAAAATGCACAATAATCAAGTAACAAAGGCAAGTTATTTGGAAAGAGAATTATTAGATATGCAAGATATAACTATAACATAAAAATAAAATTAATATAGGATGAAAAATAGCACAAAAAAGTGAAAAAATACCTAGCCATTACCCATATATCACGCATATGATTAGCGGATTAATTCTAAAGCTTAACAATCATAGAGTGAAAGTTTGCTATTGCCAGTCAACACATTCAAGCGATTTTAAACCATGCAAGCGCCTCAATTCGGAACATGCGCACTGTTATCGCGAACATCGGATTGATTGCTCTTTCGTGTCTTCTTGCGCCTGAACGGACATACACACACAAAATGATGTCAAAATACTCAAAATAGTCTCAGCAAGAATTCTCTAAAGCCCGGGACACACCAAGCCAACGATCGCCTGTCAGGTAACGTCAGGCCGTTTTTGAGAGTCAACCGACGTAGTTTTTTTGTTGTGTTGCGCACCATTGGCTCTAGTCGGACGCCAATTGAGCCAATTCATCATGTAGAATCGCGTTGTGCCGTTGGTGAGAGAGATAACTCAGCTGTTCAGCTTAGTGAATGAGTCAGTGCATGAGAATAATAGCAAAACAGCAAAGTCAAAACGGTACAGATAGAAGGCTGTTCTAATTTTACTTCATCTTACCTGAGTGTTCCTTGGCGAATATTTTAATATTAACATTAGCGAAGTGGAATAAAGAAAGTTATCAGCAGGATCGATATTCAAAACGGTAATCACGCACTGCTTTGTTTACGGTTTGTGTATCTGCAGGACAGTTTCCTTTTTAATGACGAATATATCTGCAGAAATAGTCCGTTGTCGCATTTACACACAGGCGCAGAACGGGGATGCTATCTGACAGTCGGCTGTAGTTCTCTCGTGTGTTCAAGAAAAAGTGCAGCTTTTTTCCCCCGATGCAGGTGACAACACAATCGGCTTTCATCAGCGCTAGTTCTTTGGCGTCGGTTTGGTGTGTCCCTACCTTTAAACACAGTTGTTTATGTATCAAGTGAATGCAAACAGTTGAGAGAAAAAAATCTGATGTGTATCATTATTGTATCCATTTATTAGGTCTTAAAGTGTCAGCAGCCTATTAACACCTGCTGCTGTCTATGTCATTTATATAAATCAAACAACAAAACAGCTTTAACAAAGATTAATCTACCGGTATATGTATATTTTACATTTCTGTACATGGATATACCTGTTAGACTTTACTTTATTTGTAACTTTATTCTATTGCATTTATCTATACTTGTAATTAGAGTATTTGTTCTTATTTTATTACTGACTGTTCACTTGTCTTTTATTAGTTAGGCTAGTAGTTTTAGCTGTGGTATTGAAGTACTTAAGTGTGCTTTTAATAATGAATAGAAAGCAGTTACGTTTGCCAACAATTTTTTGCCAATGGCATATCATAAAATCATACAAACACAGAAGTAGTAGTAGGTTGGACAGGAAAACAATGCAACGTACCTGCTTATATTTGATTTATATTTGAATGACACTATAGTTTTCAGGTTTTTTCAGTCCTACCTGGGCTCGGTGGAACTGCGGGGCTCAGTGGCGCCCTCTGCCGGTAAGGCTACAGCAGTGGCCGAGGAGCCTTCTGTTTCCAGCCTGCTGTAAAGCTGCAAAAGCTCAGTCTGCAGAGCCAGAGTTACCCGCCTCTGTGCCTGATATCTGCTCTCAGAAGCCTGCAGTTCCCCTCTAAGCCAAGGCGAATAAGAAAAGTTGTCAGACATTGTAAAATGATGGAATAAACAAGAAAGCATATCATATAGAACACAGAGTGGGAGTTTTCAAGAGTTAATAATGTAAAGATAAGTTGTTTGTATGGTATAAACAGCCTTCAGATCATACTTGGCCTGAGCCTTGACATCTTCAAGAAACTTCTTTTGTTCTGCGATCAGGTGCTCTTTCTTCGAGATTTGAGTCTCCAGCTCCGCCACTCTCTGCTGAGCAGCATCCAGCTTTTGGCTCTGAAGTAACAGATTCTGCTTAAGACACTCTGTCTCCTTCCCCCAGGATATCTGCAGCATCTGCACCTCCTAAAGGAGAGAAGTTGAGGAAGACAGAGAACATAATGTAAATCTGATTTATGGCAATGATGAAAGAGATGCTGGGTATTTTGTTCTTTTGACTTGTACCTTGCTAGTATCCGGTCCAGCCTGATGCAGCTCCTGAACACACAGTTTATGAGCTTCTCCCAACAGCAACAGCTGCTTATTCAGAAAACTCAACTGCTGTTGAATACTTTCACTCGACGACAACTAAAAAAAAAAAAGAGAAAAGATGATAGGGGAAAATGATGATGATAATGACACAATCACACTATACCCAAAAAATTAGAGGAACAGTTCACTCCAAAATTAAAAATCGTCATTTACTACAGGAAATACACTAAAACTGTCTCTTTTTGGAGCTCGAGAGACAAGAGGTGATTATTTTTACCTTGACAGTGAGCTGGTTCAGCAGGTGTCCCGTGTGGCACACCTTGTTATTCGCCTTCTGAAGCTCCGCCTCCATTTCACCTATTCGCTTCTGGCATTCTTGTAGCTTACTCTGAGTGGAGCATCACAGATGCATAGTAAATCATCATCCTGTTTCTGAATGTTGTGGCCATCTCTTTTGCTACCATTAAATTAAATAGACTACCATTCAAAAGTTTGGGCTTTAATTTTTTATTATTAAGGTAGGATACAATAAATTGCTCAAAAGCGACAGAAATAATTTTTTATCAAATATATTTGAAGAAGTCAAATTTGATGCATTTATTTGAAATAGCAAAGTATCCTGGGGGGGGGTTAGAAGTGTTTAAAGCACCTGTAACTCTTGGTTTTTGGTGTAGTAGTCATCCCTGGCCTGCTGTAGTTGGCGAATCTGGCTGTGCAGGCGTGTAACTACAGTCTCTCGGTCGTCCCAAAGCTGCCGGTATCTCTGCTGCTCCACCTGCAGACTTTCTCTCAGAGACAGGATATCCACACTCTGCAGGTTCAGCTGGTCCTTCTGTTGAAACAAACACAGATTTACAAATCAACTGCATTAGTCCCTGCCACCCTCTAGTGGTCAACAAAGGGCAATGTCTGGTGCCACTAAACTAGCCTTGCGAAAAAGAGAACTATTTTAAATCTAATGGCATTAATTCTAACCAATGACTTAAACCGCCGAACGCTTTTTTGAAAGGTCATGGAATTGTGTTTAAGTTACCATGGCGTTGTTCTGCTCCTCGAGCGCGGTAGCATTGATGATGCGCCGAAGCAGACGTCGGTTACGTACAGCATGCTGCTCTCGCTTGTAGCGCTCGTACAGGAGCTGGTTGTGGAGCAGCAGAAGCTGACTGCGCAGTGTCTGCAGCTCGTCCAGAGGAGCAGAACCTGTGCATGAGAAAGAAAGAAAGAAAGAAAGATTATTCAGATTTAAGCATTTAAGTAATTAAGACCTTTTTTTTTGTTCTGCTTGTAAAAAGCATCTTTGTCCATTGAAGGCCATTTAAAAGTAGCTCTTTTCAAGCATCATATAAATCAGAAATATTGAATTTAAACATTAAATATTAAAATGGATGTTTTACCAGTGCCCTTTTTTTGGGCAGGGTTCTTATATACTCAAAAACATCCTTCAAAAACCCCCCAAAGTTTTCAGTTACTAACACCATTAAATATAGGTATAGGATAGGTTCAAGATGGGTATATTTGTCACCCATTACTAATTTATTACACAACTAAAAGTGTCCGATAATATGGGTGTTACTAAAATAATGTGTGCATTAATCAGCTTGTCACATGATAATAAAGATGGCCGCCACCATACGGGGTCCACCCTGAGGAGATGAAAATAGTATTTGTCACATTTACCGGTAAGTATAAGTGTACATGCAAGTGTACATTTTAAATATATATGTCTAAAGCATGATTAGAAACTTTTGGTATAAATTGTTTATTTAAAAAATTGTACAGTTTACTCAAAAATGAAAATGTTGTCATTTAGTCAAGTCTTTCTTTCTTTTGTGGAACATAAAATATCTTCTTTTTTTTTTTTTTTTTTTACAATGAAATTTAATTGGGTCCAAAACTGTTGAATTACCATTGTTCTTCAAAATATCATACTTCAAACTTTGGAAGCCATGAGGGTGAGTAAATGATGGCAGAATGTTCATTTTCGGTTGTACTATACCTTTAATACTCATTTAAATATGTATCCCCGGCTGAACACAGAATTATTTCTCTGTACTCTGAAAGAACCACTTTTCCACAAGTAGCTGAATGTGTGCTCATGCAATGTTGTTTACCTCCAAAGTGTGTCCAGTCAGCTGACTTGCTTGGCAGGGGCAATCTGAGAGTGATTGCGGAAATGTTGGGAAAAAAAGGGGGAAAAACACAGGGAATCAACAAGGTCAGTGGCAATGTGAAAATAATTTCGGACACACTGCCTTTCTGGCAGAGCAAGCCTTTTCTCACAGAACCCTCTCTGACCAGAGCCAAAACACCTCAATTATGTGTTTTCGGATATGGCCTGTACAGGCCAGGAGGAGAGAGAGACAGAAAGAGCTCTGATTGTTTTTGGTTAACACAGGCTCTGCTGTTGCGCTGTGGACTGATTTGCGTGGCAGTGGATGTGACACGGGACAAAGCAGACAGTTGTTTCAGTGTGATAGCGAGTTAGTGGGCAAATCTGTAACTAGTCTGATCCAGTTCTTCTTAAAGAGCCTCAGAGCAACACCAGCAGCCCTTTAGCAATTCTTATAGATTGGAAACTAAACTAGATTGTTTTACATTTTCTAAAGAAAACGAGTTATTCGTCATGAGGAGGGTGTTCTAAAAGATTGAAAGCATGTTATACAAATGTTAGGGTGTTCTGGGTTGTTGTTGTTGTTAGCATGTTGCTACATGGCTGTTAAGATGTTCAGGGTGAATGTTTAAGCAGAGTCGAAAATATCGTAATTCCAAGAGTTCCAAGCACATGAATGACCAAGCAAACTCTGAAATCTGAATCAGTGTTACTCAACTCCAGAATTTTACAGTTGAAACAATTTGAAACATTGTAAAAACACTGATCTATAATATAGAAATGGCAGATGAGAACAAAACTTGAACTGAATTGAGCTGGATGACACTCTTGTCTCTGTAGAGCTTCTTTATAGCTGAACTGAACTCGTTTCATAATTAATGAATTTTCCAAAATCGACACTGTTATCAGGACTTCAGACTGCGCCTAAACCGGTCGACCAAAAATATTAATTTGCGAGTGATATTTTTGTTGAGATCAAATACGTGCGAGAGAGAGACTATAAAAGTTACTCAGTCAATAGTAGCCTAATAAAAATAATTTAGTTCAGTTAGAGAACAGACACTACAATTAAAAGCTGAATAACACCACTGTTGCCTTCTGTAGAGTTGCTTATAGCTGAATTGAACTCGTTTCATTATTGATGAACTTTAAAGTCATTGAACTGACTCAACACTGAACTGACTTGCGCTAAATTATGACACTATTGCCTTTTTTTGGAGTTGCTTTACTGAAGAATTTGAATTTGTCTTACATTTGAAGAAGTTTGCATCATTGATTCTGTTATTTTCCTGTTTATTACTGTGAAGCTGCTTTGAAACAATCTGTATTGTATAAAACATATATAAATATAGCTGATTAGACTTGACTTAACAAATGCCAATGACTTGGGGGTACGAGCTTGCAAGGACCAATTGAAGGTCCCTCTCCAAATAGGCCTTGATTGGCTTTGATTTAGTCATTTCACGTGTTTTGGTTGAATCATGGAAAGTCTGGTTAGGGTTTACAACAGACACAACATTTGAACATTGATTTGAACTTGCACACTTTTGATAACAAACCAAGATCTTTAACCACGCATGACCACAAGCTTGAATTATTGTGAACCGTGAATGCAAAAGGGCTTACCTCTTTAGCACTTTGTTATGGGCATCACCGCCCTGCTGCACGAGGCGATCCAGCACCTCCAGGGGGGAGGCAGACACAACCCCCTCCACACCCTCCTCCTCCCCTTGCTTGCTCAAATCACCTCTCTGGAACCTCTCAAAGGCTACTCGCTGCACAATCTCTGTGGTCTTCCTCTCTACGAAGAGAGAGGCCGCCCGAGGCAGGGCCATGTCAAACAGAGCCTCGTACGGCAGGGGTGGCGGTTTGCACGGGCTAGGGGAGCAGAGGCCGTATTTCAGGGCCTCGTCCTCCGGTGCGGAAGAGCTCCGATGGAGTTGGCTGTGCGTTGGGTGTTCGATGGGCATGAACACTGGCTGGAAAGACCAGGGATGCTCCTGGGATGGGCCTCTACTCACTCTGCCTCTGTCCCCGGGTGTGATCTCAGCCTTGTCAGGTGTTGAGATGGCGTTGTGAGGGTCTCTAATCAAGCCGCAGAGGATAGAAGAGGGCAGGGGTTTCTCTTGTGTGCCGGTCAGGGTCTCCGTGGTGTTGAAGAACGGAGAGTCAAAGCCACGAAGGCCAGCTAAATCTTGCTTCTCCTCGGTTAACTTC
Organism: Rhinichthys osculus; assembly: GCA_029959095.1. Classification (NCBI taxonomy): domain Eukaryota; kingdom Metazoa; phylum Chordata; class Actinopteri; order Cypriniformes; family Leuciscidae; genus Rhinichthys; species Rhinichthys osculus. The sequence goes on from JARWKJ010000014.1 coordinate 27,102,477, forward strand.
AGAAGCTCCTCTGTGATGGCAGCTGACAGGATGGGAGACAGACATTTTTTGTTGTTTAATGGATTAGTTTGTCTGTTGGGAAAGGACACAACTGTGGAAGTGTGAGTGTGAAAGAAACACAAATTCATACCATCCTCCCGCTCTTTCTCGATCCTCATTTGTTCTTGCTCCTTCATGTACACGGAGAGCTCGGTCAGGGTCATTGGCATGTTCTCACCTCTGCCATCTGAGTCAGATAAAAGACTTGGTCCTAATAATGACACATCTAAAGGCCCATCATTCACAACAAGAATGATAACTATAACAATAACTATATTAGCATCCACACTAACGCACGATAGCCACACAATGCCACTTTAAAAGCTCAATCTCCTTAAAGTTGGGTGGATTCTGATTGGCTGTCAATCAGCTGGAAAAAAAATAATTCTGAAAGTGTTTCCAACGATATAATTTTTCTGTGTTTTGTTAGAGTTGTGGTGTGGACTCAAAGAATTCCAATGATTGTTAAAAAGTTATAGTTATCGTATACCGTCCTTGATGTGAACGACTCATAACACTTGCATTTTGCGCTCAGCACTTTAAAATGTTACTCATGCCAAAGGTTAAAGAAATAGTTCTACTAACTCTTTAAAGAAAATCAAACCTTTATTTCAATGTTAGTTATGATAAAACAATTCTTACTCGTAACATACCTCTGTGATTGATTGTTTCAGGTCCAATTTTCTCAAGCTCTCTGATTGGCTCCTGTCTGACCAAGACGGGTTTGGTGTGGTCTAAAGGTCTACCGTCCTATGGAGCACATAAAAGTTAAAAGAGCTTGTAGTGAAACAAGCAAAATGATCTCAGAGCAGACTTGAAGTTGTTTTAACAAGGGAAGGTATAGGAAGTCTTAAAGGGAACGGTTCACTCAAAAATCTAAATTCTGTCTTCAACGAAGAACGTTTCAGCTATTTTTGACAAAAACAATTTTCGAAATATCTTTTAGTATTCTGCAGAAGATCTCATTAAGGAAATACTACAGATTTGCACAAAAGTTCATCCTCTACAAAAGTACCTTGCATGGTGGGCTAGCGGTACTGCGTGGCAGAGACACAGGGGGAAACTCATCGGAGAAGCTGGGAGGAGGTGAGGCGGCCGCAGGGGTGCTGGATGATGGGGTGACTTTGCCACCCGCTGCAGGAAAGGTGACAAGACCAAATTCATACTAGTGCTCGAGGAAATGAACACCCTGATGTGCCTACCTGTGCCAACATACAAAATATCAAAGTTGTTTGCGGACAAGCATAGACAGTATAGTCACCGGGTGTGCTGTAGAGGCGGCTCGATAGGTAAGAGGCACTCTGGGACAGTTCCGGGTTCGGTGACATCCCACGGGAGGAAGGGGGTGTGGCCATGCCACAGTGGGAGGAGGGGCTCCAGAGGGAATCCTTTACACCATATGTTGCATTAAATTCACAGCTGGAGTTCTATAAATAAACAAGCACACACAAAATAAGTCCCTTGACTGCTTCTTCAGAGGGTAAGATTTTAGAAATTAATATTTTATTCAGCAAAGACACGTTAAATTAGCGGCAAAAGTGACAGCGATAACTTTTACATTGTTACAACACATTACTATTTTAAGTAAATATTGTTCTTTTGAACTTTTTATTCATCAAAGAAACCAGAAAAAAAATGTATCCCAGTTTCCACAAAAACACTTAACGGCACAACTGTTTTCAAAATTAATAATAAGGAAAGTTTCTTGAGCAACATATCAGCATACTAGAATGATTTCTAAAGGATTCTGTGACACTGAAGACTGGAGTAATGGTTGCTGAAAATTCAGCTGTCATCAGAGGAATACATTTATTTAAATTGAAATAATATTTCACAATCTTACTTTTTCCACAGTAGTTTGTGCAACCTTGGTGAGCACTCTTTCAAAAACATAAAAAACAAAAACTTACCAACCCAAACCTTTTTAACAGTAGTGTTTACACATTGACATTTCACCAAATGTAAACTTTTGCCAGCAGTTTCACAATGTGTTTGCATCATATACCATAATGCTTGTAAAAGTGTAGTAAAGTAAAAAGGGAAGCACATATTGGTTATATTGGCCAATATTGCATATTTTCATCAGCCAATATTGTATATGTAAATGTTTCTGTCTATTTTAAGATTTAGATCAAGATCTAGCACTAACTTAAAGTGATATATTTGCATTTACCTCTGCAAAAGTACTATATTTTAAAAAGCACCTTCCCTTTGAGAGCACAAAAACATTGTCTGATAGTGATCTGACTGCCAATCTCAGTGTTAAAATAGCCATTATCTGCATCCCCTATCAGTGCCCCACTAATAGAATGTATCAAATCACAACATAATTGTGATCACATAGCCTAATCTTGAATTGTGAGAAATTTTAACCATGATCACACCAAAAAACATTAACATATGACCAAATGTCAATAGCTATGAGCCTCACTAGAACACAAACACAATGCTGTTTGTTTTCCATCAGCAGAGCGTTCAGAATAAAAGTCCTGATAGTGGGAGGTGACAGGCCAGGAGAAAGAGCTCTTGCGTCATTCACATTGTCAAGACAACCGTTTCTGCGTCAGCTAAGAGATGGCATGTTTCTCTCTTTTTAAAGCCCTGCACACCCACCGGAATGACTCAACACCTCTCCCCTCCTTTCCTCTCAGCTCCTCAGACTGCCTGGAGAACAAGGAGATGATTCATGGTGGGAGAGGGGGAAGCTCTGGTGTGCAACGGGAAGGGAGGGGTTCAGGGATGGGTGATTTATGGACAACAGCTGACAAGCTGACAAACAACAAGAGGGAGGAGGGAAGCAGATGCCAATTCCTGCACTGGATCAGTTTATTTGCACATTTTATAAGCAGAGCATTGATTCCTTGGATTCAAACAGGTAGTTCCACCTCACACCAAACTCACACCATTGGTTGTGCTCTTACCTGCCGACGGGTTCCAGTGGGGCTGCGATAGGGGGGCTGATTCCCTGAGAAAGAGGACAGGGCCAAGGGAGGGACGACAGGCTGACGAGGGGTGGAGTAATGAGCTGAGGAAGAACTTCCTGGAAAGGGACAGAAAAATGATGTCCACAAAAAACATCCTGTCACTGCTAGAAAAGCAGAGTTTGCCTGAAAATAGACTGTGACTGAATTTGAAGGCTGGTTAAGTTGTCTAACTTCATTTCCAAATACATTTATGCGTTTGGCCGATGCTTTTATTTAGTCGTGTATTAAAGATATACATTTTATCACTTCACACATTCCCTGGGAACTGAAATCATGACCTTTCATCTATTTATGCAGTCACAACACCATCTCTACGATAAAAACACTTAAATAAATTTGAAATATACACTTCTGTATATGGACAAAGTTTATTTCAGGACATAAAGTTGTTACAGTGAAGAAGGCAAATTAAACCATTATAATGTTGTATCTCTGAAAGGTAAAAGCTGAACAAAAACTTACCACTGTGAAACGTTCTGTTCAAGTCGTGCTCGCTAAATTGGTTCAGATCGATCGGCTTGAAACCGACTTAGGCTAGAACTGACATGGTAATACCGACAGCATTTTTAACTCTGTTTTCAATTGCTTTAGATGCCTTGGAAGCTGAAACTCACAATTATGGCTAGGGGCATTACATTTCTAACACGCGCTTAAGGTTTTTGGCCAATCACAATGCACTGAGTCAGCTGACCAATCAGAGCACTCTGGGCTTTTCAGAAGGAGGGGCTTTGTAGAAATCAGAGTGTTTCAGACAGACTGGGAATAGAGGTGCTGCAATAATGTGCAAGATGTAAAAAATTATGTGTTTTTTGACCATTAAAGCATGTTAACATATTCTATTGCACCCAATAATCAAACCTTCTGGTGTTGTTTGGTTAATTTAAGTTTAGGTTTTTATTTTTATTTTAAATGGTACAAAACTTGGGAAAGGTTTTGGCACATTTGGCACAACTTGTTTAAAATTATGGCTTCGATTTTCTCACAGTTTTAGAGTAAAACATGTTTTGTACAATATACATTTCATATAAAACTTACAAATAGTATTTTTATGCAGTTTTTATAATAATAAACTTAAGCTTCTATAACTTTTCTTTAGTTTCACTTTTTTCACTTCAGCAATAATCTGCCAAGTGTCTTCTTTGAAAAGAGACCAAACTTAAGTCTGTGCTACAAAACATTCAAGATTTATTACATTTTAAGTAGGAAATTTATTTTTCAGGTGCTCAAAAAGTGATTAAATGGATCATAACTATTCCATAAATATAATTTAGTACCATAAAACCCCCTAAAAATACAAACTATAAAATAAAAATATATTTAGTATATATAGTGTATTCATTTCATTGAAATAAAAAAAATTCTGTCATTTTTGACCGCCACGTGAGCAGCACCAGAGGAATAATTAACTTTTAAAATATCATCATATGACCCCCTTTAAGTGCTATATTCCAGTATGCAAAGTTTGAGTAAGTAATTCAGACAGGACGAGGGTGTTACCGTAGCTACTGTGGAAGTCACCGTAAGGGCTGGCAGTGCAATCAGCCGGACGTTGTTGTAGATGAGCACAGAAATGCTCAGGCATGCTGGCATAGCCCTCTTCACTGTACGCCTCCTTCGGATCCAGAGAGACTTTGGCACACTCTATAACTATATCGTGGATCTCGAATCTCTTCCACCTGTACAGAAAAAAAGAGAGCAAATGAAGGATAAACATTGACTGTGACATTCGTGGTTTATGCAATTAAATAAGTGACATGATTCAGTATTGCCTCACCGGCTGGGGTCTAGTTCATGGTCCTTAGTTCCGGTCACTAACTCAGGGTGTATTCTGACATGTTCAAGCATGGGCTGAAACACATACAAAGGCATAAATACAAAATAAACATGATTAGTTATATTTGACTGAAATGACACAATCACTATTAGCAATCACAGCATAAGTCAATTTAAAGTACTTTTTGTCATTTTTGGATATTTACTGGTTATTGATGCAGCAATATTAAAATTCAGACATAAACTACCATTCAAAAGTTTTTTAATAAATGAATACTTCTTAATACGGTCATGAATGCATTAAATTAATCAAAAAATCACAGTAAAGGCATTTATAATGTTTCGAAATATTTCTATTTCAAATCAATGCTGTTCTTTTAAACTTTCTATTCATCAAAGATGAATACAAAAATATTCCACAAAAATAATAATTAGCAGCACAATTGTTTTCAACATTGATAATAAGAAATGTTTCTTTAGCACCAAATAAGCATATTAGAATGATTTCTGAAGGATCCTGTGACACTGTAATAACATTTTTAAATATTACTGTTTTTACTATATTTTTGATCTAATAAACGCAGTTCTGGTTAGCATAAGAGACTTCTTTCAAAACCATTTAAAAAAAGTACCACTCCAAACTTTTGAACGATAGTGTATACCAATAATTATTTTCATGTTTTGGCAAATAACTGATAAATGGTTGATCAAATTCTATACAATTTGTCTAATATATATTAAAAATAAAACAGTAAACACTAAAATCAATAATAGTTTTAAATGCTACAAGTGAATTTAGGCAGCACAATATTATAGTATACAGTATAAAACATGGATATTAATTTTGAGATTTGCTGAGGATTATTTTTAACAGTGTCTATAAACAAATTATCAACTGATAATATTAACCGATAACCAATATATTACTCATGTATCCTAGATCCTTACTCATATCCATCCTAGGCACTTTGTCACTTCTACTTTCATTGTGCTGAACAGAAAGTAAAGGAAAACGAGGATGAGCAAACAATGATGGAATGTCCTTACATCTTATGTATTTGGAAAACCTCCTGGGAAACTGTATGACTAACAGCTCACCTTGACCACCTCCTCAAAAGTGTCCATGTTTTCCTTCATGCTGTAATGGGAGCGCAGGTAAGACACAAAATTGCAGGGGTACATCCCATACAGCCGGTGGAAGAGCGAGTAGACACTTGCGTGCAGGTGGATGAGATAAACCTCCGGTATGTGTCCTGTCAACAGAGATTGATCATACAGCTAGTTAACCATCATTTTGTCTGTTACTTTAAAGAGGCCTCATAATATTTTCTGGATTTCTGTGGGAGACTAAACTAATCCAGAGACTTTTAATAATACATACCTCAAAGGTAAAAATATTGCAGAGTCATACAGTATTTGAATGTTAGTATCTCTTACCTGGGTTTCTCAGATTCCAGGAAGCCAGACGGCCAAAGATATCAAAAAACTCATAGAGATGGTGCTTGCCAGCTTGAGGAATCATGGGTAATAGTGTGATGAGCACCAGGACTCCAGTTATTAGAACCACAACATCGGTGTCTGTCTGTAACACACGAATTATCGTATATATATATAGTGCATGTTACAAAACAACCAGGCACTTGATACCAAGACCAAGAAGAGGCATATCTGAAAGATCTTTAACATTATGAGCTTACCTTGAGGCATTTGAGGAGAGATAGCAGCAGCGGATAGCGAGCGATCTTGTGGATCCAAGACGGCTGCTTACGGACAACGTGACCCAGTAGAGTGAGAGTGGGCAGGCGACAGGGGGCTTTAGCCATGCATTCATTCATTTTATCAAAAAGGTGCTGAGAAACAGACAACACAGCCAAGTCACATTACAGGCCAGACCGTAACAGTTAATAATGTTGTTCTCTGCCCTAGACATTTATTATTATTATTAAATATAAATGAAATAAAATACAAATACTCAGAGGAGATTAATTGATGCTGGTTAGATGAAAAGCTCCTTTCGTTTGTTCATATTTCACAAGTCTTTATTTAGCTTAAGGATATGGGTTGTTCGTAATTATATAAACCTATAGTATATGCTCACTGATATATTTATTGTGATATAAAAAAAAACTTTTTTAAAGCTGCAGTCCGCAGCTTTTCCTCTTTGTCACCATCTCTGTTCGAAATCTGCAATTGCAGTAATTTGCGGAATTATCAACTTTACGTGAGTTGTACTTCAACACCCTCGAAACGGCACAGCGCGGATGAACAATGTTTGTGTGAGACTGTCAGTCACCGCGCCGGTGTGGATACTGGCATTCAGAATCACAGATTATTCTTTTTGGAAATATGACCAACATAATAATTTTCCCCGGAAAATGTCATCTGAACAAGTAAGAAACATCCACTTTTGTTCTGGTTCTGACATTGCAGTAAATCGCGCTGATTAAATCTAACAATCGCTTATAAGTTATCATATCACGAAAAACCATGCAAATTATACTTTGTTCTCAAATTTAACAACGTCAGCATTGCGTGACTACATGTAATGTCCTTCCGATATGTATCCTTGTTTTCGCATGGGTCCGGTTGCAGTCTCTTTTTTTCTGTAGCCACTCCGAAGTCCGAACGAAGTCTTTTGCATTTTACAGCAGGTGAATCTGTTGTCACTGGTGATTGTCGTTTGAACCTTTCAGGATCCGCCATCAAATTGATAAGTTTAATTATATCAAGTGCTGTGAGAAAAGGCTATAAATCTCCACCTCCAGCATCCTCACACGCAATATAGCTTATACTAGCCGAGACTCCTTCTTTATGTGTACAGATGTGACGTAATGACACAAAGACATGCTCGAATCTCCCGCGGAAATCCACCAGTACCACTGGAATTAAAAACATTATTACAAGCTGACCGCTTTGAATCGAGCTAAGGCAAGCAGATAGCGTTGAACACTGGCTGGTTATGTATTTTCTCAAATATGTATTTTGGATATTTTTTAACCCCAAAAAAGCTACGGACTGCAGCTTTAACCAGATGACTTGAATAGAGATATTTGGAAACAATCATTCTAGAATGATTGGGTGATTTTTTTAGGGTAGGGCATCTGCAGAAAAAATATCAATAATTTTAAAAAGCTATAATTTTTTTACTCTGGAGACAAATGGTTGAATTTGGGAAAAACATGAAATATGTGGGTGTTCTCAAACCTCTTTTCAGTGATGTTATATTATAATACATTTTAACTGTGCTCAAGCTACAACTTGTCATTTTTAATGCATGTCCATTAATAATTCTTTGCATGAAATAATTGTTTGATTTTTTTTTTCTATACTATAGCATGATGGGGCTTGTCAAGAATCATAATGATTTTTTCTATAAAGTCAGTCAAAATATAGTTACAAAAAATGTATTTTCTATAACATATTTTTTGGTTTCAAAGATCTGGGGCCCGTAGCATGATGGTAGTTGAACAAACTCAGGGTTACGGAATTAGACAAAACCAAACCAATCCAATCATGTTTTGTTGGTACCATGACGCTGATCATCAACTTTCTCTGTCAACTCAGGCTTTGATCCTGAGACCATGGAGCGTGTGCACATGAAAGTGTGACATCAGTAGCAAAAAGCCAATCGCATGCCTTGAAACATGCAATTCACTTCAGAGTCAGTGAGATTCAATTTACCCTTCTGCTGAAGATTAAGATATTGAAGAATATAAAGCATACAAATGCATTTATACAGCAAGAACATATCTTGCTGTATCAGTGCAAGTGAAAGTTAGTAGTAGAACATTATATGTATACAGAGACTTAAACATGTACGCTCACATGTACCAGTAGTCATTTTTTAAGCTTTTTCTATTGATTTCAAATCTTATTTATTTGACATATTATCGGTATATTTTTATATTCATTTAGACTAAATGCTTAATAATTGTTAGACAAAATTTGCTCATATGTAATGGATTAGGGTTAGAATAGATATACAAATAATATATAAATCATATAAAATAATTATAATAAATAATCATCACTAAAAGCCAGACAATTTTGTCTTTAAAAATATTGTACTATGTAGTTACCTATAATTTGGAGCAAGAGAAACTTGATTTTTGTAGTGAAAATTAGTTAAAAATGCTTTAAAAAAAAAAGAAGATATAGTACAACTGTAAAAAAACCCTGTAAATGTCTACATTTTTCAAGTTTGAACCATGGAGCTTTGCTTTGGCAGAAAAGCCCAGGGAACATGGATTTAAATTGAGTGTGAAACATTAAAACGAACCAGAAAAAAAAACTCATGGTGAAAAAGAGATATCCGTGAGCAGTCATTCACCTTATCGTGTGGCTCCCTCACTGAGGACAGGATGTGCACTGCCTGGGCGGAGTTGGTCTCCAGGAAATAATCCACCAAGCCGTTCAGCAGCACGGACCCTCGATCTGCAAAACATGAATCCACACTGACTGTCAGTCATGCAATAAAACTAGAATTTTAGAATATGAATCATGCAGAAAATATCAAGAAGTTTGAAAATTCAACTTTCAAACTTGGCTGGACCTGTGCTGAGGTGTTCATTGATAAGGCCCTTGATCTCATCCAGCTGGCGGAGGTCAGAGGTCTCCAGCAGAGGAAGCAGGTCCCCTATGCTGAGCTGTTCCCTGGACATGATGGTATGGAGGGTTCGGAGGCGGGTGTCTCTGAAACAGTCAAGGGAGAGGGGAAGGACTTTCAGACGTCACTCTCACAGCGTCCCGTGTCCTGTCCAGCCTGGAAGGGTTCCAGGGCCGCCCGTCGATACAGTCTCCAGGCACACCTGCAAGAGACATTTGAGGGCTTACATCACTTCACTTGTCTAGAAGTGCCGGTCTCGATGAAATATTCATGAGAACATTTTGTAGTTTCTGCCTTTAAGTAAAGGGGTCATGAATTGAGAAATCACATTTTCCTTGATCTTTTGTCATGTAAGAGGTTATTGCATATAGATAAATATAAACATATCATTAGAGGCTGTCCATGAACATTCGAGAGCAGGTTGATAAGGCATAAAAATCTATATCTGCTATAAACTTGATGATGATTTGCTAAACTAACACAATACAACAAGACTAAGGCGTTAGCTAACACGACATTAAAAAGTTACCATGGTAAAAGTAAAACATTAAAAAGTACAATAGTAAAAACCTTTAATATTGAGTTAAAAACACATAACACAAACCAACACATTCTCACCAGTGAAAGGTTATCCCATTTCTTCGGGAACTTAAATCTCGGCGGTTTCACAACCAGAAGCAGCGTAATGTTGTGGCATCATTGATTCTTACTGTGAGTGATGACACACACACTGACACACGCTCCGAATGTGAGCAGTCGAATGTGGCATCTACGTATACAGTACATTTATATGGGTCATTGTACTATTAACATATCCTGTAAGTTTCAGAACTCAAAACTTCCTTGTTAGTTCAAAAACAGCTTTTATTGAAACCAAGCTGCCCAAACGACTCGTTTTGGATGTCACATTATGACGTAATAGTGCAATGAAAGACCGCCTCTGCAGAAGATGATCAACGCCTACTTCTACATCATTGCCTCTTTAGCCCCGCCCAACGTAATGACGGCAATTGACGCCTCTCGCGGTTCAAACAGACAGGGCTGGGGAACCGCGTTCGTCATTACGTTGTGCGTCAAGTTCAAGGGTAACTCTTTTGGCGTTAGTCGATGCGTACGGCCGTCTGCCGGAAAAAGGTAGTTATTTTAGTCGAAAAAGTTTTAAATATGGATATTTTTCTTACACTAATGCATCGTTTCACTTCAGAAGGCCTTTATTAACCCCCGGAGACACGTGGAGCACTTTTATCATGAATAGATGCACTTTGATGGACTTCCAAAGACATACAGCCATTCACTGCCATTATGAAGCTTGGAAGAGCCAGGACATTTTTTTTATATAACTGAAAGAAGAATGTCATATACACCTAAGATGGATTCAGGGTGAGTAAATCATGGGCTTATTTTCATTTTTGGGTGAACTATCCCTTTAAAATGTATTTGCCACAACCAAGATGTATAAAGCCTATGTAATACAATGTTTTGACATTGTTGGCAAATGTTTCAACTATGTAACAAGATATTTTTCAATTATTTTTTGAACATTAATACTTAATAGTGTATTGTTGACCACTATATCACAACTAAAAGAGGTTTGAGTCCCCTTTAAAGGGATACTCCACTTTTTTTGGAAATAGGCTCATTTTACAACTCCCCCAGAGTTAAACTGTTGAGTTTTACCGTTTTTGAATCCATTCAGCCGATCTCCGGTTCAAACTTCACTGCCGTACCATGAGAGCAGCAGGCGTAATGATATGACGCAGCGCCTGAAAATAGTTCCGTTGTGTTGACGGAAGGTGGCCTATTTTCAGGCGCTGCGTCATATCATTACGCCTGCTGCTCTCATGGTACGGCAGTGACATTTCTTGATTATTACGCAGGAATGAGAGTATAGTTCCTAGCCATATCAGCCTAGAAAATCGCAACTTTACATTTTCCGTCGGTCTTAGTGCACGATGTAACTACAGAAGAGTCAAGTTTTAAATAGGAAAAATGTCGAAATTCTTTGGTCATTTTCTTTTTAGAAATGCTAATGGTCTTGTCCACTCCAATGATGTATGTTAAGCTATGCTAAAAGTGGTACCGCCAGAACCGGAGATCGGGTGAATGGATTCAAAAACGGTAAAACTCAACAGTTTAACTCTGGGGGAGTTGTAAAATGAGCCTATTTCCAAAAAAAGTGGAGTATCCCTTTAAAGTTTAGATACAAGTCAATGGACAGATTTTTTTTTTGGTTCAATTTGCACACTGAATATGGCTTGGAGCTCTTAATTTTGAACTCTCAAAGTGCACCAGATTGATGAATTTAACCTAAAAATGTAGGCTACAAAATTTTCTTTCAATAAAGGCTAGGGGTCCTGATGTCCACCCACCACAGTTTCACAAAATCCTGTGGGAAACACTGAGAGGGCCAAAAACAGGAAACTAGCTTATTGCTTATAAATTAAGATGTTTTTTTAACATTATAAGTGGACCTCAGAGAAAATTAAACTTAGGAAAAAAAAACGAGTTCATGACCCCTTTAAGTAAACTTTTCAATTAAGAGTGAGAAAAAAACACTGCAACACGTGCGAACGTTCAGAGATTTATGATGTACCATTATAAAGAGTACTACTTGATCTCATTAACATCCAACTGTGATAATGTGGGTGGGAAGTTTCAGGCAAGTAAACAACAGATTATGAATCCGAAGCATACAAGATTCACATGTTGCGACCTGTTCTTGCACAAACATGACAAAAAGTCAGCAGTTGTCACACCAGCCTGACAACATCAGGTCAACGAGAACAAGCTGAAGTCAAAGAAAATTCACGAGACCAGAGAATTGTGACATGACTCAATGGCCTGATAAGAATAGACTACATCCTACAAGAACACTGTATCATGTTATGCACTCGCAACACACTATTTTGACGATGAGCAGTGAAGTTGAACTATCCCTGGAGTGATAGAGCAGCATATTCAGGAATAATCAGCAAGAAATTGCTTTTGCTTGCATGCTGGGCCAGTGGCTCAAAATGTTACATGTACAGCCGACATTTTCACAGGCTTCACCATCATAAACAGCTTCATAAGCAATACATTTACACATCTGTACACAAAAGGAAAAAGAAAAAATAATTATAGAAATTTGTGGATGGATCATGGATCTAGATATTTTAAAAAGCTGATTTTTCAGCATCATTACTCCAGTCTTCAGTGTCACGTGATCCTTTAGAAAAGTATTCTAATATGCTGATTTGGTCCTCAAGAAACATTTTCTTATATCAATGTTGAAAACAGTTGTGATGCTTAATATTTTCAATTTTAATAGTTCAAAAGAACAGCATTTATTTGAAATGGAAATCTTTTGTAACATTATAAATGTCTTTACTGTCACTTTTTTATCAATTTAATGCATCCTTAATAAATAAAAGTATTATTACTACAAATCTTACTGACCCCCAAAGTTTAGAATGGTAGTAAATCAGCACAGTTTACAAGAATGGTGTACAATACATAACAGAAATAAATGATTGTTTGTATGAATTCAGTTCAGTTCAGTTTCAGTTTATTGTCATTGTTATCCCAAGGGACAGCAACGAAATTGTGTTCGGAGCATATAACAACCGTACATGGTATCTTAAAGTGCACTAATAAATAAATAATAATAAATAGATAAATATCCCCCCCGTGTAAACATGACCCATCAAAGCATATAATAGCAGCAAAAGGTTTACAAAACAAGAGACAACCAAAAACAGAGAGTATGATCAGAGGTGGATATGGATGAGGTAATGAATGTAAATTATATGAAAATGTATAATAGTTGGCAATGCTACAATGCAAGACTAGTAATAGTTCCAGTTCTAGTAACAGATCCATTAACTGGCTCGGACATCTTGGACATCTTAATCGCTATTAAATGGACATCTTGCCCATTTAATAGCGATTTTTCTTTGTATTTGACAACATACAACATCATACTTGCTGGAGACCATTCCAATTATCCACCAAACAAACAGCTGTTATAAAACACAAAGCACTGCTCTAAGCATAACTTTGTGCCAGATGACAACCATCTAGGGAAGGGTGATGGCAAGCTGACCCCTCAATGGAAATACAAAGAAGTTCATTGATTAACGTAATGATCGTATCCCACAAAATAAGAGCATGCATCATACTGAGGAGGAAAAAACACTAATAAGATGAAGTTCTGGACGACCTCATCGCGAACTGTGAATCGCGCCTGCCAATTGGAAAACAGGCCTGTTAACAGCACAAAGAAGCTTTATATGCCACGTTTAGGGCCACATAAACAAATTCCTTGAAGAGGTTGTGTACAAGCTGTCATGAAGACTTCTTGCTTTTCAAAGCCTAACTGAGTTTTGGGTCTCAAATCTCTCAGTTTCAGTTTACACATCCTTACAGAGGTAGAGAAACGCGTTTTCTGCAAGTGACCAGACTGCATTGTTTTAAAAATAAAATTGAAAACGAAAGAAAAGAAAATAGATAAAATGATAGATAGATAGATAGATAGATAGATAGATAGATAGATAGATAGATAGATAGATAGATAGATAGATAGATAGAAAAGACATGAGAGTCATAGTGCAAATGATGCCAATTTGCAGTAATCATAAAATAAAATAAGGCAATAGCTTGAAACTGCATTTCATGATTCGCCAGCAAAAGGATCTGTTTAAAAAGCAAACGCGCAACAAATCTCACAACATAGCCAATGTCTGTATTTTAACCTATGCATGGTGCAAAATAAAAATAAAGTGCAAACATGTGCAGATGTGGAGATGGATGTTGTGTTTTAGGCTGCATGCACTGACAGCAGCTCTGTGTTGAAATGACCACTAGCGTAAACAGCGCGCGAGAACAATGGCCAGAATCTGCGGGACTGTCTCCATAAATGCGCCAGCAAATGTAACATACCCCCATGCATGTCAACTTCCCCCTTAAACTCGTGCATATGCATGTGGAGATTTGTTGCGATTCATTTCGAAACTGTAACAATCAATGAGGACTATTATTTCACTGGCAGTCCCAATCAAGAGAACCTTATTTTCGACAAGCTTAGTGCAAACCAGAAATAACGCCTGAAAGACTCTGTAATGCACGTAAAATTCTGAGGAGCGAGCAAATCTAACATTTAGACTGTCACTGCGTATGATGTAAAAATATCACCACAAAAAACATCGTATAATAAACCTGTTTACCTGTTAGAGCAACTGCACTCCACAGGGCGCCGCCATCTTGAACACCTCACAACCCCTCCCTGCGCGGTCCCCATCCGCAACTGTGTAGGAGAAATAATCCCCGAGCGCTCAAAAACACGCCTGTATCTGGAGGCAGAACATTGTTGTATGACGTGAATATTATCAGAAATGACCAGCAGGCATACTTTATAAATACAGTGAATTGTGGTGGGAGTAAGACTCATGTATGAAAGTTTTAGAGAATCCTGCAGCTAGGCCCTAAGTTGTTTTTCTGAAGGGTGGAGGGATGCAGCGCTCTGTAATGCGGTTTTCGCGTGACTCAGGTGGCGAGCGGAGACGCTGAATCGGACCAGCAGTATAAACTATTTACATTTAAAATATACTTAAAAAACATACATACATACATACATACATACATAAGAGTGAAGAAAAAGAAAGTAAACTAGCTTAAAATCTAAATATAGGCTAAATATTTTTTTTTAAGTAGGCCTATAGGCTACCAGGCTACTTTTTCCTAAATATAGGCCTAAACATTAAACAATAAATACATTAATACATAAGGGTGAGGAAAACAAAATAAACTAGGCTACCTTAAAATCCAAATAGGCCTATAATAACTATTTAAGTGTAAAAATCACTTTTTCCTGAACATAGCCTAATAGGCCTACAGACCTACAAAAATAAATAAATGAGGAAAAAAGAAAGTAAACTATAGCTTAAAATCCAAATAAAATCAACTAGTGAAGGATTTTTAGTAGCTAAATAAATAAACGACTGAACGATAGAAAGATCGAATGAATTAATGAATGAGGGTGAGATAAACAAGCTAGCTTAAAATCTAAAGGCTAATAAACTATTTACATTTAAAATGTATTTTTCCTATACATAAATAACAACAACAACAAAAAAAATGTAAGGGAAAAATTAAGTCAACAATAGCTTCCAGTTATAGGCCGATAATCATAAATCGCTAAAAACAAACAAACACTTGACATACATCATGTAGGCTATTCATCCCTCATGTTATTGGAAACCCATGGGATGGCTTTCTTCCATTAAACACAAAAGAAGATGTAAAGCAGAAAGACAAGCCTTACTTGAAAAATTACTTTCATTTTAGTTGCCTACATTTTTCCCCATTTAACTGAAGTGAATTGTGACTGAGACTGTTATTGATTCTGTCAAACATCCACATTTATATTCCAATGAAAAAGTTTTTTTACGGGGTTTTGTAATCACATGAGGGAGAGATCACAGACGTTCTTGTGGTTACTACGAATTGATCGTTCACAGCCTTATCTGTTCATTAGACTCATAGTTATCTCATTTTACAGTAATGTTTAATTCCGTACACTCGTCTCTGCTTCTGCTTATCAAAAAGAGCATGAATATAAGAAGTGAAAAATAACTTATACGGAGTTGGCCTATTAATGCAAGTTGTGGTTTAAATGTTCTGGATGAGACTGTTTTTTAGTGGAGATGTCCCTCTAGTGGTTAATCACGGTCACAGACCTCTGTTTAATTACAAAGATGTCTTCTCTTCCCTCAAAATAGTAGGCTACAAATTGCCTGGCTCATCTTCAGTTGATAGTGTTTCCCTACTATGCATGTCCTTTTTGTTAATCTCTGATAGTAATATGGCTAATGTGTATTTTACTGCTTATAGGTCCCCTTTTGTGTAATTCCTAGCAACATTGTTAAATAGGCTATCACTGACTATTAGGCTATAGTTTTTATTAATATTTTGGAGTAGTTTTTATTTGTATATTTTCATTTTTAATGTTGTTGTGTGTTTTGTCCTTTTTCGTTTTTGTTGTTGTTGTGTGTATATAGGCCTAGACCTAGTTTAATTAGGCCTATTTTTTTTTAGTAAAACAAAATGAAAATGAAAAATGTTTGCAACTAGCCGAAATAAAATAACTTTGTCATACTTTATTTCAGTTTACGTTTATTTTATTTCAAATAACGAAAATGTTTTTATGGTTTTAGTTTTCTATAATAATTTTCAGCCTTGAGATTACAAGCTGTTATCTTTAAATCGCTATATTTATATTTACAATTAAAAAATGTTTAGCAGAGGATGGTTTCGATCCATCGACCTCTGGGTTATGGGCCCAGCACGCTTCCGCTGCGCCACTCTGCTGCGTGGCCAACAGCGTAGAAATAATGAATTTACTTTACGTGTATTTCATTTCAAATAACGAAAATGTTTTATGGTTTTAGTTTTCTATAATAACCCTGGTTGTATTTTCACCCTTGAGATTACAAGCTGTTATATTTAAATCGCTACAAAAAAAAAGATTTAGCAGAGGATGGTTTCGATCCATCGACCTCTGGGTTATGGGCCCAGCACGCTTCCGCTGCGCCACTCTGCTGCGCGGCCAACGTTGTAGAAATAGTGGAATTAGTTTACGTGTATTTCATTTCAAATAACGAAAATGTTTTATGGTTTTAGTTTTCTATAACAACCCTGGTTGTATTTTCACCCTTGAGATTACAAGCTGTTATATTTAAATCGCTAAAAAAAAGATTTAGCAGAGGATGGTTTCGATCCATCGACCTCTGGGTTATGGGCCCAGCACGCTTCCGCTGCGCCACTCTGCTAGATGGCCTATGCTGAAGAAATAGCAATTCTTAATGGTAATTATCTTTAGCTATAAAAACAAAATAGTTATAATTTGTAACTTTAATGCATGTTTGAGCTCTCAACAAACGTTCACTATTTTTTTACAAGGTGAAGCACGTTAAAGAAACAATAAAAAAGAAAAGAAAAAATGCAACTCTTATGCGCTAGAAAGAATTTAGTTATATTTAAAATTTAAACCTGTTGATAATCTTTGTAGTTTTTGTAAGACAGAACAAGAATCGTTAACTCATCTTTTTTATGGTTGTTCATTTTGCAGTACATTTTGGAAAAATGTTGAAAATTATGTGACATTTAAAACAAAGAATACAATAACGCTTGAAGGGAAACAGATTATTACATATTTTGATTGTAGAGATAGAACTTTATGTAATATTGTAAATCTTTTTATTTTATTGGGCAAGTTCCATATTCATAAAGCTAAATTTTCCAAGTCAAGGCCATGTTTTAAACTTTTCCAAATTGAAACTGATATATATTTTGAGTCTCTTAAATGGGTTAAAAATAAGAAAGCTATGTCAATTACTGAAATATATTCAAAAATTTTCAGTTGAAAATAGGAAAATCTTTTTATTTTTATAAATAAGATTGTAAGCCTGTCTATTTAATTTTTTATTTTTTTTGTATTAATTTTATTCTTGTATTTATTTATTGTTTGTTGTATAATATTTGTTTACGTACTGTGATGATTGTATGTTTGAAATTTTATTTCAATAAAAAAAAAAAAAAAGCATAAAACCAGCAAAAAAAAAAAAAAAAAAAAAAAAAAAAAAAAAGAATTTAGTTATATTTTGAAGTCGCCTGAAAATGAGCTGCAGTTCACCACCAATTCCACACGGGGGCGTGTAAATACATTAATCGAAATACATTAATGCGCGCGCACAAGGCAATATAAAACTGATCCCGGTAAATCTTTAAATGAAAATTATTAAATGGGCAAAACGCACCAGGATTATAGACACTCAATAAATACACATTTAAGAGTCTTCCAGCGCTTAGTTTAACAAACAATGAATTGTTAGCCTAGTTGTGCTTTTAATAATCAAAGATAAAACGCCTAAAGCTGCAACCAAAACACAACTGTGCAAATAAAAGTAAGCAAACATTCTGAGGTACCAACATTACAGGTTTGGTGTGTTTTTTTGAGGGGTACGTTCAAGCAAAGTTTGTTGCTGGTTTAATGGTTTTATGTTTAAGCCCGCAAGATGTTTTACAGGAGTCAAGTCAACAGATGACCAATAACAATGATGACAAATTACTAAATTGGCAGCAGATGATTTGAGAAAATGTTTTACAAAATATCACGAACCTTTAACGCATTGCTCTGTTAACAAATTAACCCCTTTTATGCTCCATATAGCAGTTGAGATGCGGTCTAATAAAGGCTACAGCCTCCCCCTAATAAAATAATATATCGGCCTACAAATGTAAACAAATATTCTAACTATCAATTTCAAATGAAATGATAACTAATAGTTGTTAAAATATCTTAAATATAGTTTGCCATTATGTCAAATAGTGCCTAAACCAGGATGTGTTTGAGTTTTGTAGTCAAATGTCGCACCTGCTCTGCCTGTAATTGGTTGAAAGCTCAGTCAGATTCCACCGCAGAATTATCGGATTGAAAATCAGGGAGGGGAGTTGAAAAAAAACTCAACGCAACCAACTCACAGAGATGCAGTGCTTAAGTTTCTAAACATCACAACGGATTTCCCTGCACTTTTCATCACGAAGTTTGCGGAAACCATCAAAGGACTTTAAACATAATTGTTTCAGGATCTACACCATTTCAGGTGAGCTGTTTTCATATTTATAATACATTTGCAATTAAAATCAGTTATTTAAAAGTTTTGTAACATGTAAAAGTTTTTTCAACCTCAAGTATATTATTATTAAAATATATTTATATACATATTTATATTTAAATAATTCTTATTTAGTATATTCAACAATAATTTGGTATATTTAATATAACATGTTATAAAATTGTCTCAAACCAGAACAAAGTTCGACTGAAACTTTCAAAACATCAACAGCAACACAGTATTGTAGCTTATAATAACTGTATACTGTATATTTTCACGCTTTTATTTTAGACACAGAAAGGAAAATTATCTTATTACAAGAGCATTGAGGTTTTTATTTTTTATTTTTATGAAATTACTTTGTCATCATACAGGGTAGCTATATTTTTCATTTGTATTTAGATGGATAATTTTACAGTTTTGTTATAAGTTTTGTAATAGTTATGGAACATGTTATCATACAAATATGAAAATGGAAGTATCACAGTAAACAAATCTCATTTTACA
Source organism: Rhinichthys osculus (assembly GCA_029959095.1). Lineage (NCBI taxonomy): Eukaryota > Metazoa > Chordata > Actinopteri > Cypriniformes > Leuciscidae > Rhinichthys > Rhinichthys osculus. The sequence goes on from JARWKJ010000014.1 coordinate 27,122,039, forward strand.
GAATCATGCCACGATCGTTTTTGGTGAAAAGTAAAAAGTCCTACAATGTGCACCGACCCATCGACACGGAGCAAAGTGAACAGAAAGTCCCGGACCCAGCACCCAAAACAAGTAAATGGCATTATTATATTTCATAAATACTGAATTTATACTGAAATGCTCAGTAGGTTTTATTTTATTTTAACAAGACTTTCAAGTTCCCCTGTGTGCATCTGACATGAGACGAACAATCTATATATGATTCAAATTTTGTTTGTTTTTGGAGGTTTAAATTCATTCTTCATAATTCGAAATCTCTTAATTCTCTTATTTGGGGAAATAAATGATTCAGTGAGTGGTGAGTGGATGTGCTGAGCACCTGTCAGATTGATGTTTGCTGATGCTTCAGCCTCAGGCTGACTGTTATTTGATTCTAGGGCTGTGTCTCAAAACCTTGACAGCAGCTTAGACAGCATTTTGGGCCTCATTTGTGCTCTTTATGGAGGTATACCTCAATAGGCTGTATTCCATGGAAGTTTGTAAACTGTCTAGCGGTTAGGGTGGATGTTACGAATATGCAAACTAGGCCTATTCAAACAAGAGAGCAGTACTGTCACTGGATTATAACTGTTTTTTAGGGTTCATTTGGAGAAAATGAAGTGTTAGAGACAATCTCAGATCTGTCAGTCTCATGCTACCATAGGGTTTTTTATGTACACACACCTCTAATACTCTTATTTAAAGTGCCTTTAGAGAGGAGATGCCTGAGTGAAACATTTGGCTGGCTGGATGAATATTATTTGGATAGCTCAGCGAGTAGCCTATTAAAAATATATAAACGCTTTTGCATAATAATCTCACTGCATTAGAAAACAAAATATAAAACCAAGTGGCATTACATTTTAGCTCACGTTTGAAGCAAAACAAACTGAGTTCATGCATCCCAGTGATCATTATTGCAAAAAAGCCTTGAAAAGTATAGTTAGTTCTGAGATCAAATCTATGATATATATATATATATATATATATATATATATATATATATATATATATATATATATATATATGTGTGTGTGCATCAGATACAACTTGGTTTAAAAAAAAAAAAAAAATCTAATACACTGACATTCAGACATATTTATGTGTGACCTACAGAGTGTTTAAAAACTTTTTATGGAAACTATATCATGTTTTAATATTTTAATACATTTCACTTTGATTGCTGTTGTTACAACCTGCAACCTTGTAACGCACGCATTTTTACGATCATTGTGATTTCTTAGTCCCAGCGCTGGTCCCTTTGGAACCAAAGGAACGCAATTCCCCAGAGCGGCCCCAGGTAGATTCCCTCACTCGACCTTCCCACAGAGACCCGTATGACTTCATCAAGTGTGAGCGAGAGCCCGACTGCCCAGTACCATCTCTACCTGAGCTGTCCGTCACAACCAGACGGCCGTTTTACTTATCTGGTGAGTGTGGCGGTGCACTGGCATACATATCTGCATGTGTAAGGCACAAAAAATAACATATTGTTAAGTATCATGTGACATCTCTAGGGCAGATTTAGACACAATAACAATCATCATCTTAATGATTTCACTGCACCTCCAACAGAGCCTCAGTTGGCAGAGTTTCCTTCCTACTACAAGAGCTCTTATGCCTGGGATCACGTTCCCACTACATATGACTTCAGGCAGATGGGCTTCCCTCCATCGCTCCTGCAGCACGCCAGCAGCCTGTACGGAGCTCATCTGAAGCAGAGCTCGGAGACTCCACAGCCACTGGACTGCAGCACACACTACTCACCTACGTCTAACACCTACCACTGCATTACCTGTGATAAGGTAAGATCATTATTTATTTATTGTTTATTTGTTATGTATGTGTATTTTTATTTTAGTATTTTTTTTGGGATTCTTTTAAAAATATGTTATTATTTTAAAATATTAATTTTCAATAAATTTTATTTTAAATATTTTTTCTATTTTCTATTTTTCACACACCATATCTATATTAAAATGATTTTATATCTATATTTTAAATTATTATATCTAGATAAAAATAAACAAATTATAGGCATTATATATATATATATATATATATATATATATATATATATATATAGTAGTGCATTCAAATCGAGGAATGGAATCGCTATTAATCGGATCTAACAAAAAATGTTTTGTGTGTAAATAATAATATTTATATATATTTTATATGTCTGTGTATATATATATATATATATATATATATATATATATATATATATATATATATTGATATATGAATCAATGATAACATTTAAATATTGTCTGTATTTCAGATACATGATATACTGTATTTATAAATTTATACACATTTATACACTGTATTTATACACATTTATTTATAAATAAAAAGAATAAACAAATATTAAAATTAGATTTAAAAAATGTAAATTATAGGAATAATAGATTATAAAAAATAGAATTATTTTATTGAAAATTATAACTCTCTCTCTCTATATATATGTGTGTGTGTGTGTGTGTATGTATATATATATTTTTAACCCTCTGGGGTTCTTCGGGTCAAAAATGACCCGAAGCGTTTAAATAAAAAAATGTTAAAAATCGTAGCTTCATCGGAATGGTCCAAAACTTGGTGACTTTTTTGGTACTTGGTATATGAACACCCAAAAAAATTGGGGACAGGATTTGAAAAGTCTAAGTGGTCGTAAAAAAAATAGTCACACTCAGGACCTTCGGGTCAAAAATGACCCCCATAGGAAATGAATGGGAAATTGGCAAAAATATGAAAATACAGAGTTTTTTTGTGCATACAATCTACAAAACAGCCAGGATGCAGAAAAAAAGCACACAACAGTGAAGGGGTGAATCTCTTAAAACAATTGGTGACAAAATGCTTTCCATTTGTTCTCTTTATAATGCAATGTTCAGGTTTGAATGTATTATAAAGTAAAACTGCCACTTCAAATTACCATTTAAACCAACCAAAAAAAAAAAAAAAAATTTTTACATTTAAAAAAATGACAAAAATAGTCTTTGAGAATCTGTTATTATATATTAAAATCAACAACCTGAAAAAAATTAAACAATATGTGAAAAAATCACTAGAGTGTTTCTACCATAGGTTTCTACAGAGAGCTGTAAATCCACTAGTGGTAAAAATGTGCTATTGCGTGATAAAAATGCTCAGTGTGTCCACCAGATGGCTCCGATCTCATTTCAAAAATTGCTTTCATGAGGCCTAGACTTGACTCTAAAATGAAATACAGCTTTAATAAAAAATTTTTTTTTATTATATATATATATAAATTTTCTATTATATTCAATGGGAAAAAATGGGTCTTAATTATTGCATAAATATTAATTATAAATCATAAAATTATCTCAAAACACCAAAAAAGAAAAGAAAAAATATTATTGAACAAAAATATATTTCATTGATTTTACTCAAATAAAATGTATCTTAATGCCGCCCTCCGGGTCATTTTTGACCCGAAGGTCCTGAGTGTGAGTCTAAAATGAAGAACCCCAGAGGGTTAATATCTCAATTTCATTTGTGGTTTCTCCAGGTGTTTTCCACCCCTCATGGACTAGAGGTTCACGTCAGGCGTTCTCACAGTGGCACACGTCCCTTTGGATGCAGCATCTGCAGAAAAAGCTTTGGCCACGCAGTTAGCTTAGAGCAACACATGAACGTCCACTCTCAGGTAAGAACAAACCATGCTGATCCAGTTAGTCCCATTGGACATCAGCTGGCATTTGGATAATGGCTATGAAATAATGATTTTTTTTGTTGTTGTTGTTGTTGTTGTTGTTGCATTTAAAGGAAAGAAGTTTCGAGTGCAAGATGTGCGGAAAGACCTTCAAACGCTCCTCAACGCTGTCCACTCACCTGCTGATCCACTCGGACACACGGCCGTACCCCTGCCAGTACTGCGGAAAGAGATTCCACCAGAAATCCGATATGAAGAAACACACCTACATCCACACAGGTGAGACGCCACAGTGTGTGACTGCGTGTTTGTTATGTCGTGGTTGAAAAGAGATCTGCGATAAAAAGCACATGCGGTTTAATGCCCCCTCAATAACAGTTTCCCAAAAACTCTTCCCATATTATTTGGAAATCCATGTTATTTATACACTCATTCCATGTAAATCATTAAAACTGAATATGCTGAACAGATATTCACTTCAGATGCTGAAGTTGGCTTGCTTTCTAGGGTGTGTTTCCAAGAGCGGCACAGCTACAGATAAATCAAGAAAAGGAGATTAAACAAATGCTGTCTTGATTTGCATAGCTGGTCTTCCTGCTTTCCTGATGACTCTCGTACCTTTGCGTGTAGCAGACAGCCACTCCTGTGTTGAAAAAAAAAACAGAACAAATCTGGGTGGCACGCAAATCCATGCTTCAAGCTGTTTTTAAAGCAAGATTTGTCATTTTATTAAAAATGGTTCTGTTTGTTTGCAGGTGAGAAACCTCACAAATGCCAGGTGTGTGGCAAGGCCTTCAGCCAGAGCTCCAACCTCATCACACACAGTCGCAAACACACCGGATTCAAGCCGTTCGGCTGCGAGATCTGTTCCAAAGGCTTCCAGAGGAAGGTAGATCTTCGCAGACACCACGAGAGCCAGCACAGCCTTAAATAACGGAGGTTGCACATGGCGTGGCGGACAGCGGGGAGGAAATGAAGACCACCAATGGCTGTTGCTTGAAAAAAAAAAGACTCACGTTAAAGGGATAGTTCACTCAAAAAATGTACTACATTTAAGAATAATAAAAATGACAAAAGCAGACAACAAAATTCCTTAAGCTAAAATCACTTGCTCACCCTCATGTTGTTTCAAACCTGGAGGAATTTCTTTCTTCTGTTGAACACAAAAGAAGATATTTTAAAGAATGTTGGTAATCAGACATGGTAGCCATTGACTTCCATAGTAGGGAATAAAAAGTCAATGGCCGTCTTGTAACCTACATTCTTTAAAATCTCTTCTTTTGTAAAGAAAGAAACTCATGGAGGTTTGGAACAACGACAACATTTTCATTAAGACCTTTCAATTGCTTTCAAAATGACTTTATTTTATCCAATAATACATCAGGGGCCGTATTCACAAAGAATTTTATCTTACCACTAGGAGTACTCCTAAATCGCACTAAAATATTTTAGCTAGGAGTTTTCTCTTAAAAGTTATTCACAGCGCCTTTCAGACCTACTCTTAGTAAGGAAAAATGACAACTCCTAAACTAAGAGTGAGTCTTCGTTGCTATGGATGACGTCACTTCTCAGGCACGAGCTTCCTCGCAATGATCACGGTGATTGGTTGTTAGATGGCAGGGCCATCATGCGAATCATAACACAGACGCAACAAATCATGGAATTACGACATCTAAATATGTCTGTGTCCTACACAAAATAATAATAGTAATGTCATCGAAATGCATATATAATGACATGTTTGTGCAGGCCCCAGTGAAGTGTAATTCTAAAAAGGCAGAGAGAGAAAAGTCGTGAATTAAAATAAATTAAATCAAGGTAGCCTAATACCCCAATGAAAACCGCCACTTGCCTAATAATGAAAAACAACACTTGCATTAACACTTGCTTGGTTAATTGACATCCTATTAGCCTAAATAGACTACTTAAAGCAAGGAAATGTTGCTCTTATTGAAGTAATGTAATAGTTGAATGACAGTAGATTATGAAGTCGCCAAAACGTAAAAGAAAGCCCAACTGGACGCAGGAGCAGTTACTGCTGCTGGCCGAGTTGGTGCTGAAAAAAAAAAAAAAAAACATAATAAAAGTGAAATTCGGCACTGGGATATCAAGCAAAACTAAGCGTGAGAATGGGAGATGATTTGTTTGCAGATCAATGCCGCATTCCCGCTTGTGTCGCGGACCCCGGATGACTGCGAGAGGCGGTGGTGTGCGCTACGATTCTTTGTGAATAGGTCTTAGTGAGTTAGGAGTCCTCTCGACTTCTTTTAAGCTGTCCCAGACTTAGGTGCTACTTTTAGGGCTAAAATGCTTCGTGAATTACTCTTAGTGAAAAAAATTAGGAGTCCTAAATTTAGGAGTGACACGCCCATTATTTTTAGGAGTTGCTCCTAAATTCGCCAGTTAGGAGCTACTTTTAGCCTTAAAATTCTTTGTGAATACGGCCCCAGAACTGTAATCTAACAAGCAGAAAGTCCATCGAATGATTTAAATGTCCATTTTAACTATTAAATGAAATCCACATGCCAGGTACTGCCACCATGAAGGAGTCCAAACATGTCTTTCATTTTCTTTTCTTTTAGTATAAAAAGTAGTAAGATTGTATGTTAGTGTTTAGGTTGAACTTTTTTTTTGTCATGTTATTTATAGAAACTCTTATCACAAAAATAGTACTAAATAAATACAATTGTTTCAAATCCGATGTAAAGTGCTTGATCAATAATTCATAACAGTGGATTTTTAAATCTAGTTGTGAGATGGAGAGAGGGGGGAGGGGTGCACGTACTGTAAATGTGTAAGAAATCAGTCCTGCTACAGTGAAAAATGAGAAGAGTCAGCAAACAAGGCTTTGCAGTGTTTGTCTTCTTGTGTCTCCGCCCTGTCGAGGATCCGGATACACAGTTCCGTTGGCCCTGCCGATGGCTCTGCACACTGCCGGAGGCTGTGTGAAATCTCTGGTGTGACTGGAGATAAAGCTTCATTCAAATAGGTACCTGGAACTCTACATGCAAATCTCCTGCCTGGCAGGTTTGTAAACTTCATGTGTCTGAACGTACGGTCCCTGTGGGCCAGAGCTTGGAAGGAAAAGGCAGTGCAGCGAAACAAAGAAATTTATATTTATGAACGGGATGATTCCTGTGATTAAACTTTGACCAACTGGGACTTCTTAGTCTTAGTTGTGCAAACATTTAGCCTACAAAAACTCAGAGATTTACTGACGTCTCTTCTCAGGTCACTCCCCATCAGTGGAGTTCCAGCTGCTTTGCCAAACAAATTCCTATACCGACACAGCTTTGCGCACATCTCCCCTCTCAAACAAAAGAGACAGTTAGGAAAATCCAATCCATTTACACCGTACTGCAACATAAATCACACATTACACATCTCTGTGGTTCCCTCAGAATGCTAAACAGTGGGTATCACCTGATCACAAAAGAAAAACAGGACAGGTATGCGCAGTCATTTAGGAAAGAGGAACTTATTGAGAAAAAAGCTGAAGAAAGTTGATCAGAAATCTCATCACTTCCACTGCTGACCTGTTCCCCATCTGCGCTCTGCACACCTGCTCGCCTGTCTGAAAAATTAGGAACAGAAATCAGTGTCCGCATCAGGGTGGAAATAGTGCCTCTCTAGTACAGTTGGTAAACAAATCTGTGGTGCCTATGCAAATGATTATTTTCATTACCTCAGCAACAGGGTCTGAGTCAGACCGAGGACAGTTACAGCCACATCCTGGAACAAACAGTAAATCCAATAGCAAATCACAATCATGCTCAGGGAGCCAATCCGTGTCAGATTTGGATGACAGACAATGTAGTAGCAAACAGGATTTTAGGACCAAGACAAGAGGGTGGGGTGTAAGCCTTGAATGGAGAAAAGGGGAAATGAAGGGGCAAGCACACACCTGAGTTCCACTTCCTCTTTTTTGTGTGTGTGTGTGTGTGTTTTGCATGATTTTGTAAATCAGAAAACTGTTTGTCCACCATTTACACAACAGTGCACTAAGAGTAATTTCTCATTATGAAAATTAAACAGGTTTTGGTATAACGCCACGTAGCTTACACCTTAAGTAACAACATACACTTTTCATCAAAACTTTGGACACACCTATTCTTTCAATGAGGTATAAGAGACTGTGTTATACTGGGACAGACAGACAGACAGAGAGACAGGCAGACAGATAGATATAGTTAGGTGGATAGAAAATGTATATATAATGTTTCTTAAAATATAATTTTAAAAGTTTCTTATGCTTACCAAGGCTGGATTTAGTTCCTACAAACAGTAATATTGTGAAACATAATTTTCATATAATCATCATTAAAATAACTTTTTTATATGTCATTTATTTCTGTGATGGCAAAGCTGAATTTTCAGCATCATTACTCCAGTCTTCAGTATCACATGATCCTTCATAAATCATTAATATGCTGTTTTGGTGCTCAGGACTTTATTATTATTATTATTCACAAGAACAGATTTGGAAAATAAATCTTTTGTAACATTACAGAAATGTCTTCACTATCACTTTTGATCAATTTAACGTATTCTTGCTGAATAAAAGTATTAATTTCTAAATTTCAAAATATCACTGACCCTAAACTTTTGAATGTATATAGACCTTAATCACCAGAGAAAAAAAAGAGCACAGCCATCTTTAGAATTTTGTGTTCGAACTTCCGTTTTTGCAGTCGCTTTGTATGTTTCTGAAGTGGATTTACTTAAAGGGATAGATCACCCAAAAATGAAATAATTGTCGTAATTTACTCACCCTCATGTTGTTCCAAACCTGTGTGTATCCAAACCACCCTCATGTTGTTCCAAACACACATATATGTTCTGTTGAACCCAAAAGAAGATATTTTAAAGAATGTTGGTTACCAGACAGTTGATGGTAGCCATTGACTTCCATAGAATTTTTTATTCCTAGTCAATGGCTACCATCAACTTTTCGATTACCAACATTCTTTAAAATATCTTTTGTGTTCAACAGAAGAATGAAATTCATATAGGTTCGGAACAACATGAGGGTGAGTAAATTCATTTTTGGGTGAACTATCTTTTTAGAGTTAACATGACAAAAAGACAAAAGTTATCATGAGCATTGTAATGTTTGAAGCGGATGTCATAACAAATGTCATTAGACCGGTAAGGTTTTAAAACGAGCGATTCATTCATTAATCCGTAAGATCTTAACTTCGTGCAGTGGAAATACAAACCGGAAGACAGATGAAAAGGGGCTGTCTTCCTTACATAAGGTCAAAAAACTTTTGCCTATGTAGGTCTTTACCTTTAACTGCACATTGTCATATGAAAAACCCTTAAGTGCCTAACGTATGGACACTAATGATCGTTCAGTAAGAGATTCAATCAGATGTTGATTCAGTAACCGCTCTGACAGATCCAGGGATTCACAGAACTCAACCGACTTCTTAACCTGTTGACTGTCATCCCCCTTTCTGAGTGTGGAACTGAATTTAAAGGTTGTAATTCATGAAGACACTCAGCAGAGTTTCAAAAAAGCACGTCAACAAATGGAAGTGTAAAAAAGCTAAAAGTTTAAAGCAAATGTACTGAACTAAACTTTTCTTATTTTATACAATATTTATATATTGCAAAATAATTTGGACTCTATAATCGGTAGAAAATCAAAGCCTAACCAAGTTGCATTCCAAATTTGAATTTGATATCTAAAAAATTGAGCCCGCTAAAAGGTTTTAAAAAGTATACCGTTTCAATGGGAACACAATGTCCAATTTCAAATTATATGATGATAACTAAAATATGTGATAGAGAAAAAAGGCAGTAAAAAGTGTCCAGTTACCAGGACAAAGTTTGTTTTAAAACAGTTTTTAAATAGTCTACAGTGGAGAAAATCAGTCTTCAAAAAAAGTTTTGTGAAGAAATTTATATATTATCACAAATTATATTTGTCTACAATACTGATTTCAGGAATTTACACGCAAACCTCATCGATCATGAGATAATGAAACAAATTCAGTTAAGCATGTTTAAAGTTTGATTTGAATCTTTTAATATATTCCAATGAATCATACCCACCATATGTTAAATTCACTCAGCTTTTGCAGCTGTTTTGTGTTTGTAGAAACAGTTGATTCAGAATGAATTGTCAGGAACAATAAAGAGATGTGCCTTAAGATATTTTGGACTGGCCGACATCATCATAAAAAAAAAAAAAAAAAAAAAAAAAACTTCAATAGGTCCGCTGCCAAAAGCTGTTAAAGCCTGCAGGCAAAAAGAGAAATTTGACCTATAGTGTACATCAGTCCGCTCGTATAAACAATGTCAACACATCCACACTGAACCAATACATCAGCACAAAATATGACACATACTCCAGACACATAAATTCATATATATATGCACAGAAACATTCACAAAAGGTCACAACATCTTCCAAGATTACAAAAGCAGAGTGGTAGAGCGAAAGGGAGAAAACAGGGAGGTATGAAGAAAAAAAGATAGAAGGAGAGAGATTTGCTTAACAAATGAGCAGATATGCAAATCACTCTGACTGCGCTTGCCTGAGGCAAAGCAGCAGTCGACGGTGTGAGCGCAAGCAGAGACCTTATCACTGAAAGGACTATCATAAATGAAAATGATCACATTAGAAAATAAAGACTTGAGCTTTCAAACTGACTGATTGTGTAGCAGAGCATGACAAAATGGCAAAAAAAAACAGCTTTGGCAAAACATTATCTTTGTTATTTACAAAAATGAACTTTATATGCTGCTTTTTTGTGGATTTTCAGAAATACATCACCCATTTTATGTTCACAAAAGCAAGAGAAGCTCCTAAACAGCACTACAAAGGTTTCCAAAGAATCTAAAAGTAGAAAACATAAAACAAACACAGAAAATGAATCGTGCGGAGAAATATATTTACTTTAAAACATGTTTGGTTGAGTCATCTTGCTACAGATGCAAAAAAATAATATTTATTTTAAAGTCTTTCTTTTTACAGTATATGGAAATCATGTGTTTGAGCATAAGAGTATATTTACAAGTGCTTGCAAATGCAGTCATGCACAAAGAACTGAGCATGAACGGTTTTGTGTCTTATGAGACCTCAGTCCACATATTAAACAGCGCTACAGGCGCGTCTCAAATAAAGGGCCTGTCAGGGAGTTTTATGGGTTTGGAGATGAGGAGAAGACGCAGATAGACAGCTGGCACGTCACGCCAAGAGCGGAGCGATGACACAGCAAGGCCCGAACCACACAGATTAGAGTGGGACACCACCAGATAAGGGGCAATCATTATTTAAATCCACTCAGGGGATTATGCATGTGCCTAACTAAAGATATAGCGAAACCAAATGAATGCTTTTATATTGCAAAAGTGTCCTGATGTTAGTTTGTGCAATGCTGAGTGTCATATGATCTCATATGATTTTGAGGGGACAGTGAAGTTAAAAATAAACAAATAGGAGTGGATTTTCAAATAGGATTTTCTAATTATAAAAATCTTTTAAAAAACTGTTCTACAACACCTGAGCCAAGGTTTTAGAAATGTGTTGGCTATGTTGGTGTCATGGTTTAGAATGATTTTTGTACCATTTCCAAGAAAAGTTTAATGATTCTAAAAATGTCAAGTTAAAAGTTAACATTTTCTATTAACATCATCCTTTAAGATAGTGCACACATATTGATGTGTACAATCTTAATTCTCAATTTTAAAAAATATGATTTTAATGTATTAAGTATTTATTATTATTATTACTATTTTATACAAATATAAAGACTTACTAATTCATAAAAATTAACTTTTAGGGAGTCGCACCACATGATATTTTACAACCTGAACTAGACTCAAAATATCTCAAATGAATGTAATGAATAAAAGTATACATACATTTTATTTTATAATTATTTATTATTTTTACAATTATAAAGACTTTTTAATTTATATATTACATTTGGGGGAGTCGCACCACATGACATTTTACAACCAGAACCAACCTCGGCTTGTTAAAATATCTTATTAATTTAAAAGAATTATATATGTATAAATAATTATTTATATAGAATATATATCATATAATACAATATCAATATAATTAAAATAATGAATACAATTAAATAATAGTTTATATTAATATTTAAAACAATTAATATAACTATAAAATAATTGATATCATTAAATATGCTTATCGTAGAAGAGGTATATTCAAGTCACTGTATGTATGAATTGCATTTTTTTATTTGAATAAATTAGCAGATCAGATGATGAAACTAAGCATGACAACATTGACCCATAAATCAATTGCACATTAAAATCTGTTTTTTTCTTTAACCCAATGAGGTTACAATGCATGACTAAATACAAATTTCCCTCGCAAGATTAAAGGGAGCAGATCTGTTTGGCTGTGGATGCAGGAAACATGTCAGGTCACATACAAATGGCAAACCAGTGATACTGAGTGATTGACAGATACCGGCCATGAGGGGTGAAATGGTTTGAACCAAGTTTGGCGACCAGCCAGGACCAAAACTGCCTCAGACACAACAAGGATCATCAAAACGGCCTGGAGAGGAGGCAACAGAACGAGAAAGCAAAAAACACACATTAGAAGTGAGCGAATGTAAAAAGGGGAGACATGGAAATTAAGTGGGAGAGGAGGAACAAACCTAGGGTTGGTGAAATCTGAAGGGAGCAGGCCTCTCAGAGCAGGCAGGGCCGTGATGGGAGCGGGATAGTCTAATCTGACCCCATCCACACTGCAACGGTCACAGCTTTCATGGCCTGCTGAGGGAGGAGCGACAGCCGGAGGAGAGAGATAGAACTGTGGACATGAGTAATCAGACAGCAACAGACAACACAACACTCTTTCTCACTCGCTCTCATAACAGCTCTATGACAGAATGTCAGTCTGTATTTTAACTCAGTCCATCCCTCCTGTTCCTCAAAGCTCAGAGTCTCATATTATGAAGAGGAAACAGGGCTTCTTATCAGACACTGGAACCAAAATGCACCAAAAATAAATCTACTAAGCTGCTCTTATAGGAAGCTGCCATCTTTCCTGATGTCATCATGACATATTGAGGAATACTTTTAAATAAGGCTCTATGGAACAAAAACATTGACATACAGAAACTGACTATATAATTAAAAAAATATAATAATATATATAAAAATATACAATTCCAATTTTGAAACATTAATCGGTAACATTACCTAGTTACATTTACATATGTTTTCCTGCATTTGCAATGTTATTGGCAATACTATTACTGTTTTTGAAAAGTCATGTGATCTGAAAAAAAAAGGGTTTCATTTAATCTATACTGAACAGTGCTATTTTTGTCAACATCTAGCATGCAAACACTGATGAAAACAACAAAAAGTTTTCAATCTTCCGTCCATATATTTATATGAAGCAACGTACGGCTGTGCTGCCCCAATGTGGACACACATATACATTACATTATGTGTAATACAAACTCAAATGACTTTCAAAACATTTCTGCTAAACATGCAAAATGAACAAATAAATTAAGAATATTAACTCAAATACAAGGCAGGGAAACTGCTGTGGCACCCCAGATTAAATATGAAAAGTAACATTTTGGTGGGGAAAAAACACCATAAAGCAGCAGGTATTCATATACAGGAGGTTTTATTCAACATTTTGTGTATAAACATAGGCCGCAAATGCCTTCCAAACGTTTCAGTCTGCAGAATTCATTATCTATTTGTACAGTCCTATAACCAGAACATTAAGATATTAGCAATAATAAATAGTGACAAAAACCTTAAGAGGAAAAGGGGAGAGCATCCATAGCCTGTCCCAGTGGCTGTCCAGCATGTCTTCATGTGTTTAAAGGCAAGATTTCAAAATAAATCATCAGGACATTACAATGGTTGACAGATGGACCCCTTACAGTGCTGTCATGACCAATCATTTCAAAACTGTTATACTTCGTGGATACAAATAAATCCGTTTCTTGCATAATGCAATATCAGACTGCAGAGAGTGTGATGTTTATAGACGTTTCTCACTGTGTGTGATACAATCTCATTACGTTGAAAAGAAATGATCACATTAGTCTTTAAACGATGTGCAGTGCAAAGAAATTGCTTCTCAAATATCATGCGCTGTATCACTCCCATTGAACTGGAGCATATGTCCAATATTTCTAACCCAGTAACATTCAACAATCTAAATAAGCACATTAAATAAGCAATTAACACAACTGGAATGCTTCGAATCACCTAATGCCTTCTGATAGCAACAGATCACAGTTTATGAGTTTAAGAGTTTCATTTTACAAGAAGAAAATCGGGGAAATCTCTAGAAGGAACCACATGTGATGCTGTAAAATTATGATTATTAATATCTTGTATGCTGAATTCAGTTCGGACAGGTGCAAGATACAGGAAATGTACATTGAGTGCCGACAATCCGAGAATAGGACAGATGAGATAATGGGAACGCACCTTTACTGGACACGGTAACGGAAAAAGACGGCGGATTAACAGAAATTCCTTTTCAATTGCTAAACCCCTTTTTGTATATATGACACAGACTTCAAAAATCCTTCTACAGTAGCCAGAATTTGGTTTGACATTACAACTCAAACACACAAACAAACAACACTTATCAAACTTAAAAAAAACAAACATAAAAAACACTTTTAAATCAAAAAACATGCCTGCATGTTAAATAATGTAACTAAAGCACCTTTAACTGAAATAATAATTAAGAGCACTCATTTTTACTGATATGATGAACAGAAATGCTATAAAGACAGAATACCTGTACTGTTCCTGTACTGCATCGTTCTTGGCGTCCATTATTAACCCTTCCTTCATTAAACCATCTGACAGGACTCAAGGATAACAGTTTGTGCTATATACAGCATTGTGTTCTTACCTTCAAAGGGATAGTTCACCCAAAAATGAAAATTCTGTCATCAGTTACTCACCCTCAAGTTATTTCAAACCTGAATGAGTTTTTCTTCTGTTGAACAGGGAGATATTTTGAAGAATGTGTGTAACCAAACAGTTGATGGTCCCCATAGACTTTCATAGTATTTTTTTTTCTTCCATACTATGGATTGATTCAATGATTTAAAAGAATCTGTTTGGTTACACACATTCTTCAAATACACACATTCACTCATTCATATCTTCTTTTATGTTCAACAGACGAAATAGACTTATACAGGTTTGGAACAACTTGATGGTGAGTAAATGAAGACTGGATTTTAATTTTCGGGTGAACGATTCCTTTAATGTCTTACGATGAGATAGAGAGGCACAGCTGTATGGTTCTCAGCGAACATAAACCACAGTGTGCATTGAAGCCAAAGCACGCTAAAAACCTTTGTGTTTGGTCAACTCTCAACACTAGATATACGGCAGGGGAAACGCTAGTATTGTGTGCTATTCTCAGAGCATCTTCAAATCCTGAACGGATTCAAAAAGAAAGGAAAAATAAGAGGATATGTAAGGAATCTACAGTACTTCATTACACAGATAAGTTAGCGATAAATGTAGACATACTCTGAAATGATGTTGATATCTGTCCCCAAATAAATAATCATAATTATTCTATATGTATTACATAAAAACTTAGAATAAAGAAAAATATATTGACCCTTTTGGTTATGTACTTAGAAATTTATGAAGGTTTATCTCTCTCCCAAAATATGAGGGACAGATCTATACTACAAAAGCATAATGAAACACAATGTTTTTAAACACACTCATGAATCCTTAAATATTGCTTGACAGAGATGTATGGGTCAAAAAAAAAAAAAAAGAAAAAAAAGAGGAAAATTAAATAATAACGAGATTTTACTCAGATCAATCTATTTTTCAGATTGTTCCTTGATGTTCTTAAATTAGAATCACATCAACACTGACAAAAACCGAACCAAACACCATCATCTACACAGAAATCCTATTAAATTAAGTCCTTTAAATGATTGACGAACACTAAGAGAAACTAGTCATTTGACTTTTAAAGAGTCTGCAATAAGAACTATGTTGAACTCCCATGTAATTATCTATCACATAAAAGGATTTGGAGCTGGATACTGAATTGTAGCAGCACAGAAAGAGCATCAGTGACCAGTGGGGACAGACAAAATGAGGACAAACATAAAGCCAGAAGAGACAGAATTCACTGTCACCAGCTGATATGAATGACCGTTAGAGGCCCACATACAGGACACAAGAGCGTGCTCAGCGATCTGAGGAGTCACAGAATACGGAGTGAAGGTGCTGAACGGACACTGTTGTTCAGAGAAACATAGGCGGTTTACATGGAGGGTTCAGTAATATTCAAGATGTGCTCCGAGTAGAGTTCTTCAATGTTTAAAAGGGCTGAGTTGCCCCCTAGTGGCGGCAGCTAGAAAATGCGCGAAAGGCGAAGCACTCCTGCTTTTGCCCAGAAGGACGTAGCTCTTGTGCATTCCAGTGTCCATTACCTAGTGGGTGGACATACTCGCTTGCTCTCTTTCCCACTGGTGTAAAACTTACAATGAGAATAAGCACTCCTTTAGACCTCTGTGGAAAACAGGATACTCTGTCTCTTACTGTCTGGCGTCGGGATGGTCTCCAGCTGAAGGAAATACAACAGAACTTGCACCTACAGAACCAAAAAAGACAGAGCATGTCAGGAGACGTGTAACTGATAAAAAACAAACATACTGTAAATGTGTTTCCCATTGCTTTCACAAACAGAGACACGATTAAATCATTTTCTGTGGTACTTGCCAGCATGTTCATAGACCTTAAATTGTAAATAGTCAATCATGGTTTTCTTTATGGTTTCACTCTGAGCATACCTGTGACATGACTTCCAGCGACCAGCTGTCCCCCATCGTGATAGGCTGTGTGGGGTTAGTGGGGATCTTGCTGTCCTTCTCAGAGGGTCGTAGCAGGGTCGGGCCAAACACGGTGGCCAGATTGTGAAGAGACATCTTGTTCACACTCTCCTTTTCGGCAATCCTAAAAACAAAAAGAGGAAGAGCAGAAAGTGAATAAGGGGAGAGGATTAGTGTAAAAAAGCATCTGGATGACCTGTCAAGAACATGTTCAAGCCATATTTCACCATAAAACGTGAAAAGATTAAATTCTATTCTATTCAATTCTTGGAATTGGGATGAAATTTGACCTAGATATGTTCATGGTGAGATTCACCCAACTAAATCTTTTGATTATGAAGCTAGCAGCACTCCAAGAAGGACCATGTGATGTAAACAAGCAAAATGTGCTCCGAAAACAATGTTTTTATTAACCAATCATAGCCTTAACCTTAACACTATCTTCAATCCTACCCCTAAAATCATCCAGCTTTGAATTTTTTTTTTTGTTTGTTTTTTTCATATGAATGTTCCAGAAACAATTGATGTTGATCCAGGAATCTGTCTTCCTTGTTGTTAAGCCTCTGAAAACATTGTGATGGTCAATTCAATCTGGTCTACCTCTTGAGATGATCCAGCAGGAAGAGGAAGGTGACCAGGTTGGGCTCTGGTAGAGACAGCAGGAGGTTCAGCATACAGCTCTCCTTAGCTACGCTGTCTGAGAGAGCTGCAGAGTAACAAGGACATAATCAATATAGTTCTACCTTTCAGAAGCCAAGCCTGCTCAATACTTGGCATTGTGTTTTGTAAGTAAAAACAAATGACGAACCAATGCCTCCTGCAAAGTTAGGGTACAGCTCGTCGGTGAACAGAGGCTCAGGAAGCTCCCTGAAGTACAGCTTCAGCGTTCCGGCAATGGCATTCACATCCATCTCACTCATCATTACTGACACATCTTTATTATCTGTTACAGAGAGAGAAAAAGAGAGAGATCAGCATCCAAATTGGCTGACAAAATATATATCTGTCATTGCTCCATGTAAAACACGGCGTGATGTACCCAGATCTTCAAAGAGAAGGAACTGGATGAAATATTCAGGGTCTGAAAAAGAGGTGTGTTCAGGCGCATTATTGGCGCGTTGCTATTTTGAGGCAACTGAAATAGACTGCGCCATTGACCAACTGAAACCTGGTCTAAAGTCAATGGCGCATTTTTTGTTATTTAAAGAGCGCATTAGTAATGTGTGCCTATAGGCGGGTCCACAGCGCGCGTACACTCTGCTTATTACACACACAGGGACTGCAGCACACAAACTAGCCAAATATTAAAAATAAAAGGATTACAATGTAAAAGATTAATATTGTGTACATAAAGATATGGTGGAATCCGGCTTGTCCCGTAGATGGTCTGCATGTGCCCTTTAACCTCACGCACGAGCGAGGTTCTTAATGACTCATTAAGAGAATAGGGACATTACTCTTTAAGAGAATTAACTCTTTCTTAATTACTCATTAAGAGAATAGGGAGAACCCTTTTGGACCATTTTTCCCGGCGTTAAACTAGCAAAAGTGGATTTGGACACGCACTAAGTGCACTTGCGCCCTGCGCATTAGACCATGCACTTAGATCGTTAAAATAGGGCCCACTATGTTCTGGCCAGGGGAGAACAGGCCCCCCGACTGAGCCTGGTTTCTCCCAAGGTTTTTTCCTCCATTTTCTGTCACCAATGGAGTTTGGATTCCATGACACTGTCGCCTTTTGGCTTGCTTAGTTGGGGACACTAAAATGCATGGACACTATTGAATAAGAGCTGAAAAGAGATGGATGATGAAATCACTGTTTTCCACATATTCCATAATTGATGAACTTCACACAGTTGTTGAACCAAACTAAATTAACACTGAACTGATTTTAACTGAATAATGACTGTTTACTATTTTATTTTTAGAGCTGCTCATGAGCAGAATTGAATTATGTTTGCATCGTTGTATCATTATTTTCCTGTTCACCACTGTAAAGTTGCTTTGAAACAATCTGTATTGTATAAAGTGCTATATAAATAAAGGTGAAATGAAATGACAATGGTCACTCACTGGTGTCAAATGCAGTTTTGAGCGCTTGGATGTCAGTGGCCACTCCTGAAACACGGTAGATGCCCACTTCCTCCATTCCTCTTCTTTCGATCTCCTCTAGACACTGCCTGACTATGTAGGGCACTTTAGAGCGCTCCCGTCTGAGACAAGAAATAATAACAACATCACGAGACCAGACATTTGATTTTAATGATGATGGACAGAAACAAGAGCAACACTTTTATTAAAATTCAGCAAAAACAAGATATGCAAACAAAATCTAACATTTTGACATTACTCTTTGGGTTTGCATATATACTTTTTTTTTCTTTTTTTTGCAGCCATTAATCCAGTCTTGATCCTTCTTATCATTTAATCATTTTAACATGGTGATTTGGTGCCCAATATACATTTCTTATTACTATAAATGTTGAAAACAGTAGTGCTGCTTAATAGTTGAAAGCCTGTGTTCACTGTACATTTTCATTGTATGGAAAAGAGTAGAATAATGCCTTTTGTGTTCACTAGAACAAACAGAGATTTGCAATGACATTAGGGTGAGTAAATGGCAAAATGTATCATTGGATGAATTATCTCTTTAATGCTTTACATTAATCAGCGGTAGGTGCTGCTTATGTAGAGACTTTTAGAGCGCATGTTAGGGTCTAAGTATCTGTAATGGTGTTGTCATGTTGTCTTTAAAACATTAATGGGTTCTGCCCTTAAACCCATTAGGAAGCTCATTACAAACAATCCTCATTACTGTCAATCAAATCAGACCATAAACACTACACAGAAAAAGGCAGTTCTATGAAGCCTATAATTTTCTGTATATTCTAATTTCCTTTGCCACAATGAATGCCTAAACATGCAAAATAATAGCATCAAAATGTGTGTGCTTTAAGCTCCTTTTTGTAAAAAGGACCAAATTATTTTCTAGTGTATGTCTAATCCTCATGTAAAATGTGTGCTGACTCACTTTGTTACTGAGGAGATATTTACTCCAAACACACCCATGGGCTTCCGTGAGGGCATTCTCTTCAGGCTGAACTCCCGGCTGGTGAACTTCATGGATATTTTCACCTCAATCTTCAGAAAAAGGTGTATATTTAGTAATTATAGAGATGGATGGTAGGATTACAGCAGAGGAGCAGATGTGGATATACTCACCCCATTCATAGGGATAACCGTTCTCTGCCAGTCTTTACCCTGGAGCATCTGAGGATCCAACTGGATAAGAAACAGAAAAAGTTAAATACAATGGGATTTACAATATGAACTCCAACAAAGACATGGAACATTTGTCTTCGCTGTGATCTAGAGGGCTGTTCTATTGGCTACACGTGTGTCTTTATCTGTTATATACACCACAGATGTTATCAAGGGCCTGAAGTGATGTGAACATTTTTCATAATGCCAGTTCTCATACAGCAGTTTTGCACATCACCAGCCAATTTCCATGATCCCTCTAAGCAAACGTGGGGCCATCTGGAGTGGGCCAAATTCAGCATGTTCCTTTCCCTCATCCTGGCCTAATCTCCATATGGTCTCGTGTAAGGCCTGATCCTGCTCTGCTATCTAATCTCATCATCTCAGTCATTACAACCTGTCTGTCAACAGGGCAGGGAGAGAGAGTGAGAAGCCCGGCCAAACACCAGTGCCAACTAAGGTCAATAGAGCTCCAATGGCTAACTGACCCCACCCACACATAATAATTTATATATATATAAAAATGTGAGAATGCTGACATGAGTGGCAATATTTGAAAGTTATAATATTACCTTTTGGTACATTTTGACTTATGGCTTGAAAAATATTAATATTAATTATAATGAATAGAATAATATTATCATTATTTCGGCTTGAAAAATATTTGTACATTTTTTTTATTTATTTATTATTATCCAGATTATATAGGAAGCCAGAGTAGATGAGAATATGAACCACAGGAGATGATATTACTATTGACATTTCCAAGTTGACCGAAATAAATTGTAAATAAAATATTGTATTCATGATAACCAAACAATTGGGGAAAAAATCATTAAAACTGATAGATAACATGGATTTCCTTCAACATCAAAGTGCAATATATAATACAATACTTAAATTATGAACACAAAATGTTTTTTTTTTTTTTTTTTTTTACAAATATTTAATGTAGTCTCTCAATATAAGGCTATAAAAATGTATGCATTCTAATTTTTATATTTTAGATGAAGTATATCATGTCACACTGCAGGGCACTACTAATGACTGCTTAAACATTTACCCATATACAACTGTTAAACTGCTTATTATGATTGAATACAGTTCCCTCTCAACAAACAACAATCTGTCATTTTTCCCTCTCTTTACCTTTCTTCTGTGCAGGACATTCTGTACACGGCACCATAACCCTGTTCCTTTGCCTGTCAGGGCAGTTTGCGTGGAAATGTCTACCTCTACACCCTCCACCAGCCCCACATCACAGTCCTTGAAGGGTGGAGAGCAGCTCCTGCCCTCCTCAGCCAGCCCTACCACCGCATCTTCACTCATCTCCTTCCCATCTACGACTGTGTAGAAACTGAGCAGAGATCTTCAGCTGGAACTGGAAATCCCTTAGGATGTGGTGTAATGTGGACCTTGAGGATCATCCTTAAGGGTTATATTTGTTCTTAAAAGATCCATTGCTGCAATTCAACAATGAGCTATTGTCGTCAACTCAAATAACTCAGAAGGTCTACAATATCAGATAAAAAGTGTTTTTAACAACAATAAATCCTCAGTCTGGTGCAAGTGTTGAGCTATTGATCCAATTACTCACTGCACTGCAAATGCATCCAGATTCTTCAAGAGTTCCCAAATCTACTGCTGTTCACTGAAGGATCTATTTTCCTCTTATTTCATTATTTACTGTCTCGACTCTCGACACCGTTTCCTTGAGTAAATCTGCATAACTGTCTTTTTCTGCACCTCAAGCCCAGAGTAGATGATCCCTTGACTTACCTTACCAGTGCACCAATCAGAGCAGGTTTATACTGTTGCCATGCAGTGTTGTCATAATTTATGTAAATGAAATAAATTTAAATCTAAAATAAAAGCTAACATAAAAAAACCTGAAAAAAATATTATTGAAATTGTCTAAAACAAGTCTGCTTTCAGAACCACAGAGGGATCATAGCACAGCCCACTAATCCCTCCCTTTTCCCACATCATACACCAACTGACACTTTCAACCAATTGCATTCTAAACCTAGACGTTACAAGCAACTTTTTGTAAGGCAAAAGAATTTTGTGCTCTTTGTATGATCCCACAAAACTCTCTGGGGAGGGGACTGATAGGTCAGCTGATCTGACGTTTTTTTGGTTGTGACATTTTCAGACAGGACACATGAATTATGGATGATTTGATGCCTTAAAAGCCAGAGCAGAGCGAATAACACCCTACCTATTAAAAAGAAGATTAAATGTCTGGAGTATAAAGGCCAGTCCCCATCTGGGACCATGTCTCTCATAAGAGCAGATATACCTTTGACCGGACTCACTGAGTGCCCAGATGGAGAATGACACTTAGCTCACAATAGTTTACATGAGAGCCAAGCAAATTTATCCCCGCAACGCACCTGTTTAACCAGTAGGAATTTGCCAATTTGATATATTGATGTCAACAATATATAGGCTAAATAACTACAAAATACACACAAACATATTAGTTGACCTCACTAACTAAATAGTGGGGGTGACAAATGACTAGTCGACCATCTATCCAATTTTTGGTTTAAAATGTGTATACTAAAGGCCTGGGTGGTAACTAAAACTATCATTTTTGTTCATTGAAATAAAGCTGAAATAAAATAAAATAAGATGGGAAAAAAACATCAGATGAAATATAAAAAAAATATATGTTGCCTTAGCAACTAACTGAAACAAAATAAGTTTAAGTATTAAAATTACTCGAATATGACAAAAAAGACGAAAGGATTTAAAATAATAAATGAAAACAGCAATTATAAAAATAAAAGCTAATTCAAAATATGACTAAATACTTATCAATAAAATAACAATGGCAAAATGTTTGTTGCAGTGTTTATGCAGTGGACTGTAGATCATACCGCGATTTGTCCTTTGCCCATAATTCTATCTGTGCTGTCTCCATCCTCCCTGTTCATCTTGGCTTTGTTGTAGCTCTTTTCGTAACACAGTAGACGTAATGTGTGGGAGCCCTCCAACTCAATCTCAAACTCCTGAGGCAGAAACAATACAGAAGAACTACATTATCCAGAATATATGTATATATATATATATATACAACAAATATACAGTATATAACAAATATATGCATACAGTAGCTAAAACATCTTTTTGGGAAAATAAATAAATAATTATAGATACAAAAATAATGCATGCTACTGAATATTAGTACAATTATTATTAATAATAAAACAACACAGAATGCCAACATTTTGTTAGAAAAACCAAATACAGTGTCACCTTTGAACTCAATTCACCAAACAGTGTAAGGGTACCTCTGACCAGATTTAACACCTGCTATGCCTCATTCCCTTTCCTTTTCTCCCCTTTACTTTGGGGGATGGTAATTGCTTTTAATTAAAATATAAAATATAATTTGTCCAGGAGGACTTCATATTCCACATGGCCTCACTTATGCTGCTCTTAATTAAGAATTAAAGCCTCAAGAGCGTATCGGCAGGCAGGTCTTTTCATATCAGTGGTATATAGGCAGGGATGGGCATGTGGGATTACCTCATTCCACTTGGGCTCTGTGGTGTATCTGTACACTCTTGTTTTGGCTTTATTCACAAAGATACTAAAGGAGTCCACCTCTAATGTGCAATACAGATCTGAAGAGAGGAAAAGGAAGAGTTACTGACGCTTTAATGTGGTGCTAGGACAGGCTAAGCAAATGTATACATGAACTTTGATGAGCACAGAGAGAGGAAGAAGGAAAAAGACACGTACTTAAGCTCTGTTTAAGTCCAGAGGCAGAATGGACAATTACATTCAGGAATCCATACAGTCCAGTAGGTTCATCCTCTTTAAGTGGAGAAAAAAGTGGAGAGGACTGTTCAATGCATTTTAAATACATAAAAAAGAATATAATAAAAAAAGAAATATTATTTAAACACAATAGAACCATAATAAATAAATAAATAATTGTCTCTGGATTTTTTTCCTGTAATTTAATCAAATTGATTTGGATAAGATATGGTATTATTGGTTATATCAACAGAAAAAATGTCATTCAAGACGTGAGCAAATTTTATATTTGAAGGTTTTTATTTTATTTTATATTTTTTATTTATTTACATTTTGCACTGAAGAATCATGCACTACATTTTGCACTTGAAGAATTTATGTAGTCTTTAAGACCTGTGCATCTTTCTTACCATCTTTATTGACAGTGAGGGGTAACTGATGGACTGTCTGGAGTTTGACACAAGAGTTGGTGAGCATCTGAAGCTCCATGGATGTCAGGGTGAAGCTTTTCAAGCCTGGAAAATAAGTAAGCATTCAGTTGAGGGGAAAAAAACTATCACCTATTCAAATCCTGATTTCAGTGACAATGCCACTCACATTTTTTCTGCTGTTCTCGAATCACTTCCTTCCACTCCGCACGCTCATAGTCCGATGAGATCAGAAATATGTAGCTCTGAAATGCATAACCGACACGGACCGTGAGCATGAGAAGGAACATTGAGAAGGAGTTTGAGGATGAAAATCAGATACGACAGAAAGGCTGTGAATCACTGGCTCCTACCTTTCCATTGCGGTTGTGCACTCTGAGGGGCATGTTAGGAGAGTTCAGCAGCAGTTGCGATTCCTGTTCTGACAGCTTCTTTTTCAGCCTCTCCATAACCTTTGACCCTTTGTTGGCTCTCTGTTGAGATAGAAGTAAAAGCACTCTTAAAACCTAGTATGCCGTCAACATTTGAATGCATGTATTCGGCCCAAAAAATTCAGTCTAGATAAGCAAGACAGCTTCTTACAGTCAAATATTCACTAAACATTGAAAGGTTTTGGGGGGGTACGATTTTTCAAATGTGTTTAAAAGAACCAAGGCTCAATTTATTTGATCAAAAATACAGTAAAAACAGTAATATTGTAAAATTTTACTACAATTAAAATGTCATTTATTCCTGTGATTTTTCCAAATCTGAATTTTCAGCATCATTACTCCAGTCTTCAGTGTCACATGATCATTCAGAAATCTTTGTAATATGCTGGTTTGATTCTCAAAAAAACTAATTAATATACAGTCAGATCTGTTAAGTCTGAGAAGACTAGCACAAATGTTTATATTTACTATTTTTCTAATTTCATAAAAACTGATAAAAAATTTGAGCGAAAAGTTGCCTAAAATATCCTGTACCCTCTCTCTCTGGATCTCACTCCTCAGGGATGAGATCTTGATCTTAATGGCATCCAGCTCTTCATCAGGGGCCTGCGGGATAGGCAGGGGCTCTGACTCCTCCGCTGTTTGGAAGGTGAGATCCGAGAAAGGAACATACCACTTAGAGTCATACTGCTGGCTCTTCCTGCAGACAGACAGCATGAGGGGAAGAAGGGGTGATGGGGGAAATAATTTAATATTCAGGCAAAAAAACATCCTAGAATTTGATTGTAGAGCATGGATGATGGTGCAGACTGGGCCCACTAATCTGAAGAGTCAGGATGTTAGGCTCATATTGTGAAAATAACAAGAGTGTCTGACTCAACAACACCTATATGGTAATTGCGAGCTGAATTTCATAAAAATAGGAAGAGAGTGAGTAGACAGAATTAGGGAAAGATAGAAATGAATAGAGAAGATGAGAGACAAGGAGATTTTCCTTACCCTCCTATCTGTTTCTTCAATTTGGCACAGAGAAGGAGGTCAGTAAAGAGAAAAACATGGCGTAGTTTCCGGGCCCCTTCCACAAGCTCCACCATAAAGCTGTCCTTCAACAGCTGACGGTTCTGACAAACAGAAAAATGAAATAGGAAAATTTTAATTAAACAAAATAAATACAATTAATTAAATAAAGTGTATATTTATATATATATATATATATATATATATATATATATATACACACACACACACAAAGTCGCATGATCCTTCAGACATCCTTCTAAGATGCTGATTTGGTCCTTAAGAAACAGTTCGTATTATTATCAATGTAAAACATTTTATTTTTATTTTTAATTCTTAATTTTTGTTGTTGTTGTGGAAACTGATACTTTTTATCAGTCATCTTTGATGAACAGTTCAAAAGCACAGCATTTCTATGAATATATTTATTTTTGTAACCATGTAAAAGTCTTCAATGTTACTTTAGAATTGAATCCTTGGTGAATAAAAGTATTCATTTTCTTTCTTACTGACCCCAAATGTTTATATTAGTATCTGTCAAATATAACAATAGAACAATTCTGACTTATCTGAAGTGCCACTAGGTGGCAGTCCCACCTTATTTTCAAAAACGACATCAACTCTCAGAAAAGAGCAGTGAGCTGGTGTGTTGATGAGTCTTTGTGTTTATGAAATTAGAAAATCGGGAGGACATTTTGAAACAGGTAGCTCCAGTCCACAGATCATAAGTTAAGTGATAGTCCGGCAAGCCTAAGCGGTAGTTAATGTGTGAAAACACACACATATACGCATAAAACAGCCCCTGGCCACATGTCATGCATCAGTGCTCCCACAACGACACATCACCTCTGCAGTGGGGAAACAAAAGATGATATCACAAGCATCTCATGCAATTGGACGCTCTAACCTGGCTCCACTCACCTCCACATTCCAAAACCACTCATTTTTTGGTGCAACATCACTACTGCCGTTGACTAACCCAAACATTTATCACTAGATGCTTGAGTGAATTTCCCAGTGATGTGCTGTCTGCAGCAGGGGACATGGAAGAGACGGAAGAGTCACCACATACTCATTCCAAAACTCCCAGCAAGCCAGATATGTAGTACGTCATTGCATTTCAAGAACAAAGTGTAATGGCTTCATTTCAGCTTATGCCACTGCCAAAAACATGGCTCCATTTTTAGCACACAGAAATGCAGTGGACAAGATAAGACAGCCTCTTTCCACATCTCTACCAAGAGGAAGAGCAATTACATTGTTTAAACAGTTCAATCAGCGGTTAACGGCGCCTCTTTTTCCTCAGCTCAGCCGTTTTGACAGTAAATCATTTGCGGGGTCCTGTGTAAGTAGTTTGGTTACTGTCTTGAAAAAGGGTAGATGATTCCAGTGAATTCAGAGACTCAAAGAGCTGATTGTGCCCATAAGATCGCACTCAGCAATACTGAAACGGGATCCTGGGAAACACAATGTTCCCAAATGCTCCCACACCACCAAGATTATAATGGTCCTGTTTCAAAGGCGAATCATGCAGTAAGCGCATACCATTGCAAAAGAGGTTGTCCAAAATGTGTTTGCTGAACTCTTCTTCAGAGAAATGCAGGAAAAGTAGGGAGGGCCACATGTTTACAGGAAACAATAGTTTCTGGTCACATCAGTGTGAGTGAGGGACCTTTCAAAGTTCTCACTTTGCACACAAGCCTTTAATCAAAAGGGAGGATGAGGCACATATTTATGATTCTTGTCCCAATGGTAATGCACTCAGCCATCCTGGGGATGGTAGTAGGGAGCTTTATTGATGTGGCATTCTGCAGTCAGATATGTTTTGCATTATGACCACTAAATTGTATAATTGACAGTTTGGCAATAATAGTAATAATAATAATAATAACAATAATAATAATTATTATAAATCAAACAGCATAAAATGATTCTTTTTGTTGATTCTTTATCTTGGTCAAATAAAAAAAAACTATTGTTGTTAATATTATTGTTAATATCAATTGTTTTTATTTATTATTATTTATTTATTTATTATTACTTGCATAGTGGCAGCCAAAAAATATTATTTTAACCTTAGACTAAAAGATACATTGTACATAAAAATCACTGTACCCCTAGCAGACCAGTGACCAGTTAATTATAATTTATTCATTTATCCATTATACTTTCCAACAAACAACAATGTAATAAAAACATACACCCAACAGTACAGACTAAAACTCCTCTTTCAAAGAGCACCATATTTCTGTGTTTACATGAATGGCATTTCCAGAACAGTCTCACTGTAGGTGAAATGCAGAGACAAAAGCCTCTTTTCTTTTCTCTTTCTCCTTCACTCTGCAAGTCACACACACTTGTCCAAAAACAAACAGGCCTGGTATCCTACTTAAATTTCATCTGCAAACACTTGCACTGTAATGCACTGTACACTGTGTGCAAATCTATACCAGTATCGTATCAGTTTAAAGTTAACATGATGTGCTTTTTCCCTCTTTGTAAAAGAGGAGACGCTCAAATGAGCTGTCTCAGCACATCAGATGACATTTTCCAACAGTTCGCCTCCAGTAGAAACATGACAATGGCAATATCTCATAATAATCCACTAAAAACGGACTGAAACCACTGAAAATGAAACATTCAAAATAAAAAAATAGCAGTTTGTGGAGCTTAAACAATGTGTATTTGTAAAAACAAAAGACCCTCTGGAGTGCACATTTTTAGCCTTCTTAACATATGCTACTTATTTTTTTTTAATATGAATATTTCTGTTATTATTAGTATTATGAGAATCATTAATAGTGTCACTTAGATTATAAGGAATAAAGCCCCATTTTTATGTGCTTAAATCACCTCTCAACAGATTGTTCCCTAAAGGTAAGAAGCAAAACGCTCTTCACATCAGTCTGCGTGTGGTACATGCATGTTTTTTAAAGTCTTTTTTGATAGCCCAAGGTCATCTGGTTGTGTATGCACTTTCGTTTGATGTGTATCTATTGTACAGGATTTAGCATGTTTGAATTTCTTCTGTGTGTTTGCGTTTAAGTGTCTTTAGTGCATAGTGCATACACTTCATATGCATGCATATTTAAATTTTGAATGAGTGTGTGTATGTACACAGTCAGCGATGACACATGTGTGCAGCTACATATAAAAAGCCCATCACACATCGCTGTGCGCTTGTATCGCAGACGCGGAAAGCTGCTTTTTGAAAACGGCAGGTTCATTTGCATTTTAATTAAGTGGCTTTGGCCCAGCTAGTGCAGGCCTCTGGGGCCAACCTGAATCTTTTCTCTCTCTCTCACCCGCATACCTCCAGTTTCCAGCACGGGTAATACTAGAAGCGCTAGCTAATCAACGCAACCATGACCTGAACAATCATGCTAATGCTTCTAGCTGCCCACTAATATCAGTTCTGAAGTTACTCTTAAATAATGAGATCATTGTTCAGTGGCATCAACCAAAGAAGTGTGCTGCTTAGGGCACCATACTGTACCTCTCAGCTCAAGCTAGATGTATCTCTAGAATAACTAAATGAAATAAATAAATTAAACAATATAAAGTAATAATGATGTAAAGATTATAGCTGAAAAGAATAAGCCAATAATTATTTTTATGTTATGGCAGGAAACTGATGGCTATACAAACAATAGTATATAAAATATACTATACTATTTTGTCTAAATAAATAAAAAAAAAACACTAAAAACTAAAATCAATTGTTTAAAATGCTACAAGCAAATGTAGGCATCACAACAATATAAAAAAATGGATAGATTTTTTAAAGATTACATTTAACAGCGTTAATGAATGATTTGGGTTTTTAAAAAAGCATTAGATGGTAACCTAAATGTGAAAAAAGGGGAGATGAGCAGGTACAATGACATATCCATTATACCATTGTCTGTCTGAATACTCGATTCTTAATGGGTGGAAATTCAATCAAAAAATGTAACCTTACCACACTACTTTATCTCTGTCTGATTTAAAGCAGACGCAATGCTAGATCTGCAAGTCAAATAATGGTGGTAGCTGACAAAAATAAATGTCATTTTAACCCTTCCAGTCAAATGTAGCTCTGCAAACATCAATAACAGCTTTAACTTGTCAATGCTGGCAAATGATCATGGTATATGCAGGATAATCCAGGGTTAAAATCCCTAACATATCAGCTGATATATATCCAATATTGTCTAACATCGATGAATTACAAAAAAATAAAACCTCTAATATTGGCCTATAAACAATATATTGTGCCTTCTTAGTCGCTAACAAAATATTTTTGAGAGCATAGCTATGCAGTTGCTAAGGTGTTCAAAGTAATTTTTATAATGCTGATATATGGTTGGTATGGTAATCAGGGTGCTCGCTAGGTTATCGTCAACAAGACGTGTGATTCAAGTCAGTATCTCAAATACTCATGGTCTATTTAAATCCCTGAAGCATGAGCAATAGTATTAGTGATGCTAGTCTTAGCTATTAAAGAAAGCATGCTTATTAAATCATCTAGAAGCTATAAAAACAAATGGAAGGTAAACTAAAGCTTGTATTTTCTTTGACTGGACTGAAAGACAATAAGCTCCACAACAACACATTGATTTCCATGAGTTCGTTTCATGCACACACTATCAATATTTGATCAGTTGGTCTGTCCGCACGCGCCCGAGGGAGGAGGTGGGAGCATTGTAGAAACTCCTCCTCACCGTTTACTCAAAGTGGGTGGTGCCTGCTCCACACAAGATGGCCTGTTATGAATAATCAATGAGTTGCGAGTCAGAGCAAGGTGGCTCATTAAGGCAAATTACAAGCAAGCGCTGCTCACCATCAATCACACAGCAACAATTCATCTGCCACTCTCCTGAGGCCACATTGCTGGAATGAACACTGTGTCTAAAACCAAACATATCTTTAATTCCCAAGATCCTTTTAAGAATGAGTTTCTCTGCTGGGGTCAGGACGGGAATGCGCTTTCTTACCGCCTGTGACATCATCATGACTCAAGAGCATTAGTAAGCAGAAACCGAAGAGGTGATTAAAAAATAAATCCTACTAGATCTGAGCTCAAACAACTCAAATGCAGCAAAGAATTCAGTAACAAATAGAGGATGTTTTATTTATAGCGTAAAGCCTCTGTGGAGATTGAGAGTATATGTTAGTGCGAAATAAAGAGAAGGCATTGTCGCCCAAGGATAGGTTGTGCAGAGAGCAGGGTTGGCTCTGAGGCCCCATCCACATTACTGCGTTTTCATTTAAAAACGGAGACCTTTTGCTACATTTGCACCTCCCGTCCACACTAAAACGGCCAAAACGGAGAAGTTTAGAAACGCTGCCGATCCGTTTTTCGTTTTGATTCTCCGGAGGGCGTTTTAGTGTAGACGGGTCAAAACGGAGGACTTTAGAAACGATGACGTAGTAGAGGCTCACGCTCGGCTCTATGATTGGGTGTCATCAGTCATGGCGTATATCTTTGCTAGCAGCTGTTGTACAAGTAAATTCTGCATTTTACAACGCTATAACTGCCTACATGCGCCGGAGTCTAGCTATTATTCGAGCGATCTGTGACAATTCCCGTGTGCAGCGGCGGCATTGACCGTACATGGAGCGTCGGTTTGGGGTTAACCCAGAGCATGGTGGGATAATTTTATCAATGAAGTTGTGTTTACACCGGCACGCGCATGCCCAGTGTTGGTGAATGGTCACGTGATCCGCGTTTTCAGTCGTTTTAATGTGGACGGAGATCAATTCTAATACGCAGGTAAAACGCTGGTGTGGACGGAGATCGTATTCATTTTAATTATCCGTTTCTAAACTAAAACGCAGTAGAGTGGATGGGGCCTGAGATGGATGGAAATGACTAGTCTGTATATCTTGATGGGAGTTCATTGGCTGAATGGCTTCAGGGCACCTGCAACTATATGCGACCTGGAATTTTGACATTTCTTTGCCCTTTAAAAATACGTTTTTGACAAATACACTCTATCGTAAACAAGATGGAGGACGTTTGAGAGCGAGGGAGAAGGGTAAGATGAAAGGAAGGAGGGTTTTCTGCACTCACCTCTCCCTTCTTCACTGTCATGGACTGGCGGCGAGGTGTGCTTTCTTCGTTAATGCTGGACAGGAAGTTCTGTGAGATGCGGAGGGCGTCCTGAAGGAGGGGGTAATCTGGGTGACTGGAGGGTGTGTGTTTCAGAAGATCCTGTATAAAATACACACAAACATCAAACCAAAATATATTTAATTAATGATTTAATTAATTCTATTAAAAAAAAAAAAAAAAAAAAAAAAAAAAAGGCTGTCCATGCAAAACGAAAAATATACCAACACGGTGCACTCGTATTGCTATGAATAGGAGAAATTCCAAATTGCAATATGGTGACTACAGGGCACCTTACACAGTGTGTACACTAGACGCAAGACAAAGCAACCGTTGCAAATCCATTTGTGTGAGAAGCGCAAGCACTTTAAGTACATCAGAAATAGAACGGGGCATCAGTATTTGTGGTGTCATGTTACACTGCATCAAGTGTAGACAGCATCAATGATTATAATAGGTTCTGTCTACTTCTGTTGCATAGAGCCGCTCGCGTCTGGTGTAGACACGGGGTTAGTCCCACCTTCTAAATAAAAGAGTCAATCACCAATTGGTAAAGTTATTGCATCACTGCAGCGGTTGTTGAGAACTACACATTCGCATGCTTTTTTAAACACCCTTTGAGAGTAAGAAACAACTTTTATGAGACCATTGATGTCAGATTTTATGGCTGATTTGAAATGTTATTTAAATGTGAGTTTGGCCAGCAGTTTTTGAGATTTCAGCATTTCCCCATTCAAATAGATAGGAGTTGGTCTTGCATGCCACAAGTTGGTATTGCCACAAATATGTCCGCAGAAGAGCGTTTCTCTCTCCACTTTTGAACTCCACATTTCTATAACTTTTGAAGTGATATATCAATGTACACTTGTCTCCTATGTTGTTTGCAGTATCCGTCGGACTTCACATTTACACTCCCTGCGATTTAGAATCTCACTTAAGATGGCCGAATACCCTGGGAAGTGAACTTCACAAAGCACTATCTGGCAAATGGAATGTTCTCTAAATATGAGCAATAGTAAAAATTATAAACACTACACATTTAAGCAATGCTTAAAAAAATATTATGATAAATTAAGGTTGACTCACATGTAAAACAAGCGTGCTCCGTGTCACTCTGTCCACTGGTTTATAGAGCAGAGCTGGCAGAAACAAGACAGAAGGGAACACACACAGTGGGTGATTATTCACAAGAGCCACTTTCATACTGCAGGCTCAAATGCCAATGTTTGAAACCTTATCTAATCCACCCACTCATTCGGTTTTATGCAACTGATTTTAAAAGAAGGAAATATATAACATGCTGGGAGCAAAATGTGCAACACTTAAACTCAATGAAAATACCACAGATAATATAATGATCATTTAAATGTAACGATATACATGAAAACAATGAATGCAATCTTGTTGTATCTTACTTTCCAGTGAGTATTTGGCTGTCAGGTCCTTGCACTCCTTGGTGCTCCTGACCTTGAGACTCTGCAGAGATATCAGAGACAAACTCAGGATCAATAAACCTGTGAAGTGCACACCATCACACAGCCCTGGTAACTCTAATCTAAAAAAAGAACATCAGATTACTATTACAGAACCACCATTTCACATATTATAGCAGATATTCTCCTAACAAACGGTGTTCATTGGCTCTCAGCTCATTTCACAGTCATGAACAAAGTAATGGTTAAATTGGCATCACTAGCCAGCTGTTTGCCAACCTCAGAGCTTATTAGCGTTGCACACAATAGTCTAAACATTAAATGTAAAAACAAACAAAGCTTGCTGTTACATGCTTGAGAGTGTACTTGTTCTATTACTGTGTATATTCAACTCTCTCTCCTCCCTTTGCTGTATTTCGAAAGAATCCCTTTCGGGAGAGACTAAATGAATAAATTAGCCTGTCACATTTGATCTATACATTTGCTGTAAGTAAATGTTTCCTATTGCAAGCTTTACACTGGCGGCAATACACTCTAGAACCCACTAGAAATTGTCCATTAAAAAAATACAAGTGCGAACAAACAATTATCCTAATGCTTGCTTTCGGTCATGTTAGAAGGGAGGAAAATCCAAAGTGTAAAAGGAAGTAGTAGTTGGCATGACAACAGCTGGTAGGGGAAATAAAGTGGGACGAGGTGAGCAACATCATGTAGATTTTATTCTAGACACCCTCTCTTCATAACATTTAGCAAGACATAAAATCTCCCACTGTACTCTGAAGAGGGTTGAGCACCGCTTTTAGATCTGCTATGCTGGTTGATAATGGTCTCTCTTTTTAATCATTCACTCTGATTGACCCCATGGAGGAGTGCAGCAGGTAAAGCCCTGCATAAACAATGGAAATGACTTGTTCTTTGATGGCAGGATGCATCAAGTACACAGTAGATCTGATTGGAGGTTGTTGAGGCTACAATTCCACTTTCTTGTTTTCTAACTTGCATATATATGTATATATCAAATTTGTGTCACAATATCAGATCTCAATGCAGCCAAGTAGGCCTGATGCTGTCTAATGTTAATCTACATACATCAGAATGAAAGATTATTATTTAAATAAAATGGTTCTATCCACCAGATATTGATTGGATGAAGGCAGATCTGCAAGCTTGCATTATTACAGTTAAAGTATTAACAGACTAAATGAGTTTTAATGAGTTTTAAGTCACTATGGTGCGTTATCACCTAAAAAAAATGTACATGTTGTGTTAGATTAAACTGGGAAGGGTCATAGCACTTGCATATTGTTGTCCTATTGTTAGTTTAACTGCTTCTATTGTTCTCATTTGTAAGTCGCTTTGGATAAAAGTGTCTGCTAAATGAATAAATGTAAATGTAAAGAGTTTGAAAGAAAAAATGTACACGGTCAAAACAAATTAAAAAAATGAAAAATGAATGTTTGAATTGTTCACAAAGATATCTGTGGATAATTAGTTTATAAACTTGAAGCATAAGTGCATAATTGTTTTTGCTCTGGTATCAAAATCATTAAATTTCACTGGTATTAGTAGCAACTAATATTTTCACTAGCCTGGGTTGTTACAGGATGCTATTGCTTCTAACCAATCAGAAGCTTGTGTTTGTTTGCTATGGTAAGAAATAAGCTGGGGATTTTGGGTAGAGGTATCTGTTCCAGTATTAAAATAAAAAAGACCTTGAGCAATCCAGTAGGCATTACCTCAGAGATCTCTGCGAACTGTGTGTTCGCTTGACAGCACTTCTCCGCGGTCTCCACTGCGAGTTCGTAATTATCCACAAAGGCCCTGTACAATCCAAGCTGGCTAGCCTGCAGGAAGAGAAAACAAAGCGAGTCATTCCCACTCATGCATCTTTTTGTCTTTGTTGCCCATGTATGGTGGACTTTAAAACAGTAGGGTGTAAACTGTGGATATTTATGAGTACATCCAAGATGGCAGTTCCCGCTCCTGGCTAACAGTGACACTATCATTAATGAGTGAGATGCACGCATGGACTCGCCATGGTGACATGGGACGGACAGCCGGGACACTGTCTTCGCTGCAGGAGCAGCTGGGCCATTGCTGTGCGTGGCTATAGAGCCTACAGTGGTTTCCATGGCAGCAGAGGCCAACTCTTCAGTGAGCAATTAATGCATGTGGCTGGCGCTTGTAAAAAGCACATTTGGAAATCTGATTTAGCCCATCCAAACTCAATAGCCTTCCTGCCAGTGCTGGAAACCTCTTTACAGATCAATCAATCTCTCAGAAGACAAATACTGTATACATTAGATGATAAATAGTTTGTGTGGGTGTATTTGCGAGATAATAAACAAGCTGGAGCAGAGCCAACTAAAACAATATTTGTCTGTCTGTACTGACTATGCGGATTTGGACAGTTTACAAAACTGTAAAATATGTTTCTGATTTCTTTACACAGTCCTAATCTGTAGTCATTTAGCTTTACACTTTAATTTTCCACTCTTTTGGGCCCTTGGGCAGTATGTTTTTGTTACTGTACCTTTAAAGAATAGTTCACCAAAAGATGACAATTCTATCCTTATTTACTCTCATCTCACTCCATACATACATCAAGGCCAGTTTCACACTGCACTGACAGATGCCGACCAACGAAGCCAATCACCAGATTACAGTACTTCACTTCTCAGACACGAAAAATGAGAGCAGACCAAAAACAGATGATGAGTAACAAACTGATCAGACAAAACCCGGCAAAGAGTCTGTTGCTGTTGCTTGGTGTCAGTCGGAGCAATGTGAATTGGCCTTTACTTTATTTTTTCTGTTAAACATAAAACATGATATTTTGATGATAGTTGGTTGGTTAACAAACAGTTCTGGTGACTACTGACTTCCACTGAAAAAAAAGAAAAGAAGAAAAAAACACAGAAATGAGCCATTTCTCAAAATCATTTCTTCCCAAAGAAGAAATAAGTCGTACAGGTTTGGAACTACATGAGGGTGAGCATTAATTTTTTGGGTGACCCATCCCTGAACCATCCAACAACTGTTGGACAGGAACGAAAGATAAATTGGTATGACCCCATTGGTACACGTCCAGGCTTGGTGGTACGTCCGTGAATCTTTTATTCTGCACTGGCCAAAGAGTCCATAAGTGAAGTCATTTTCTCAGTGTGTGCAATCCTCTCCATGCTGAGCAGAAACAGCCGCCTTGGGCCAGAATCTATCTGCAGCGTGGAGGACGGAAATTTACTCTGCGACAACCTCATTACAGCGTGGAGAGAGATGATGACCGTAATAAAGCAACGACAACACATGCCGGGCCGAGTCAAACCATGGCTGAGCGCTGTGAGAAGATGGGTTAAGCTGGAGTAAGAAACTGGAATGTAAATTTAGCAATGTAAACAGACATGATGAAGCAACTTCAATCAAATGCATTTAAAACATACAAAACCAACTAATCTAAGAGACCATAATCAGAGGAGACATCATGTTATATTTATATTATATTTAAAGGGGTACAAATTGTTCAGGTTGTCAATGTTGTGTACTATGTGTGAATCATTAAGGCAAGAAAACAGAGAAAAAAACTTAGTGGAAGAAACTCAATTAGATTTTCAGACAGTAGTATTTGTGTATTTAATGATAAAGATGGGGTGTTAGACACTCCAGTCTGCAGGAAATACCGATCACCAGTACATTCTTTTTGTACGCTGGTTATGGCTTTAAACTCACTCTCCATGTCCCTACAGTCATATTCTGCGTGTGATTCATTGACCAAAAAGTTGTATGTAGTTTAATATTGTTATTGTGAATTCTTTTGGCCATGATAATTATGTGAAAATCTGATAACATGACACCCCAATCCACCATCAAAAATAAAAACTATAATTTACTCTGCAAATGCTGTCACAGACACCGTGTTGACAGCTCAGTATTCATTATTCAGATAACACATAACCAGCCCCTTAAGTGTTGATAAAGGAGAGATGTATGCTAAGGCTGTTTTGAGAAGGTTGAGATGCATCTAAACATGACAGAAATGTAAAAGTTGATACGTCAGCTGGTTGAGACAGCTTGTCAGAGGCTTCAGCACAGCAGTGTTCACATCCTCTCAGCCTCGACACACTTCCTCATGATGACATGACCATATGCCAGACCCAGCTGAAGATGAAAGTATGTTCCTCTGCACTTAACAGTGTTTAAGTAGGTCACAGATCTGCATTAAAAAAACGTGAATTTCAGAATCTCGGGAATATTTAGCATCTTTCTCACAGTTGAGCAGGACAAACGTCACCTTTGACTTTCTTCATGATTTGCGCTGCGTTTACTTAATCAACATGAGCTGTCTGGAAGGAAGGAACAACACAAACAGCAGGAGACATTTCTACCACTGACTGACTATATCTTTCTCGTTCATACATCTTGTTCTCTCTCCTGCTGCGAGCAACTGTCTTTTTAGGGAGCTGCCTCCTCAAGCGCTGCCTCGCCTCCTGCCTCCGGATTCTCGCTAATGGATGTGGGAGAGGGCGAGGGGATCAGTGACAAATAGCCTCCGGTCAAAATGACAGACTAACTGACTGTCTGAGGAAAACCCAACACCTTCTGGGAGAAAACACAACTTGCTGACTATAGCTTTCGATTATTGAATGTGGGACAGTGAAAGTGGGGAACAATGAAGGGGAAAATGGAAAGATAAATAAATGTAGAATAAGACTCCCGCGCACACTGTGTGGACAGAGAGAGGGGGGATTTATCTGCCCCCCCCTCATTTACAAAAGAGCGGGGGTGGGAGGTGTGCAAGAGATAGAGAACACAATCTTCGAATGGCACTATTAATAGCCCTCTCCTCGAGACACAAAGCACACACTGTAGTATCTGCCCAAGTGGCTGGGTGAAAAAAGACAGCATTGAGATGTGTTTTTCAACATTACACAGGCTCCAGCAGTCCAGACATTGTGCGACTGTGCGGTGTTGATCTAGGGCCATAAATGATTCATTTAGGATTCCTTGATTTGGAGATAAATGTTAATTTTCATTCAGCCTCATGGCGCACAAAAGAGACTGGACAGCTGAGGAGATTCCACTATGATAAGAATAACATTTGACTCTTGCTTCTAACATGAACAATTACATCACATGAAGGAAAGCAGATTCTGATAATTTATAGATTTAAAAAGGACATGAAATTCTGTTTGCTGTTGACTTAAAATACTTCAGAGTAAACAGGATATATTCTAGAAAAAAAGGAGGACAAGATTGTATCTATGAAGATCTTATTGGATCATAAACAATTTTCCAAACCAAAATGGAGTCAGGTGATTTGATAGTAAGACAAGAATTTGGTGATGTCAGAGAATGAGAAAATGTATTACATAAGATGACACAAAATTTCACAATTACTAAATTGAGTTAATTTGAATTTAATAGCTGTTTAGAAAATGTTACTCACTTGTTTTTGGAAAAGGTCTCCCACGCGTTGGTGGTGACTCCACTGCTGCACTCTGGGTAAAAGGCTATCATAGAATTCTTTGTGGATCTCATAAAGCTCAGGCACTTTGAAGAAGATGGTTTCGATCTGTTGAACAGTCAGGACAGGCTGAGAGGTGGTGGCTGCTGCTTTCAGGGGCTTCATGGGCTGACAAAGGAGCAGGAATAGACATTTGGACATGTCAACATGTTTTAGAAAGTCTGCTTATCAATAAAGAAAGACAAGGTATGAACAAACTCCATTTGCAGTGCAACTGAGAAAGACCCAATGGTATGTGTTTTTAACAATATAATCAAGCATACGCTACTGTTTAAAAGTGTGGGGTTGGTAATAGTTTGTCGTTTTTGAAAGAAGTCTCTTATGTTCTCCAAGTCTGCATTCATTTGCAAGGGGTTATCCTCTAATAAAATGAAATGAAAATGAAATTAAAGATATTTATGACATTTTAAGATATATTCAAGATATAATATATTTTTAATACGTAATATTGTGAGTTTTTTTTTTTTTTTTTTACAATTTAATAACTTTTCAGTTGGAAACCGTTATAAAGATTATTTGATGAATAGAAAGTTTGAAATATAAATCTTTTGTACGTTATAAATGCCTTTACACTAACTATCAATTTAATGTGTTCTTTTTCAAATAAAATCTTAGTGGTAGTCTAAAAACAAAGTATGTTTAATGTATGACTATGTACTGAATCACAGTTTTAGAGTGCATTTAGCTTAAATTAGCACTGCTAATGTTCAGCATCCCATACACTTGCATTTAAATGCATGACATTCCTGTTGCAGATGATGGATAGGCCATTTTGTAATGGACTTTAAGCTCTGTGGCATAATCACTCAACCAACCCATACATCTCACTAGTAAGGCTCCTTACAACACACCTTGTGCAAATTCAATCGTACACTGTTGTCAGATTCAAACTTGAATCTCTCTCACCAGTAACAGCGCCTCCAGATGGCTGAGGTAGGTCTCTTCACTGGCCAGGATTCCAGACAACACCCTTTTCCTCATCTCCAATCCCTTCTCTAGGTCCAACTCCGCCTGCATTAACAGAAAAAGAACTCACTCACACGTTTCTGAACAACACACTCTTAAATCACATGACATTAAATTACATACTGGCATTGCTGGAATGAGCTATAAAAAAGTGATTTGGCACTGGTTCAATGGAGCTGCTCCCTGGTCTTACAATAACTGTCTTGACTACAGGAGAATCATGGGCTACATGAGAATCATAACACCTTTGAACTGAATAAGGCCTTTAATTGCTAACCACCAAGCTCTGAGAAAAGCATCAAAGATACTACAGACCACAAATCCATCAGGAAGCAACATATCTATCTTGTGTCATGTGTGTTGGTTACCGAATGCTGATGACGGCTAAATGGGCCTGAAATGTTGGTTTCCATGGCCACAGCACAGGTAGTGGAAACCACAGATGTTTCTGATAGTCTCATGAGACTTTCTAATCCAGATTTCAGGATAAAACATCCACCTGCATCATGACTGTGTTATCATTGCGGACTCTGCTGGCTTGTATCAAGATTTAAAGCTAAAGTGATGCTAAAATACTTTAACTGCATACATTTCTACTAAATTCACCAACTGATGACAGAGTAAATCCCGCCATTGAAACCTGCAGCAGGGGGAAGGTGGAAATCAAGGTTTTATTCATGAACTCTTGGGTGCGAGACGTCTCACCCCAGGGGGCACCCCTGTATTTCTAGACCACCATCTTTTATTCATCCACACATTTATTAATCAAAGCATGTCAGTGTCTTAGCGCATGACAATGAGTTGAGATCATCTCTACTGCTCAAACAATAACCCTTGCTTATTGAAAACACAAGGATGAAAAAGTATTTCTCATTATACAAAAACAAGCGAAAAATTACAAATGTCTTATAAGAAGAAAAAAAAAAACGACCAGTACATCAATAACAACAAGGAAAATGTAGATAAATTATTATTTTTTAAATAGCCACATGTAATTAGACAACATTTTAAACATAGGGTATATAATAATGCAGTTAATTTAACCTTGTAGATAACTTTTTACATTAACTTTCCCCATATGTATACTGGAAGCTATTTTCATATGTTATATATCATATTGTACTTTGTAATGCGACCTAATAAAAAACTGAAATGTGACATTATGAGGCCAACATACAGAAAAAAGCTTATGGAAAAGGTATAACTTTCAATATACGGTAGTAATTTTCTTGAACATAACAATTTGTTCATATTTGCTCATCCAAATTCAATCTTTTGAGATTGAATCTTTGGGAGTTTGAATAAAGGACACAGGACTTGTTTTTGGGGTCATTTTCAGCTCAATTTGAATAGAGTGGCCATCTAAAACAGCTTCAGTGACAGATGATGTATATTTCTTAAATGTGCAGACACAGAGAAATTCCACTCATTAAAATTTTTATCTATTTCTTAAGGCTAAACGAGGGTAAGAAAATGTGCATGAAAAAATGGGTGACCATCCCTCTGTAGTGTCATTTGCAGGTTTATTTGCAGCTCAATTTAAGACGTTTACATAGCAAATCCCTCTTTGAATCATCCATATTTTAAATCCCTGGCTGTGTGTATGTTGGGTAAACACATAGAGCATGTAGGTGTGTTACTGGGGAAGGGTGTACGAGTGTGTACAGGTGAGCATCTACTCTGTATTGATTAAAACCCATGTGGGAGCTAAACACTGAGGTCATAAGGATCCAAATAAATGCTCGCCTCTGGGCATGGTATTGGCAGGCAGGGAGGGATATCAATCAATTTGACAGCCAATAGCTGTGTCAATGAAGCAAGTAAGCTCTGTTTTACCATCAGTAATTTAATTTGATGGCATGACCACTACGCATGATGAAGACACTTTCCTGAGGCTCTGAAATGAAAGCTTTGATAACTTTAAACCTTGGTTGATACAGCATCTAGAAAGAATTTCTTTAGACCACGCATGACTGCATGAAATGAATGATGTGACATTCTTTTGCACAGTGCCGAGCTATATAATATTTACTAAGCTAAGATAAGCAGTAAATGTTTAATTAGAATAGTACTATATGCAGACTCAGCACTTCAGAATCTGCAAGCTTTGAAAACTGGCAAATTTCACAGCTCACTGGATTTGTTGTGTACCATTACTATTGAGGCTATAAATACATGTGGGTTTACTGGTACATTTATTTATAATGGACTGCTTCACAGATGGCATACGGGGTGGATTCTTATCATGGAACAATAATAATAATAATAATACATTTTATTTATAATGCGCTTTTCTAAA
This sequence comes from Rhinichthys osculus, assembly GCA_029959095.1. NCBI lineage: Eukaryota > Metazoa > Chordata > Actinopteri > Cypriniformes > Leuciscidae > Rhinichthys > Rhinichthys osculus. Next base: position 27,163,814 of record JARWKJ010000014.1, read on the forward strand.
ACCCAAAGCGCTACAATGCATGCATAAAGACATCTCTAATGCATACTCTTTACATTTGCATTCCACCAAGAAAGCATTCATCTCTCTATGCCCATCAAAATAATTAGCTACTATAATTACATGGGCATCTGATAAGTCTAACTGGTCATTTGTGGCAATCTGCAGTCAAATATTTTGTATTGTCCCTGGTAAGAATTTCATACATAGCTCAGCCTTATTGCTCTCATAGCAGTCTGTAATAATGAATAAATAAATAATGTAGTTATTCAAATGTCAAAATGTCAAAAAAATCAAAATGTCAGATTTCTCTATGTCTGGCAAGGGGTTTACAGGCAGTGACTTACAGACTTTGAGGACTCGATCGAGCCGGAGGAGAGGGTGTCTCGACTGCTGCGGCTCTTGGAGCTGAGGTGAGGGGAGGAGGAGGGGGAGTCGTCGATGTAGGGCAGGATGTCATGGTGTCGCCGCTGCTCCTCCGCTCGGTCTGCGTCGTAACCGTAGGTGGGCGGAGTGCCTGTAAATGGAACATCTGTGACAAAACGGAAGGGAAAAAAAGAGGGATATAGTTCACAAAACCATGTACAAGAGCAGCATTCTATTATTTATGGTAAGTAAAATATCTTTTGAACACTTCTTACTAGCATGTACTGCACAGAAATAAAGCAACTGATTGGTAAAGAACAGTAACTAATATTACAGTTTATGCCCCATCTCTTAATGTCATCAGCTAAGAGAGTCAGTTTCATATTCTCAGTGTTCAATTGATTCAGTTTCAGTGGCAGTCTAACATTAGCCTAGAGATCTTAAAGAGCAATGAGATTATGTCTGGAGTGGGTTTTAAGTTTTTGAATTAATGCAGACAAGCCAGAACTTTCGATATACTATAAGATCACTTTTGGCTTAAAGAGTTTCTCCCAGCGGAGGACGAGATATAAACGAAGACAAACGCATATGTAGAACAACAGCCCAAGTTCTCTATTCCCAGACTGGTTTGGCCATTAAGCTGCTGGCAGCCACACTGGAGGATCTCATATTTATTCAACACAAAGCTCTCAGTTAAAACTAACTGTTTTGCCCTCGTATAAGACAAGCACATCTGCTACCCCCTGAGAGAAATATGCAGGACATTAAGTCCTTCAGAAAGGTGACACCAAAAACGCTCGACTCAGTGCCAGCTTTAAAGGACTGACAGACACAGTGAACTGTCAATTTAAAGTCATTGCTGATGAAACTCCTTTTTTGGGGGAGTTTTCTGTTGGCAAGTGCACGGGAAAACTCAAACTGCAATTCTCAAACCAAAGAAAAGGCCATGGCAACATAGTGATTTTTTCACCACACAGAGAGAGGATGGGCAATGTGAGTATTTACTTGATGTGGAAAACACACAGTGTTTCGTGAGGTTTACTAATTACACAGCCAACAAAGATGTTGACTTTAACATATAGTATGTATGACTAGTGTGAAAAATTCATGGATCATTTTGGTTACTCTGAAATAAAACTTACTGTAGAGTCACTTAGTTATTTAAAAAAATTCTTATTATCAATGTTGAAACCAATTGTGCTGGTTAATATTTTTGTGGAAAGATACTATTCCTCAGGATTCAATAATGAATAGATGAATACTTCAAAAGAATAGCATTTAGTTAGAATATGATTAAATATCAAATTATCGATGAATCATAATGTGTGTGAAAATATTCAGACACAGGTTTTAAGCATAAATATGGCAGTATGAGACCCATTGCATAAAGCCAGATGAGAATAAAACAGCTTTAGCTGACTGAGTCACGCAGCCTTGTCATTGCCTTAGCGTTCATCCTCGCACTCCTGCCTCTATCATCTCCCTCTCTCTCTCTTTCCTTCACTCTTTCTCTCATCCTTTCCTATAGCTTCCCACAGATGTCTGCTGCTCTTTAGCCAAAGGAGCAGCAAGCCATGCACATCTGGAAACATCATCAACATTATAAACAATTCTTAAAATCAGACGGCACTTCCAACTCTCTGTGAAGTCTAGACACACGCTTGTACAGTAACAACAACAAATTCCATATAAATTCTGGACAGTCCCAGACATAACCTGCAGATGGATTTTTTTTTTTTTGCATTGGCTTGAGGAAAAATCTGCAAGATTTAAAAATGGATTTTAAAAAAGATTTAAAAATTACCCCCCCCCCCCCCTTAAAACAAAAACAAAAACATGGACATTTAAATTCTGCCAGAATCTGTGGGCTTGCTCATGGGGAATTAATCCCAGGATCTCTCAGTGCTTGACCTTCTCCGGTGTGTTAACTCAGGGTTATTCTCTGCAGGAATGAAGAGCAGATTGAAACCTACAGCATGATGTCCCTTAGCGGCCAACGGGTTTATGGGAAGTGGGAAAGCCTGGAAGATGAACTGCTGCAAACCTGCCAAAATCTCATCATCATGTGTGCCAAAGAGCAAAAGATAATCCTATCATTTGGGCTCAGAAAAAAATAACGAATTTGTGGAAGGAATTGGGGTACTAATGTTTCTATGAGTGCCGACATCTCCTTCAGGGGTCTTTGGATGGAGAGGTGAGGGTAGTGACGGGGGCTGCATCTGCCAGATAAATTAAAGACACGCCTTCCTCCTCCCATGTGTCACATGTTCCATTAAAGTCTGGAAATAAGAGTGCAGAAGAACGTGTATGTGTGGTACATATGAGTGCACAGCCTCTAGGGAGGGACAAAAACTGGGAAAAGAGATGGAAAATGACACATCAGGGATAAAGAAGTCAGTCCATTTTCTTCCACACAGTTGGTTTTCCTAAATATCCAATTTTCTGGCAATTTAATACCCCCCACTCCTAACCATCCTACACACAGAAAATAAATGAATATGAAGAATGGAAAAGGGGAGGTGAAAATTAAACAGAAATGAGTAAAGCACCACCTCGGGCCACGACTGAATCAAATTGGGATTGCACAAAGAAGCTAATTTGATGAGAGGTGTCATTTTAAGGGCACAAAAATAAAATAATACGGTCTGTGTTGGTTGATATTGCTTTTGCAGACTTGTCCACAGAGAGAGAAAAAAATCAATTCAAAAATATAAAACCAAAAAGAAAATGTAAAAAACAATAAAATGACGTGCATTTGTGAAGTGTTTGGTATTTCAATGTATCAACAACACAGATTAAATTAAAAAATATCTATATAGATTTGAGGTCAACGAGTTTATTACTGTTTTTTAAGTAATGATTAAAATCCGATTATGAATTTAGAGACGTGACTTAACAGAAAGGGTTTTAGCATGCTGACAGTCTACACAGTCAGCCCTCTCCTAGAAGTTTCTAAATTTGTCCCTAAAGCACCATTGCAACAACCATCTAAGCACTGCTTTGATAAAAAATAAAAATCACCACCGTGAACAATAAATATTAAGAAAATTACTGTCAGACTAACCCTAACCCTTGAATTTGAGGGTCTACATGTCCAATGAAGCCCATTACAGATTATTCCAAATATGTGCCTCGAGTAAAACAAGGCAATTAGATTATCTGTGTGGTTATCTCTAATCTAAGTGGCATGTTTATCTCCAAAGAAATAAACACAAGAAGTGATTGGGTTGAATCCAGGAAAGCAGCCAAGTCTGGTGTGTTGCGATCGCACAGGGAAGTGTCCTAGTGTGAGTAAATTAGCCTTTGTCCCAGCAAGAGGAAGAGTGAATCACAACACACCAACACACAGAGGCAACCCTGCAATCAACAACAAGCTGCCATCTACTACCAAACCCTATCTTTCTGTTTGCCCTGACCATGTTTAAAAGCATGACAGCAGAATCGGATTAAAATGTGTCCATGATGCGGCCACAAATTCCCCCCTGAGTCCTTCCTCTGCCACAGGTTTATGTGAATGAATGATTTAAACACAGATTTGTCACACTCAAATCAATGTCTTAAATGCATGTTTATGAGTATGTTAGTATGCACTTTTGTCAATTTTTCCAAAAAGCTCAGATCCGTTAAATTTCCTTTTCCAAACATTCAAGTCTTTAAAAGTGATTTGGAAAATATAGTATTAAATGACAAAAAAAATATTAAAAAAAATACAAAAGTAGTGCTGTCTGACTGAATTGATGTCTATATTATTGTTAAATTCTAGCAACTATGTCAGTCCTGTCATTTAAAAAAAGAAAAATGTGTGCTATGTTTTCTCGAGAAGAGAGGTGCTGTTGCAGAACAGACTGAGAAAGACTGAAATCTTCATAAATAGTTCCCTGTGATTAAATCATGACTAATTCAGTTAAGTCAGAGGAAATTCCCAGAAGTGTCTGAAAAGCAAGAAAAACAGGCACCGTCTTATCTAGCACCCTTCCCAATGGTAACTCTGTTTACCAATCTGCTTTCATGACAACATTTCATGCCAGTTGAAGAGAAAAGGAAAGTGCTAAACATGAAAAACTAGCATCCGTTTCAAGGAGATGGCTGGCTCGGCAGGGAACCTGGACGATAACAACTGTGATTATGTCACAGTTGATTTCAGCTTTACACAATTTGCACTGATGTCAGACTCACCAACTCCACATGGTTCATATCCCCCCAGGACAGAGGACAGGACCCCAGAAAAGAGGGTGGCCCAGCGAGATGACTTCCTGCCAACTGTTTGATCACTGTAGACGGCGGAGCATACTTGTCTCAGCACTCTTCTAATGACACCATTAATTATCAAGTCATGTCATCTGCATGACTGATATTTTGCAATTTGTTACGAATTCGACAACCATTAAAATCTTCGAGTCAAGTGGGCAATTACGCAGTCAGGCCTAATTGAAGAGCGTGACCAAAAAGGGCTGGTATACATTACATAAATGATCTAATGACAATATTTGTTCAGAATGTTACCAAATCAGACATAACATACTAGATTTGTACATTTTCTGATTGATTCAGTTAAAAGAACCAGTTTAAAAGAGACTAGTCACACTGTATGTCATTGATTCACTAAACAGAAACAGTTCATTAGAGTTAATTGTTTGTGAATCTGATTACCTGTTACGCTGTATGTTACTAAAACACTAAAAAGTGCAGGTTCACAAGAGTCATTTGTCTTCGAAAAAGGCTTCACTTGTTGCACTGCATGTTTCTGATTTACTAAACAGAACTGGTTCAAAAGAGTCACTAGTTCATGATTCGGATTACAGTGGTTGTGCTGTATGTTTTTGAGTCAAAGACAACAGGTTAAGAGACATTTGTCTGTTAATCAGCTGACACTGATTACGCTGTATTACTGATTATCACCGATTACGTGTTACTGATTCACTAAAAATAACTTATTCATAGTCATTGTTTGTGACTTGGGTTACACTGGTTGTGCTGTATGTTTTTGAATCATTAAAAGGAACCACTTAACAACAGTCATTTGTTCATGAATCTGACTGCACTTGTTCGGCTGTATGTTTGTTAATCATGCGAGTCATTTGTTTCTTTAATCGGACTACACTGTAATAGTGATGCCTGTCTTAACAAACACTACTAATTAGGTAACAGTATTATTTATCTTCAGTTGTCCTGTTTGCTCAACCAAAAGAAATTGTGCGTTTAAAAACACAATGTGTCAAGCAGGACCATCAATTTCCCAGCAGGCTTTGCAATCCAGGTTATAGAGGCAGGCTGAGAATGCATTGGAGCTCTAAATCTTTAGGATGCTCTTAAACACATGACTCCTTCCCCCTAATGGACCATCAGTATGTGATATCCTGGATCTGAAGCGGGAGGTCATTAATTTATCTATGCATTACCAGGTGTTTTACAGTCATCCTCTAGCTTTCAAGAGATGTTCCTTCCTCATAAAATGCAGATATAGAATGCAGAAGAATGCATAAAACAGGCTGATTCAAAAATAATAAATCTGAGATCAGCGTCCGAACATGGTGTTAAATCTATTCTAAGCTTTCACAGGTTCTTTCATCCACCACTTGTCTCACAAAACAAGTGTGTCTCAGTCAAAAATAGTTCCTAAAAAGATTGTATAGGGTGTGTGTGGGGTCACCGGTAAGGAGAAAGGTTAAAGGTGGCCTGTTGTGTGCTCATGTATCTCAGGTTTCAAATAGCATATGGCTCTCGGTGCTGGTCACCAAGGAGATGCCTGAAAAAGCTGAGTCAGCCCTGAACATTAATGCTGGAAAACCACAGTGCCCTTTCCACCTCGGTGCTCTCTGTGTGTCTCTTTCGATGTCCTATCTCTGTACTCTTTCTGTAGTAGATGAGTAGCAGGGTCAAGAATCTGTCCTGTCGATCATGAGTGGTGTATCTAGCTAAAAACCAACCATCACCTTGTTAGGAAAAACAACAGGCCCAAGCTTAGACTGAAGCAGAGCACGCCACCCATAACAGATTTTCGATAAAGTATCCATGATATCCGAAACCAGCTGTTATCACTGACACAACCTCTCTGAACAAACAGGAAGTTTGAAGTGAAAAAAGACCCATCTTAATACTGGCCTCTACACTTTTTTTTTCACTAGCTTAAAAAAATCCACATGCACATTAGTACATACTGAGCCCAGCAGGACCAAAATTGGCAGTGGCATACAGAACAGCAGCCGCAGAGTTCGCTCTTATCATTAGCAAACAGAAGCCTCTGACAAAGGAGCAAATCTTGCTTAATCTGCTGTTAAACATATGCCCAATATCACACCCCTGGCATTGTGGCATTAGCTCTTTTCAGAATTTGAGCTGAAAGATTTGTGAGCTAACGTGGAAATGTAGCCCAGGTAATGGCAAAGCAAACTGAAAGGTTGATTCATTTTGTTTTGATTGTTTGGCAAATGACAAAGGAGGTTGGACTTGTGAGTTTGGTAAGTTTACTTGCTCTAAACTGCAAATAAAACCATTCTTTTATTCCTATCCAGTCTTATGACCAGCCCTTCAGACTGAAAATTCATTAGAAATCACCTACACTACTACCGTTCAAAGGTTTGGGGTCAGTGAGAATTTTTTTCTTGAAAGAAATGAATACTTTTATTCAGCAAATATGCTTTAAATTGATCAAAAGTGAAGACATTTATAATTTCACAAAATATTTTTTGTGTCAAATATATGCGGTTCTTTTGAACAGATTTTACATTTTAAAATATATTAAAATAGAAATTTTAAATTGTAATAATATTTCACAATATTACTGTTTTCACTGTATTTTTATCAAATAAATGCCTGCTTAGTGAGCATTAGAGACTTCTTTCAAACACATTTAAAAAATGTTACTCCTGGCTGTGTAATTATGGGCTCTTGGGTTTTTTAAATTGATGAGGGTAACAAAATGTACTTTTACAGTAGGTGACAGTACAGGCCTACACATTTACGAACCATGTACATAATAGAGTTGTCTATTTTCTATCTCTTTTGCTGAATTTTTTTGAGAAACACCTGGTTCATTCATCTTCCATCACTCATGTCACATCAGTATGATTTTTCACTTTGTCAAAACAACAGAGCACAGGGAGATCTGAAGATACGTCCCACTGTAACACACATCATTACATCCTCCAGCTGCTGTAGAGACCAGATCTATCCTCCTTCTGCTCCTTTGGAAGGAGTTAATATATTCAGTTTGGGTTAAAAGAGTACGTTTAAAACAAAAACTCTTGGCTGGCCTGCGAGTAAAGCGTGGGGATCGTAGGATTAATGCAGCTCTCTCTGTTTCACTCTCATTTATGATTGAGAGTTTCAGACTCCAAGGCTAAAAACTGCCACTTTAAAATGGCATATTTCATAAACCTAGCAATAAAACAAAGATCTAACTCTTGCTCTTACTCTTTTCTTTATACAATGAAAGGGAATGCTGACCAGGAGTTGTCAAACTTCAAAAATTACAAAAAGCATTCTGAAGCCATAAATTAGGTTTGTGCGAGGAAACATCTTTTGTGTTTCATGGAGAGAGAAAAAAGAAGAAAATTATGAAGGTGAAGGTGAGTAAAATTATTTTATTTTTTCTCTTTCTTAAATATCTTACTAATGTTTCAGTGAATTTTCACTTTCTCCATGCTGCACAACACTGTTATGCCAAGTTATTGTATCTGTGCATGTTTGTGTGTATGAATGTGTATAAATGAACATCCCTTTCCACAATAGAAACAGAGAAAAGCAAAAAATCCTTGAAACAGATGCATTGACCTGACCACACTTCAGAGATGGCCTCCACCATGAGACTCAACCAGTGGAGTCAGCAGATCAGACCCAGACTCTGAAACATCAGGCCCCCTCAGTGCACACATATCTAGAGAATTTCCAAGGACAACACCAAGTTACTAGAAACCTCTCATGAATATTCTTCAACATTACAAATTCTGTTATGACAATGAATTCACTTTTTATTCATGTATTTAATTTACATAAACTACCTTTCAAAAGATTTTTTTAAAAGAAATTAATACTTTTATTTAACGATTTTGCATTGGATTGATCAAAAGTTACAGTAAAGACATTTAGTGTTACAAAAGATTTCTAGTTCAAAATGCTGTTCTTTTAAACTTTCTATTAATCTAAGAATCCTGAAAAAACTGTCATGCATGGTTTCCACAAAAATATTAATCAGCACAACTGTTTTCAACATTGATAATAATAAGAAGTTTCTTGAGGACCAAATCAGCATATTAGAATAATATTTGGTGGATCATGTGACACTGAAGACTAATGACTAGTGACAATTCAGCTTAGCCATCACAGGAATAAATTACATTTTTTAAATATATTACAATAGTTTTATTTAATTTAATTGTAATACTTATATAAAATATTATGGTTTTTACTGTATTTTTGATCAAGCAAATGTATCCGTGAGCATAAAAAGCTTATTTTTTAAGATCTTAAGATTTTCTACTTATCTTACTTTCTTACAATATCGTAAATTATATTCTTCTAATCCAGATTTAGTTAATCAAACTACTAATTGCAATTACAAAAAAATCTATTCTGCCAACTCTTCCATGCCACATGTACCCCCCACCCCCTTCAACTTGCTAGTGAAAGCTTTCTTTAAAATTGAATGTCTTTCCATCAAAACGAGGAGAATGCCTCCGTCAGCAGAGGCAGCCCTCTGTCAAACAAAGGAGATTTCCCTATGGAGCACGTGTCCTAAAACAATGTGGAAAAGACCTCCGTGTGCATGCTAGGGGGTCTAGGACTGAGATGGAGTTGAAGGCGGGTTGGGGGAGGGGCAAAAATAAGAAAGGGATAATGGGGAGGTGGTACTACAAAACCTCTGCAGTGCTGCACCACCATCTACTACACACGACCAGATGTGCACATGGCTGCCACACACAATAAGCATATCAAGGGCACTGGGAGTGAGTACACACAAACATAATCATTAATAACATGCATCAAGGTCAAAGTGATGGATATAAGGTTTTCGCAAATGTACAAACACACATAGCTAATGATGGCAGTGAGGTGGATGTGATCCTGCCAGACCAGAGAAAACAACCCAGTACTTAAATCCAAAACACAGACCAAAGGTGCTGAAGAATAAGAAAGACAGAAAGAAATGGACAGAGAGAGGAGATAACAAGCAGGAGGGGCAAAATTCAGCATGTGCCAACCTAAAAGAACAAAAGAACGCTGCATGCGGTCATCATTGTGACATGAGACACTGAGAAAAATCAATAAATTTGGGGTGGATTCACAGAAACTGCCATTCAATAGCACAAATTGAATGTGGCCGATTCCCCTGAGACTTCAAAAACCCTCAGGCCTCGATCTTCTTTTCCACAGATCAACACACACACAAACATTAACACAGAACATTACAGCTAGACCACAATCAAATATACAAAAAAATCTAATACACAGATACACCATATACACTATAAAATAGTAAAAATTATCCCCAAAAGCATTGTTCACCCTTCAAAAATGATCTAGAGAGCAAAATGGCCCAAAAAGGGGGAAGGAAAAGCTAATACACAAAGGCATCTAAAACCACTATAAACCACTGATTCATGATGTTACCACAGACAGATGGTTTTTAGGCACATATAGTGTAGACACTGAGGATGGATGTGTCACTAGAACAGCCATCATGCTGTCAATACTTTACACAACCAATATCATTTCAGGATGACATGCAGTTTTCTTTCCCTGACTGATAAAAGGATTACACATAAAAGGTCCATAAAAGGACTGAAGACACCTTGAGGCTGGATTGATGCACTGACTTCCCTTTGTCTTATCTGTCTGTTCCTCTGAACACAGTAAGAACACAGACTAGATTGTCAAGAGCATTCGATGCATGCCCGTCATTTTGCCCAGCAATTTTATTGCCCGTCATTCATTATTGTTTGGTTATGCTTCATGTTAAAATTACTCGGTTACTCCATAAAACTATTCATTTTAAGATTTATTTTATTCATAAAATAAACACCAGCAACAAAAAATATGTAAGGGTTAATGCCCGACGAGGTGTCCATTGTCGGGTATTAAAGGAGAACTCCGGTCAATTTTAACATTGAGCTCATTTTTTTGTACATTTGGAGTGCTGTCAGTACAGATAACAACGACAAAAACCACCGTGTTATCCTCTTTTTAAAATTTGCACCCTGTTGACTTAAACGGGGCAAGTTTTAAACCTGCTTTTAGCCTCTAAACATCCTTAATGTGTCATTACAAGTGCACAGCCATGTGAGTGACTTCATTAAGAGTGAACACGGTGAATCTGACTGCAGTAAATGTGAAAGATATTAATAAAAATGATGTTTATTCAGCCACCTCACATACCCGTATTTACTTCCTGTTTTCGGTCGAAGTCCACAGTAGTTGATTGTCGAGTGCGCGCGCGCGATCAAACCTCCTACGTGTGTTCAACATCTGGTTCGGATGAACTATCCATTTGAGCTGATATTCTCAGAACACCACACAGCACCGTGATCGGCTGACAGCTGACAGTCTGAGGGTGCTTTCACACCTGGATCGATTTGTTTTGTTCTGAAACAGATCCGAAACAGAATACTTTGTTCCGAATCAATTTAATACGTCACTCTGTTCACACCACACTGTTGTAAAGCGGTCCAAATCGCGCACCCTTCCAGGGCTTTCCTTACGCCATTACGTCACTACCTCATGCGTGCAGGTCGCGCATTCCATTGTGGGACATCGTCATGACAACAGTAGCCTAACACAAAATGAATCGCGGGTTGACTTGGTGGAAGAGGTGAAATGCCTCAGAGATATTTGGTCGGAAGAACACATCTCCCGGATGTTGGACACTACACACAAGAACACCGAAGTGTACAAGAAGATCAGCTATAAAATGAAAGAGAGGGGTTATGAACGGTCCGTCGAGCAGTGCCGCGCAAAGGCGAAAAAACTCCGACCTTGATTTGTTCCGGTTCGTGGGTCGGTTGTGTTCTCACTACAAACGAACCGCTCCAGGGTTCGTATGGAATCGAGCCGAGACCACCTCTTCTAGGCGGTCTCGGCTCGGTTGTTTTGTTCCGATTCAGAGTGCGATTGTTGTGTTCACATATGACCAAACGAACCGGGCCAAAAGGGAAACGCCCCTTTGTTTCGGAACAACGTCTCCAATCGATCCAGGTGTGAAAGCACCCTGAGTCTCCACTGTTGTTTAGTTACCAATGATCGCGCGCGCGCACTCGACAATCGACTACTGTGGTCTTCGACCGAAAACAGGAAGTAAATACGGGTATGTGAGCTGGCTGAATAAACATCATTTTTATATCTTTCACATTTACTGGAGTCAGATTCACCGAGTTCACTCACATGGCTGTGCACTTGTAATGACACATTAAGGTTGTTAAGAGGCTAAAAGCAGGTTTAAAACTTGCCCCGTTTAAGTCAACAGGGTGCACATTTTAAAAAGAGGATAACACGGTGTAGGCAACACCGATTTTTGTCGTTGTTATCTGTACTGACACCACTCCAAATTGACAAAATATGAGCTCAATGTTAAAATTGACCGGAGTTCTCCTTAATGGACGACGGCGAGTCGTGAACCGGTTGCCTCCGCCGAAGTCCATTAATACCTAGACAATGGACACCTCGAAGGGCATTAACCCGCTTATACCATGGTCACTTGTCAAATAACACTTTTTTAAAACATTAGTTTATATTTTAATTAGTTTTACAATCGAAATCTAAAGTTTTTACAAACAATAACTTTTCCAAACAGTAACCAAGGTTTACAAACAGTAACCAAGGTTTCCCTGGTTACGCCTGACGGTTTATTTAGCAACCGGAGATATTTATAGTCCGCTCAGCTCGTAGAACCCTGCCTTCAGTTTAGCTAACTTACGAGCCAGAAAGTTAACGTATTTTTTTTTCATGTAGGTTAGGCTTGTCTAGCCATGGGCGTTACATTTTCGGGGTTTTTTTTTACCTATAATTAAAACACACAGGTAGGCATAGTATAACAGCTAACTAGATGTTTGTTTTGATACAATAAATTGTAAACGGATACTTTGACTGCCTGTTGCTATGGTTACTCACAGCTGATGTAGCCAGCAGAGTTTCCGCTAGAAAAAAATGGTGCTGGTCAAAGTGACCGGCAGAGGTTTCGTTTAACGGACATTTTGATGATATGCCGGTCAAATATCGCCTCTTAATTAGTCAAGTTGAGGAAAACTGGAGGCAGGCTATGTAACTTAAAAAATGACATAATCAGGCCGTATAGAATGCAACATGTTTATTAGCCTGACTTTCAAATAGACAGAAAAAAACATGAACGTCCGATTGGCGTCAAACAACACCAATTGTTTTTTACAATGGTTTCACACACATTCACTTTTTGAAACATTGAGGCACGGATGTAGGCTACCTAATACAAATAAATAAAACATATCCAGTTAACCAGCAGATCATTCATTTAGTTTGCTATTAAATAAGAGATCTAGCGCTAAAATCAGTAGTTTTTTTAATCAAGCTGAGCGCTCGTGTCCGCTGCTATCAGCTGCATGGACGACGCGCTGCGCGAGTTGCGCAATCTTCACTCGGACGCGCGTTTCAATCTATCGCCGTTGCGGAGACTGAACACAGGCGAAGCACTGCTACTTGGGCGCAGAGATATCACGCAACACCTGAAATAAAGCTTGCCACAAAGAACCGGCGAAAGTAATGATTATGCATGAAACATTTAAATTGTTGATAAATTGATAAAGTTGACGATGCAGACTCGCCATCTTCGCAGTAGTGAACGCGCCTAGAGAAAGAAATGCACACTTCATATGAATAAATTCTTATTTTTTAATCCAGGCAAATTTGTTGATGAAACATTGATTAAAATGAAGATACAATTTATACAAAACGAAATAAACTTTAAAGAAAGGCTTTCTACAAAACAAAACTAAATAAGTGGTCAAAATCATGTCTGACCAATTCCAAATGTTTTCCGATATATAGGCCTATTGGTCATCTTATGATCCTATCTTACTCATCTCATGCGGTTCCCTTTTCATATAGCCTAATCAACATAGATGAAATAAAAAAATAATAACATTGTATTATTTATAAAAATGAAACGTATATTTAAGTTTTTTAACTTATAATAAGCGTCACACCGCTCCGCTTTGCTCACATGTTCTAGTGTGTTGTCTAATGCACGTGTGCGTGCATGTGGTGGAGGGGTGCGATTTTCGAATAATAATCAACCCAGCGATCTTCGAATATTATTTTTGCTTGAAAATTTCGTTTTGTATAAATTGTATATTAATTTTAATCAATGTTTCATCAACAAATTTACCTGGATTATTAAATAAGAAGCAAATATAGTGGACAATATAGGCTAATCAGGACACGGAGGCGTCAGCGCGTGCACACTTCTCTCTATAGGCGCGTTCACTACTGCGAAGATGGCGAGTCTGCATCGTCAACTTTATCAATAATATCAATGGGCCTGGCCATATTTGAAACGTCTCACTCAATCGTTCGTTGTTTAGGTCTATATTACAGCCGTTTTAGGCGTGCGCTTTATTTGAAATGCAGCATGCGATGTTGTTTAATAACTTTTAAACGGTAGAGCCTGTTCCTTTATAACATAGCCAAAGGTCGGTGTATTTTAGCTTTATACATTTTAGGCTTATTCTCAAATTCATATTGTGTTAGGGGGGCGGGATTATTACGCAATTTTAATCGGACAATTTGACCGGAGAGATTTAATTTTGTCGGACATTTCATTTTTTTCCCGGCCAATGTCCGGTAATTACCGGATAACGGAAACTCTGGCCAGCGCATTTATTTATTAATTTCGAACGGTAAACAGTCAGTTTTACCAGAATTCCTTTACTAGGTGTCCTCTATCACTTTTTAATGGACACCATGAAGCCAATCACACCCAGACCATGGTATAAAACCACTGATCTATATATAGAATGATTATATAGATCAGTGTATAAAACGCTATAACACATTTATTCCTCCGCCAAGCAATGTAGTTGCAAAGAGGTTGCCAAGCAACACATGCAGCAACAAAGAATCACAAATGGCAGTTGTGCAGTAATACTAATGTAATGTGGTCACAGGTGTATGTTTGTTGAGTAATTTACAACGGCTTTGAACGTGGCTCAACCAATCAGAATCAAGGACCGGAACTATTCATTTTATAACAACATTTAAAGTAGGCTATGACCAGAAACATTCCATCGACAACCATTTGATCTAGTAATCTTTCAGTGGGGAGGCTTTTGTGGGGGTAATTGGCCACTTTGTGGAGGAGAACGTGTGGAGAAGAAAATCCTGATGTGTGTTACTGAAAATAAAAAGAATATGTGATATCACCAAGGCCTCCCATCAACCTCAGGGCAGAGGCGGCAAACTGTCACATATCAGTGGGTGGTGATGTAATGTGAAGATGTTTTTCAAGCAGGTTGTGTGGGACTGAAGTGATCTGTACAGCCCATTTACTCAATGAGAGCCACCCCAATGCACTGTATGTGCACATAATTTCCTCTAATCTGTCCGTGCAAAATAGAACAGTACTTCTATTCACTTTTTGTTTTGTTAAAAAAATCAAAGAGTGATATCTGTGTGTTGTAAAGTAAATGGTGCACAGCAGGAGAGGGTTAAACATTAGATCACCCAAAAGTTTAAATGATGTCATTTACTCACCCTCATGTCGTTCCTGTATGACTTTCTTTACGTTGATCACAAAAGGATAAATGCTGAATAATGTACGCAATTACAATAAATTGGGACCGTTTTCCAGCTTTAAAAGTTCAATAAAAGTTATTTTTATGTATTTATGATATTAAAACTCTGGTCTAAAATAAGAATATATTTAATTTAAAAAAAATTATATAAAGTATATAATATGCATTTTTCCATATTATGGTCAATATCTATAAAAATGATATACATTTAAAATTCTGAAAAACATCTATAATATTTTGAAACAACAATTGGTTATTTTAAATGTTACAAGTGAATTTAGAAATCACAACATTATGATATACAAAGAAATGCATTAAATAAAGTAAATAAATGCTTAAAATTTCATTTAATTATTAGTGTTAAAGATCATCTTTAAATGAGTGTTAAATTATTCCCAAAGTAGTCTAAATGACCAAAAAAAGGGCAGTTGTCAATATTTTTCATTGAATCACAACTTAATTTTACACAAAGCTATCATATGACTTCAGAAGACTTTGAATATAATGCACAAGGTGTACATGCCACTTTTCCCCCCTAATTCTTGACATAGGCTACTCTATCCTCATTCCCTTCATTACATTGAATGGTGTAAACAGTATATTCTTCAAATTTTTTCTTTGTGTTTCACAAAACAGACAAAGTCATACTGACACCAGTGTACATGGCGCTAATAAAGAAAATAAATAAATTGCCATCTGAAAAGCTAATACACTAGGGCTTACTGTAACTTGCAAATGATCGTTAATGCTTTTCGGTTTGGGAATTTCAGCTGCTGCATTACTTTTTTATGAGTTTCTGAGTATGTCTGAATAAGGAGGCCCTTGAGCAGTGGCCGTTTGCTTATGTACAACTTTTTGTGAGCTCAGTGTGTGTGTGTGTGTGTGTGTGTGTGTGTGTGTCTGTGTGTAAGACGGACAGACAATCCTAACCTACACCCATCAATGATTAATGAACAGCCTCTACATCAGACACCAAAAACCCACCCTGATACATGAGCCTAAAGCCATACCGTATGCATCCATCTACGACACAACAAAGACGACTAATGGGTCGCTCAGCAGCCCCTAATGAGACAGCAGGGCATTGGCTCATGCTACTGCATTATCAATCAGCATCATAATATTCCAAAACAAATCAATACACCTTTAGTGCTGCTCAGTGCTCTCACAAAGTATCTATTGCAAACTGCATCTGATTGAAGCATACAGTGCTTACAATATAGTCAAAAGTATTATGCTCCATTGTCTAAAATATCAACGCCATTGGTGCTATGACATCCATTTCCAAGAACAACTCGCAGCATTAAAGAATTGAAAGCAGCTCTGAAGGTGAGTATGTGACAGAAAAGCTAAAAACACAAAAAATACATATTGAAGGGGAAAAAATTACTATAAATTAACTGAGCCCACTGGGTTTGGTTAGCCAATAAGACAGATTTAGCCACATTAAATCATTTCAGTTGTCTTCTTTTCTTGTTCTTGTAAGACATACACTGACTGGATGTACCAGAGCACGCAAGCCTAAAAATGTCTCTCAGAGAGGCTTTTTTTAAATATCCGCTGTCAAATACTTGACAAAACAAATAAAAGTCAGAGCAGGAACTCATTAAAAAATGCTGAGGATGTCACACTCTAATGTACTCAAACAAAAACTCTAGAGGGATTCAGGTTGTCCATGTGACCTCATGCTCTGTTTGGTTGACCAATCAGATGTGACAGAGCGGTGTGGCCATAGTGGGTTTCCAAAGCACACAATACCCAGTCATGACAGAATTTATTGTAAGCGTGTGTGTGTGGAGGGGACTTCACAATCCTTAATCGCTGACCCCAAGAAAAATGAGCATTTAGAAAAGAGGAAGAAGAGAGTGTGGGAACCCAGCACGTGTTCACACTCCTTTTCTCCTCCTCTCTCAAAACAAGTTCAGTCTTCCATGTCTTTACATTCCTAGCGATGCCCTCCCATTTTTGTCCCCCTGGGCTCCGGTTGTCTGTGGGGGCGTCCAGACTCCAGACACATGGCTGCCCATTAAAACAAGATAACCCACGACCTTATTCTGCCCTGCCCCTTAACTAGCCATGAAGGCGACGGTGGTCTGAGTGTCAGGGATCACAGAGTTTATCTAAACAAACAGTTTTGGACAGCAAGTCACCATCTGTTTTATTGATTCAAATGACAGAAACTCTTATTTCATGCCTCAATATCTCACTGCTGACCTATTTTCTTTCTCTCTCTTCCATTCCCTTCCGCCAAAATCACTAGCTCTTTCACGCCTCTTGAAACAACACGATCCATCAACATGTTCCCAGCTAAACCTGGTCTCCTCATCAGTGTTTCAACACCTTCTAATGAGAGTGTGTCAGCTGACCTAGAGACGACAGGACAAGGGTAAATGTGTATGTGCGTTAAAGCTGTAATAGTTCTTATGTATAGTGTAAATTATATATTTGATGTAAAAATTGCATAGGTGTGAAATGAAAAAATACTGTTACAACAAGAATATCAATGTATATATACTGTATATAGTATATTCAGGTAAGAAATACAACAGAAATTAAAGTAATCAAATGTAAAATAACACTGGATAGTCTTCACTACAAAAATTAAATACAGCTTAATTCTTACAATTAGTTAGAAAAGTTATTCAGTCAAGAGCAGAGAGTAATTTTCTTTGTCTTTTGTTCGTTTATTAACATTACAGCATGTTTATCAGCATGTTTATAAGGTTGCTGTCACTTTAGAGTTTATGCACTGATCCAATATACTGTTACACAACATGCATTTTCTATCAACTATTTACATTCCAAAACTTTTTTTGTGTTTGTGTTTAACTGAAAACTCACCAAGACAGTAACCTGACTACGTCAGACTTCGTACTTCCGCTCAATTTCATTTCGCTTCTGTACTCAGTCTGAGATAGCGGCCTATCTATCCGTTTTCCTAAGGCCTGAAAACAGCCGGCCAATCAACGAACAGAGGGCGGGCTGAAAGCCGTGACGTAGTCGCTAAGCGCCGAGTTTAAGATTAGGTCAGGGAAATCGAAAACGACCGCTGATATGGAGACGCGGATACAATTCGCTCTGTTGTGGAGAATATTCCCGGCATTTGCAAACTGAAGCCCGAACAAGAAGAGTGTGTATGAAACATTTTGAATGGAGGTGATGTTGTGGCCCTACTCCCTTTGGGAAAAGTTTAATTTATCAACTATTACCGATCGTCAGCGAGAAACTGGGGAGCCTTTTGACAGGTCAGTGTCTCCTTTCTTTTCCAGGTCTTAAATATTGCCATGACATGCTGTAATCTTGCAATTAAGTTGCAGCATTTCCGACAGACTCGAGATGAACAAAGAGCTGTGTTTAACAGAACTAATCCTAACTTTGACAGTTGGCTGCAAATATTTTTTTGTTTCTCTCTACTGTCAAATATCAGTTTAGAGGCCCTGATTGTACCGTGGATGCGTAGATTAACTTCGCATAATCTGCAAAAGTCGTTTACAGCCATGTTCACTCCGGTATTTCGCTCGCATCATCAAGTGTTTACAGCAGGTTTACAGTGGAAGTTCGATCATAGATTTGAGTTCGATGCATGATGTCTGTGGTTCGATGCGGCTGTGTCGGCCCATAACATACGTCATATATAAACTTATCTGATTGGCTTACGGGTAACCAATGATTTTAAACTTCAGACAAGCGCCCCCTAGCGAGAGAGAAAACACTTCTCTATTATGCCATTCCAGACTCTGTCTACGAAGCAAAGTGAAGTAGCAGAGTCTGGTATTACCAGGCTACCAAGACAGGCATTTTGACATAATTTTGTGTGTATTTGACCGTTTAAGCGCAGTAATCCACTAATTTTGGTACTTGCGACTCAAGCTGTTTGAGAGGCAGCTTGTGCACTCCCACTTATATAGATCAGTGGTGCATGCGCTTTTAGAGTGAGCGCGAAACCTGTGGGAATTACTGTAGTAAAGTTATGCGCAATACAAGCACTATTTAACCGGAGCGAATGAGACGAGTGAGTGATAGGCGGCGGATGTGTGTCAATTCGTCAACGGAGAGAAGAGAGCGAGAACGCACAGTTGTTGTAATTGCCTGTGCCGCTGGCAACAAAACAGACCGGCTTGGAATGAGAAAGACGACAGACTGACCGGTCAGTCACCGGTCCGAGCCAATCATGTGGAAAATCAGCCGATTCCGGTCCCTGGCCGGTCGATCGGTGCATCTCTAATGATACTTTTAAACTTGAAAAGTACAGTACATATAAAAACTTTGAGGTATAAGGAAACAAATAAATAATCAAGTTATGTAGAAACTTTTCATATATACAGTATACGTCACTGACCTTTGACCAACCTGACACAATTGACGTATACTGTATATATGTAAAAACTTTACATATATACAGTATACGTCACTGACCTTTGACCAACCTGACACAATTGACCGTTCGCAAAGACCCGCCCCCTTTAGTTACTGTTGCTATGTCCGACACACCGTCCCGCTCTCACGCCACACCATGTTCTCACGCAGTGAAAAATACATCGCGGAGCAGAGAGGACACTGACAACGTGCTGACAGACAGGACAGACCAGGTTACTTTTAGGTTACTTTTGATATTGATTGCCGTCGGTGTATGAATGAGTGTGTGAATGGGTGAATGTGAGGCAAAAATGTAAAGCGCTTTGGTGGCCATTGGGTCTGTGAAAGCGCTATATAAATGCAGTCCATTTACCATTTACTAGGCCTGTAGCGGCGCGTCGATGACGTCGACGCTTCAACGTCAAAAATTCGTCGACATCATATTTTTTTGTCGACGCTTCTTTATTTATGTACCGTATTTTCCGCACTATACGGCGCACCGGATTATAAGCCGCACCTTCAGTGAATGACCTATTTTAGAACATTTTTCATATATAGGGCGCACCGGATTATAAGGCGCATAAGATACTGCAGTCAAACGTTTGACTGGGTTTGCGTTATACATCCACTAGATGTCAACAAATGTTAACAAAACAGTCAGATAAAGTCAAACTTTATTAAGCGTTCTGACAACTCCGTTCACTCCCATGGTAACGTTGTTCAAACGTTAAAGGAAAACTCCGGTCAATTTTAACATTGAGCTCATTTTTTGTAAATTGGGAGTGCTGTCAGTACAGATAACAACGACAAAAACCGGTGTTGCCTACACAGTGTTATCCTCTTTTTAAAATGTGCACCCTGTTGACTTAAACGGGACAAGTTTTAAACCTGTTTTTCGCCTCTTAACAACCTTAATGTGTCATTACAAGAGCACAGCCATGTGAATGAACAGTGAACACGGTGAATCTGACTGCACATACCCGTATTTTCTTCCTGTTTTCGGTCGAAGTCCACAGTAGGCGATTGTCGAGTGCGCGCACGATCATTGGTAACTCAGCAACAGTGGAGACTCAGACTGTCAGCTGTCAGCCGATGACGGTGCTGTGTGGTGTTCTGAGAATATCAGCTCAAATGGATAGTTCATCCGAATCAGATGTTGAACACACGGAGGAGGTTTGATCGCGCGCGCGCAACTCGACAATCAACTACTGTGGACTTCGGCCGAAAACAGGAAGTTAATACAGGTATGTGAGGTGGCTGAATAAAGAGATTATTCCTGCCTTCGTGAAAGCTCGGATCACAGTTGATACTGATATATCAGCCCAGGCATCCACGATCCATTGGCAGATAGTGGCGTAAGTCGGCCGGCGCTGTCTCCCCGTCTTGGTGAACGCGTGTTCCCCATCCATATATAAGGCGCTCTGGATTATAAGGCGCACTGTCGTTTTTTGAGAAAATTAAAGGGTTTTAAGTGCGCCTTATAGTGCGGAAAATACGGTATGTATTTATTTTTTTGCACCGTTCCCGGCGGTACAGCTCGCCACACACACGTGGGAGACCGAAACATTGCAGAATCGAGGACGAAACAGCAACCTCTTCACAGAATTCACAACAAAGCCATGCAAAAGTCCCAACAAAAGAAAAAGTCCTAAAAAAACCCAGCTCGCACTAAATCATCGAATGTATGGGAATACTTCAAATTTAGTCCCAAACGTAAAGGTGTCGTTATTTGCGCTCTTTGTCAAATGGAGTTGACATCCCAAGTCTCCCGCATAGTGATAGCGGCTCCCTGATGACCGCAAATTAGTTAAAATCTCCCGGAATTTAGAGCTTGCGAGCTCCAAACCGTGTAGCGCGCGCAGCGAGGGAGAGAGGGAGAGAGCGAGAGACCTTGCGCGTGTGTGTGCAAATGTGCGTGTGTGCCTTATGAAGCGCATGTAAACCCCACCCCCGTCAACAAAACCGAAAAATCAGTCCGGATGTTTTTTATGAGCACTGAAAACATTAAAATGAGCACCACATCCAAGTGTGATAGGGCTCATTTGAGTAGCCTACCAAACATTTTACAGTGTAGATACTCTGTAAGAACCAGATCAAAATTGTTGTGCATTGAATGTGCACTCCTGCAATTTCCATGTTACAAAAAAGAATCGTTCAATTAGTCGTTAGATTAGTCGACTAATCGATAAAATAATCGACAGACTAATCGTTTAATTAATAATCGTTTACCCCAGCCCTACCATTTACCATATGAAACAAAGTCTCAGCTTTCAAATTTGGTCATTTTTTTAAAAGAAATTGAAACAATAAATACCGTTTTGTGGCTCTTTAATGTGTAGTGACAGATCGCTGTGGTGCCTCAGTTAAAGTTTCTCGTGAACCGATCATCTCTTCCTTCTAGTTAATTCATAGCATCAAATAAACATGAAAGAAAGTTGTTTTAACCGCGGAAAGACATCAGTACACTCAGTTTTTCAAGTTCAAATCTTCCAACGTTAATCTACTAACTCTCCTGACTGCTTTGTCAGACAAAAATGGCGGATTCGGCAGATGTCGGATTATGATTGGTCAGATTGCCCGTCAATCAAACTCCCCGAGAAGGGTCAAAATGACTCAACCAAAGGCTCAACCAACTTAGGATGGGACTATCCATCTCTCTGACCAATGTGAGATAGGGGGAATGTTCAGGAAACCTGTTGGAAAACAATTAATGTCTTATGTCGCAATTCCGTTAGATGACGTTACTATAGTAGCACAAAAAGGACACACTTTACCTTTAAATCACCAAGAATGACAATTTTGGGTAGAATGGAGTCCTGAGAGGACCGTGTGACACACAATATCAGCTGTACGGCTGCTGTGATTGGTCACCTCCAATAGAACAGTTTATCAAGGTGAGTAGAGAGCTGTCATGTGGCATCAACACACTAACACACAAACTCTCATTCAACATGTACTACACACCATCTCATGTGCCATAAAGCACACCTACAAACACACACAACACTACGGTTGCAACACAAACACTCACACCACCAATAGGTTTATAATTGAATTCTTTAATAACCATCATAAATCCTGTATGTTCTGACAGGCTGTATGTAGCTCTCGCATTCCTTAGGGCACCGTGCCACTCCTGAAGCTTATTACTTTTCTCAGCCCCATGAGACAGAGAGAGAGAGAGAGACAGGAAAGGCTCCAGCAGTCTGACCCCTGCAGAGCGGGTGTCTGTGTCTCCAATCCTCGTCATCCTTGTCTACATCTTCGTCTTTCCCTCTTTATAGCTCATAGCAATGACGTTTTAGGATTTTTTATTTGCCCCTTACACACACATACACTACCAAAAGTTCAAAAGTTTGGGGTCAGTGAGATTTTTTCATGTCTTTGAAATAAGTCTCTTATGTCATTGCTCACCAAGGCTGCATATATTTCATCAAAAAAGTAAAAACCGTAATATATTTTATCATTTACATTTTTAATTTATTACTGTGATGGCAAAGCTGAATTTTCATTAGCCACTACTCCAGTCCTCAGTCATATGATCCTTCAGAAATCATTATAATATGCTGATTTAATAAGAAAATTTAATAAGAAGAACAAGAAACATGTCTTATTAATAATAAGAAACATGTCTTATTATTATCAATGTTGAAATCAGTTGTGCTGCTTAATATTTTTGAAGAAAAATTTTTCACAATTTTTTTCAGGAATTTACATTTTATTTCAGGATTCATTGATGAATAGAAGGCCTCAAAGAACAGCATTTATTTGAAATAGAAATATGTTGTATGTCTGTCACTTTTGATCAATGTAATGCATGATTTCTGTTAAAAGTATTAATTTCTTTTAAAAAAATACATATATTATTTGAACAGTAGTTTACATACACTAAATGGCCACAAGTATGGATACAAATTATAAATGTGACCAAAATGTAAAACTGATAGCTATATTCACTTGTAACATTTGTCAATATCCTCTATACTTTTGTTATCTCAAGTACAAAACTGAGTCATTTGAAGCTCATACAGCAACCAAAGACAAGAACAGAAATCTACATGCATTAAAAATTCAGATAATGGACTATCGACAGCTCAGGCGTCTGGCTATGGATATAAAAACCTCCATGTCAATATTAATTCAATAAACTACACAAAAAGCTAGGACTGTGTTTCGATATTAGCACTAACTCTGTAAAGAAACTTTTAAAATGTCACCCTGAAAATAAAAATAATACCTGAAATGATAATGCTGGTTAAATGTTCAAGCACGAATGACGGTTTTAGGGCATCTGAGCTTGTAATATAACTGCAGCACTAAGTACAAATAAAGTGCATTAGCCATGAAAGTTCTGTAAGTTATTTTCATAAGCCATCTTAAATGTATTATTATCCTTTTGAAAAGACTGGAAGAGCTATTTAAAACTTGCTGAGCTCATGGAAAGCGTAGCATGTCTGAAGGTATCTAGTCCCAACTGAGGATGTGTCGTCTTTGTGATTTTAATCCAGCGTTTTATTCAAGTTACACATGTCATACACATGAGAGTTCTGATGTGCATGGCTGATATAGTTCCTAACCAAACTGCAACGCAGGCTAATATATAACTTGGCTCTCAGAAAAAAAAACTCAGTCAGGAGCACACAAATACAGTACTGTTAGCACTCCAGCAAATCAATATCTACAAATGTTCAACAGTGTGCCAAGCATGGTAATTTATCATAAACACAATAATTTGTTTTTTTAGTCGTTTTTGCCCATTAAAAATCCGGGTGGAGTGGAACATGACATAATGACTCGTGTCAGGGCAGTGAAAAAATTCAACATGACCTTAATAAAAAAAAACTTGCTCTAAAAAAGGCCAAAGAGAGAGAAGACAATCTCAGAATGCTCTTGCATACAATTAATCCAAGATAATGGATGGATGTATTTCATTCAATACCAAAAAGCATAAATAAAAGCAATTCAATCTAATTAGAAACAGACTATTTAAAAACCCAACATCATGTTGCTAGTTTGGACACATGCTAACAGCAAACTCTATGGAAATAATGTGTGTTTCACATGTGTTATTGCCCAAGTTAAGCATTTCAAAACACTTATAACAGGCACCATTTCAGTTAGTATGCTGCCTAACGTAGCCAGTAGACAGCAAGGCACTATTTCTTTTACTGTGGAGCCACAATGTGCCATGCATCATTCTAACGTATAACACAGTTACCACAATCACATCAAAATGGTGTCTGATGACCCAAAATTAGCACCAATAATTAGAGCTCTCTTGGGTCAGTAATCTGCCTTATAATTAGGAAGTTTAAATAGCTCTGGGTGGCCACATTGGCACACGGTAAGTGGTGGAGTGTGTGTAGCAGTGTGTGTGTGAGATGGGGGGCCAAGGCCTGGTAATTGCTCCAATCTGGAGCCAAAGCACACATAAAACCCAAAGATTTGTGATGCTGGTGTGTGAGCAGGATAGAATGGATAGACAAATGTAAAATAGGTCTCCCGTTCAGGCATTGTGCTTAGGAAGAATACAGACATCTCACACTATATAACCACAACCCAACATTTTAGCCCTGTGCCAATAAAATGAGTCATCTAGACTTCTTTTTATAGTCTAGGGTGGCACTGGATCAGGAAATGACACCAGATTCGAACTTTTGTCAACATCAGTTAACCAGTAAGCTCCGAGCTCGATTACTGGAATATATAAACTAAATACAATCACTTCTGAAGGTAAAGATACTGCTATAAAGACTCAATTAAGAATGCAAAATATCATTGGAATGTTTTATTTTGTGTGGGTAAAATAAAGCCTTTCCCATCCATTGAATCTTTCCAATGAGAATGTCATTGCTTCTGAGGAAACCATGCAAATACACACACAGAAGGTCACAGTAAAAGGTGAGTGACTTGACTGACAGTCGGCCAGTAGGCTGGAACAGCCCTGAAGGGAAATGCTAATGAGTGTCAACAGGGAGGAAACAGAAACAGATGAAGAAGTGAAGGTTCAAAGCCTGGCCACCGCTTTGTCTCAGCCTGGGGGCGTCAAGAAAATAAAGTATTTCCTACCTCAATACACTCTCAAATCGAACTGATTTTGGTCAGATGTTTTTCTTTTTCTTTTTGTCTATATCAAAAATGTCTTCAACCACTGAAAGATCCCAATGAGAAGCCATTTTGATTTTACCCATTGTCAACATCTGGAGAGGCTATTCAAGGTTGGAGAAGCAAAAACCATACACAGCAAAACCAAGTAACTGGCCCTTCCCCCGACCCAATATCAGCTTATTATATTTCTACGGTGCTGGCTGCTGTTCAAGGTGCTCTGAATTTAAGCCGCATCGAATTGTATTCGATTATGTTTATTGTACTCTCAGCTGAAGCCATTTTGCCTCGGAGCGTAATTCAATTCATTGCGTGTAATCACGTTACTTTACTGAAAGTTTTTGTGTTGTCCTTACTGCCACAAGACTAAAATTAGTAATTTTAGTGTAGAGTTTTGTGTCTCTCTATGACTGCTGGTACCGTTTTCAATGGGTTGAGCTTCCTGGATACAGCAAC
The DNA here is from genome assembly GCA_029959095.1 of Rhinichthys osculus. NCBI lineage: Eukaryota > Metazoa > Chordata > Actinopteri > Cypriniformes > Leuciscidae > Rhinichthys > Rhinichthys osculus. The sequence goes on from JARWKJ010000014.1 coordinate 27,189,850, forward strand.
AACATCAAACGTCATCTCTTGTTCTGTGCCTACACGCAAGGTCACCTTGAACACCATTCCCCTCCACCATTTCACCCTCGCTCGCTCACGCCTTTCTCTTTTTCCATATCAGCAAGAATATTTCACGCCTCGCTAAGGGAGATCCTTCCTATCGGATAACACGACTGCAAGGTGGCAGCCAGGAGGAATGCACAGCATTTTAAGCAGAGGTGTGTGGGGGTCTGGTATTTTGTATTGAAGAAGGAAGCGGAGTCAAAAACTGATGACACTGACTAGAGTTGAACTAAGGACACAAAAACATAACCAGACAAAGCAGAGCATTTATAATGCATTTAATATCCATTTATCTGCATTCATATAAAGGCTTTACATTAAATGAATTGCAAGGCTGTCTGTTTAAACCCTTGATTTCATTCAAGGGCGTCCAGTGTAAAAACCTTTATTCCACCTCCACCTAGAGCTTTAATGTAGAGCCCTGAATATTTTTGTACAGAAAGTAAGTGATACAAGGCCTGCCTCCTCAATGATACGCTACACCTCGTACAACACCGTAACATCAAACCGTTGTGTAGTCTGACGACACAGCATGACTACATTTCCCTCTAGGGACACCACTCCTGTCACAGTGTCACTATTTACACATCAGCCAGGAAACGTATAACAACACTGAAACCAGTCAATCAAACAAAGGTTTAATAACTAGCCTATAGACAATAACTATAGCCTAGATAATATTGGCCAAGAGGCTGCAAGAGTCTTCACGGAAAATTGAGAATTTACCATTTTTTTAAACAAATATTTCTATTATTATATATTTGTTATTTAATATTTGTTATTATAATATGAATATAACAAATGGCTTGATGGTTTCAATACATTTGATTTCACACACACTAACATTACACATGGATTCTTATAGATAAAATTATAAAGCTGCCTTTATATTTTAGAAAGTGGATCATCATATTTAGGGGTCTTTGGTACAAAAAACTTTGAAAACATGAAAACTCCCTCATAGCAGTCGTTGGTGGGGCAGGAAGAGAGTCCCGGCATCAATATTAGTCACCTGCACATGCCTTTCCCCTTGGGAAAAGACATTATGAAGTAGGATAGTAGAGTGTAAGTGAAAGACAACAGAACTGAAGATAAACTTTGCCATTTAGGCCAGATTGTGTTTGTTCAGAGGGACACTGTGGCGTGGTCAGCGCTGTCATAAGGCTTTGTTCGTAATGGTGACCAATAATCTATTTTCTATGGAACTTAACTGTGTAATAGCTGCTGTGTCTGGTTGTGGCCATAATATTTGGGCTAATATGTGGCCTTAATGCAGTTGAAAAGCAGAAGAGAAGAGAAGAGAAGAGAAGAGAAGAGAAGAGAAGAGAAGAGAAGAGAAGAGAAGAGAAGAGAAGAGAAGAGAAGAGAAGAGAAGAGAAGAGAAGAGAAGAGAAGAGAAGAGAAGAGAAATTATTAAAACTTCTAACTGATGAGCCAATAATTAGCGTCATATATAGCTGATAACCATGAACAATAAAATATCCAAAGCACTGTATATTTATTGTACATTGCATCCCAATAAATAAATAAATAAATAAAATATAATAGAAAAGGAAAGAGTAAAGAAAGAAAAAGGTGAAGTAGCAGGGCCAAAACTCAGCTTGAGTTTTATTGGACATCTAAACTGCACTGGAGCCAAAGCATTAAAATCCAAAGCACATTTTCCCTTGGAGATCGCAGGGGGAGAGAGCAGGAGCTGGCCAAACCCTGATCCACTACCGCCTGGAGAACAAGAGGACAGACACATACAAGCACAGATGGATGAGACACCACAGCCTCTAACTCAATACAAGCCCAGAGTTTAAGACATCCTGTACTCAAACGCCTCTTTTTTCCCTAAATATTCAGTCCTCTTCTGTCAAACGCTTGTGTTCCTCAGCTGTGTTCTTGGCTGATTTGTATTTCTCGGCTCAGAGTTGTAGCCAGCTGCACTGTGGCACTCCGCCCGTCCTCTGAGCCTTAAATCAGAACTGGCCCACCTGCCTTCAAAAGGAGGGTGTAGGCAGCGAGGAACAAGCGGGCCAGGACTGCTAGATATGATTGCAGCTGGCCACTAAACATCAGTCTCGCTCATTAATCTGATAATGTGTTATCATTATAACCAAAATTCCCCTCTGACCCGACAGCAGTTTATTCTGAAAACTCTCCCTGATGAGCATCACTAATATAAATCCTACTACAAAGAGCTAGAAGGGATGAAAAAAGAGAGAGCTAAGACATTGAGGAAAAAAAGAGAGAGACAGAAAACGAAAATGGGACGAGAATGCCTAAGGGATTAATGCATAGTCGAAACAGCATGAAACAGCATCTGCAACATTTAATTTTTGTCATGTGAAGTATTTCAGAGTGAAAAAGAACATGCAAAAATAATTTATAATTTGGTTTTATCTGTAAAAAGATATTCGCTAAAGAAAGTTACACTTTTGCATTGTGATGAAAACAGACATTTTTCTTTAGAATAACAAAATTTAACAGGAACATATAAAAATAAAATGTCAATGACATTAAAATGTTGTCAATTTAGATGTATTTGAAAATAAATAGGTTCCATTTTGATTACTTGTTGCTGATAACATAAGGATGCATGCTATTTTGTCCAATAATTGCAATAGATTTCTGGTCAAAAAATGGCTAATGCTACGTTCACACCGGACGCGAATAGCGCGTCAGCCTCGAGTGATTTCAATGTTAACGGTGCAGATCCACTTGTCCGTGCGACACTTCTGTTGCGCCGCGCTCCACTTTATTCCTATGGGTGACGTCACGCGACTTTAACGCGCCAGCAAAGCATCCCGGGAAGGCGGCGCTTCATTTGGAAAAATGCTGCGCGTCAAAAAGCTGGCCGATGCCCATCTTTATGCAAATGAATTCCGTTGAACGCGACGCGACTATCCAATAGAAGCAGAGCATATGTAGACGGGGGGTAGTCTCTCGCAGGTCCTCTGTTCTAGACTGGCCGCTGGCTCAAAACCACGCCCATAGCGGTAAACTTGAGGAACGCCCATCAATGTACAAATGTGGGGAGGCGTCGCGACACCACGCTACAGTCGTGTCGCAAAAGTGGATCTCTACCGTCAGTCAATGCAAAGACGCGTTACGCGCGTAAAAAATTGCTGCGGCGCGAATGAGGCGTAGAGCGCGGCGCGGTAGACGCGAATACGCCTCATTCGCACGTCAAGTTCGCGCGAATGGCGCGAATTGAGCGTCTGGCGCGTTAAGGCCAATTTATACTTCTGCGTCGAGTGTACGCCGTAGTGTACGGCGTACGCTACGCACGTAGGCGACGCCGTCATGAGCATTTATACTTCTGCGTTTAGGTCTGCGTTGCTCTGCAGTACAGCGCCGAAACGCTAGTTGGCGGCGGAGGGTTTTAATGTTCCACTGTGTTTAGATTCCTCGCGGCAAGAAGAAGAAGATTCCTCGCGGCTGTTTTGAGTTTAGGTTACTACAAGCAATGTCGACTAAAAGAGAGCAGATCATGTTGGAGTTGGAGCTTATCGAGGTGGAAAAGGTAATTTTGTTGTTTTTTAACAGTTTCGCTGTACTTAGAATTTAAAAATGGCGGGCGGTGCAGAACAACACGCCGGAAATACATAGGAGGAAACGCGATGCTCCCAAGCCGACCAATCACAGATCTTGCGGTCCGCGTCGTCGCGACGTGTAGTTACATTTTTGAGGAGGTGCGCGTCAGGTTACGGCGAAGGGCACGGCGTATGGTACGCGTCTGTGCGTATGCTACGCCGTACCTACTGCGCGCACCCGACGCAGAAGTATAAATTGGCCTTTACGCGCGAATGGTGCATTTTGTGCATTCACGCGTTTGACGCGAATTCGCGTCTGCCGCCCGAGTTGAAACATTTGAACTTCTGCGTCAATTCGCGTCGCGTTAACCAATCAGGAGCCTAGCTGCTTGCTGCTGTCACGTGGTGAAGTATCTGGATGCTTCAATAAATTATTTTGTAATTTGACGGTGGTTCTAATGTAGTTCTAATGCACAACAAAGCAAATATTTTATCACATAAAACTTGATTTCAATATAGGCCTATGAGACATTCATTTTGTATTGAATGCTATTTATTCCATATCTAGATTAGGCCTATATGAAATATTATTATAATGTAAAGACAACCAACATTCGTGTCTGGACAGTGATGTGTGTGAGAGAGAGAAAAAATCACAGGACAGATTAATCACTTTTGGAGGCTGGCTCCATTTATCATCAAAACAAAAATAAATGACAGATTAGGTGGATGAGGGCGAGGGTGATCCTCGCTCCGATGCGGGACAACAGGTCATCAAGCTGGGCGCGGGACAGGCGGAAGTACAGCTGACAGCGGCCGTCATCCAGGCGCAGCTCCTGGAGCGAGCAAATGGTGAAACTCGCCACACTGGGTTCGCCTTTGAAGGGTCTGGTGGACACAAATACGGCGACGATGACCCCTACGCCGCCGCTCTGCTCTCGTATTAAGAATATATGCTATTCAGAGCAATACAGAGCGGTGACTCTCTCGATGAATGCTCGATCAACATAAAAAAAGATGGCCGCCAACGGGTTTCGATTCAGACGCGCGTAAATTTCGCTTCAAAGTTTTGTTTTTTACGCGCGTCAATTTCGCTCTTGACGCGCGAATGGATTCAAAGTGGTCAAGCGTATAACTAGACGCGGTAGGCGCGAATTTGACGCGCCATTCGCGTCCGGTGTGAACGTAGCATAATAATAAAATTGTATGTGCTTTTGTGTCAAAATACAAATAAAATCAACAGTTTTAAATGATTTAAAAGGGTATTAAATCATTTAAATTAAACCATTACATTTTATTTAACCATTTCAAACCCATTAAAAAGGGTATTTAACCATCACATTATATTTGAAAGTCTGCAGACAGATATTCCAGCCTATTCATCTTGTGACCTTCTAAAGATGAATAATTTAACACAGCTTTTAAAACTATTAGTGATTTTAAAGAATAACTTTCATTGAGTTTATAAAGTTAACAAAAATGCAGCATAAAAATAGCCATAAGTGAGCATGCACAATTAAATATCCAATATTAGCCGATATATCCGATACAGATCGCTAAAGTCATCAGACAATGGTCAATATGGTCCCTGTATGTATATTGAGTATCTTATGCATTAGTTTGTAACTAGTATCACTCAAATGCATTAGTCATTGGGCAAATATGAAAGAAAATGCTCATTTTGCTATATAAACTGCAGGCTGTATAAGAGAGACAGAGATTAATCCTGAAGCCACTGTACAGTATCCTCATATCACTGCACTGAGAGAAAATTAGAGCAGATACAAATACATTCCCTAGTGTCCTGACTCCTGCCAAACCCAGTTCAGCCTCTCTCTGAACACACGTCCTCCCTCCAGTCTATTAAAGCCAACCCACCATTCAATCACATACCAATAACCGCAGCTAACTACAATTACAACTTTAAGAGAAACAAATTTCACGATCACGGTCTATATTTAAAGGATTGCAATAATTGTACAGTTGAATTAGTTGTCACTGGCTGCCGTTAGTAGTATTCAGAGACTTTAAAAGCCACTTTTAGCCCTATTAAGGGTGCTATAGTCATAAGACGCTTTGCCACATCACTGACCTAATCCTTTACAGTCGTGTGGTGATGGGAACCAGATTTATTGTTTCTGACATAAGCCTCAATGGACCGGTGTTTTGATCTATCATGATACACAATCCATTTCTTGCTTAGAGTACAGACCACACTGCTGTTCGTTTTTTTTTTTTTTTTTGTCTCTTGAATAGTCTGACGGTTGAGTTTGACAGCTGGGGAATGGAAGAGAGAGTATCGTGAAGCCCAGAGAAAATAGAAAATCTTGATTCTGAGCATGGAAGGAGGGCGCGTGTGGTTGGCGAAGGTGACAGATCCTATTAAAGTCAGACAGGCTAACAGAACACTGTAGTGCCTCTTAAACAAAGAGTTCAAACTAAGCATGGCGGAGCACATGTATGAAAGCTAAAACAAACTATTAAAAGACAACATTTTGTGAATTGAAATGAAGCTGAAATAAAATAAAATTAAATATAAACATTAGATTAAAAACAAACAACAGAAATTTCTAAATGTTGCCTTAGTATTTTTAAACTAAAATAAGTTTAAATTCTAAAATTACTAACTGAAATACAACTAAAATAAAAACAAATAAAAACAACTATTTAGAAAAAAATATCAAAAAGCAAAAATTACTAAAAATGAAAAGCACAACAAAATTACAAAAACATATTGTAAAAATAAAATGAAAACAGAAAAATAAAAGAATATTAATAATATATTGATAAAGCCTACAATAGTAAAAAAAAAAACTACTAAAATAACACTGGTACAAATGATATAGAATATTAAAGCTACAGTTATCGTGCGGCATGTCACGACAACATTTAATCAGATATTAAAGCAATAGTTCAACACAAAAGAAAATAAGAAAAATGTTTAGCTGTTTTGTCCATATAATGAAAGTTGCAGAAGAAAAATATCATACAGGTTTGGAAACGACACATGGGTGAGTAAATGATGACCGATTTTAAGTTTTCTGGTCAACTATCACTTTTAATACCCTTACTTTAAGGGAGGAAGGAAATAAGAAAGGAAAAAAAAACAAAAAAAAACATGAACACCACATAAAGCCTGCATTTTTTTGCAGGGATTGCTTGACAAAAGCAACCTTTGGCGTGGGTTCCCCCTTTGCTCTTTAAAATAATTCAGTTATGAGGGGACCCCCAGCGTTCTTGGGGGCCAATGCTTTGATCTCTTCCTGGTTTTCCCCCTTGTTTGGTTGAAAACCCACAGGCACATCACAAAGGTGCAAGTGTAATAATTGGCTGCAAGCAGTCTAGATTCAAAGCAGCTGCCCAGACTACATGAGGGAGCAGTTCTGGCTGAAATAAACAAATGCTTCATTAAACCACAAGAAAGAACAACCTGGAATGTCTTAGTTTTATCAGCAGAGGTGGGATTAGGGTTGATTTATGTCTTGCCACAAAATGCACTTTCAGGAAGGCCAAAAACAAAAGGCACTGACCATGCAAACAAGCCCATTTTCATAAATTGACTTTAAATAAGCCAAGAAGCATTTGCTTGTTTTTGTAAAGGCCATTTGGTGTCTTATGAAAGAGATGAGGCATTCAACATGATGAATAAAGCACAGATTAAGATGACTGTTCCTCAATGTGATTTAAACAGGATTTGAGATTATGTGCTATGTTTGTATGACAACATTGCGTCGTAATCTTTAGTGCGTCAGAAGTCAACTCCTATGCTAATCTAAATACCCTTCTCTTGTCTGACGCGCAAATTTTGAATGTAAACTGTGATTGCCACAATGGCCCTGCTGTCAAAAAAGGCCAGCAAACAGAACAGCCGTAGTTTACATAGGCAGTAAATCTGTGCAGGGTGGGCCTCAGCTTTTCCTTGGATTTTTTTCTCTCCATGTGCTGTCCGTTGGAATGGCTGCATCTGTGGGGTGACAAAAACTCCTGTGTTCGAGCCCTTGGCACATGCAGCGACACAGACACACGCTCAAACCCCACACGCGTACTTGCGCATGCTCTGCGCAAGGGTGACGAAGCCGAGGTCTGGGTGGAGTGTGCAAGGGTAATAGGGTGATGTTGGGCAGCTCTTCCTTAGAGGGTGGGGTCACTGTCTACTCCACGTTCCCAGGCCTGTACAGAGCTCATGCCAGCCAGAGCAGTGCCCTGCACCAGGAAACACTCTGCAGGGGTTTGGCCATCTGTGCCTGGCCTAGTGCATCAACTTGGCCAACTGCCGTACACCTCTCACATCGCCTGTTATGCCCTGATCTACAACTACAACACCAGCCATACATCAACAGCTCGAGTGGGCGGTAATGCCATGTTAGATTTGTGCTCATAATATGCCTAATGAAACTCAAGCGTATCTCAAAATTAAGCTTTTTTTTTTAAATTCTGAGTGCCTTAATTTAATGTACAGTCACTAAGCAAATCCAACTGCTGCCTGAAGTGTAAAGTCTTAGGTCAGACACTTACCAGCCACTAAACCGGATAATATGTTAAACATTTCAGCAGTTTATCTAACAACAGGCTGGAATACACTACACGACTTTTAAAACAGATTTTAAAACATCTTACACTTTCATCAGGGGGTAGGGATGTCCCGATACCACTTTTTCACTTCCGATAACGATACCGATACCGATGCCACAGCTTTGGCTATTTGCCGATACCGATATCAATCCGATATTTTTAATTTATTCTTGAACTAATACTAATAATCTTAGCCCTGTATTATTATTATTGTCTAACCTGTATTATGACTGACATTTGACGAATTGCTTTGATCCTTTTTTGGATCGTGTTGGACATATATCGTGTTGGACATATAAATGTTCCGGGTCAACGCAAATAAAATGCAGAAATCTAATTTCGTAAAATGGAAAAAAAGTTGTGTGTCAATTATTTGATTTTCAATTAAATATCTAAGCATTGTATAAGGAAAATACGTTTTTATGTGTGAATATTGTTTCACCAATCTAAACTAATAAAGAAGAAAGCATATTTTTCGTTTTTCAATTAGGCTACGAGTTAAAAAAGGAAAAAGGAATGGACGCAAAAGTACACCGAAGGTAGTGGGAGGGAGTGTCTGTTGTGAGTTTAGGGGGCACGTCAGCCAGAGATGTAGTGTGTGTGTGTGTGTGTGTGTGTGTGTGTGTGAGTGAGTGAGTGAGTGAGTGAGTGAGTGAGTGAGTGAGTGAGTGAGTGAGACTACTGCCTGTGTTTCGGCTACAAAAACCCGCCGAACTGATCCGAAACCAGCCCAATTTTTAACCACCCGCCCAAACCCATTTTTTGCCCGCAATTTTTGCAATGTCGCAGCAAGGGAAATGCTAATATTCAAGCATTTAGGCGATGGTTTAAGCTAGATTTTCCCATGGTTTGTGTTGGATAGGTATCGGATCATATTTTTTTCTCCCCTCCGATCTCCGATCTAGCATTCTGGGCCAGTATCGACACGATACCGATGACGTGGATCGGATCGGGACATCCCTAATTTTAGGCATCATAGATTTTCTCACTTGGTAACAACTACTGAGAAAAGCTAGACATCACACACTAAACTTTCAAGTCGCCAGCTTAGTGGAATGGTACGTGATGCGCTAGTTTATGATTGAATCAGAATTTTTTTTAAATTCCTGTCGGACATCAAGGAGACATTACACGTCACATCCTGATGAACCAAAATCAAACAATCCCGGGACACATTATCAGTGTATTTTCCAGAATCTGTGTGAAAGGGGCTTTAGAGTGTTAACACCACCAATCACTAACTGAGTAAAGTGCCCCCCTTCTCTTTTCCTAATTCATTCCTCACCAGGCGAGAAGGGAGCTAAAAGAGGGTTGTGAAAATTTTGTCTTTGCTGCTATTTGGCAGAAAGTCCTCAGACAACAAGCTCTCACTCTCTCTTTCCTAGCACACTGGGAGGCAGAGCCTTGCTGTACTGGCATTAATCCATTTTCCTATACATGTGATATTCTTTCTCACAACACGACTTTTTTTTTTCGCACATATATCCCCTACTAATACTTTGCCATTCTTTGACAGTTTCTAATTAGAAAACACAACAAACAGCTATCTTTAGAGTAGAAATCTTATTTTCTGTAATACTGTGGATTCACAAAATCTGGCAAAGATTACAAAATTTACCAGCAGAGACACGTGGATTAGCCAAATATTCAGAGTTTCCCAATTCGCCTGAAATAAAAACAGAATGAAGACCACAGTCATCGTTTCCACATACTCAGTATGCGTTCTGTTTTTCATTTTTACTTGCCACCAGAAAGCACACTTCTGTGGATCTGGAGTGTCTGTCTAAAAATAAGCAACTGGAAAGCCTGACCTCAACGTGGTGCTGCTGGACAATGCAAGCATTGAGCTGAACCCACACCTCCATTCCAGTCCACAGCTCTCTCTCAACCTCACCCTTTTAAAAGGCATTCAGATGTGACACTGCCCGGGTAAAGGCCAATTTATACTTCTGCGTCGAGTGTACGCCGTAGTGTACGGCGTACGCTACGCACGTAGGCGACGCCATCATTTGCATTTATACTTCTGCGTTTAGGTCTGCGTTGCTCTGCAGTACAGCGCCGAAACGCTAGTTGGCGGCGGAGGGTTTTAATGTTCCACTGTGTTTAGATTCCTCGCGGCAAGAAGAAGAAGATTCCTCGCGGCTGTTTTGAGTTTAGGTTACTACAAGCAAAGTCGACTGAAAGATCGTGTTGATCATGTTGGAGTTGGAGCTTATCGAGGTGGAAAAGGTAATTTTTTTTTTTTTTTAACAGTTTCGCTGTACTTAGAATTTAAAAATGGCGGGCGGTGCAGAAGAACACGCCGGAAATACATAGGAGGAAACGCGATGCTCCCAAGCCGACCAATCACAGATCTTGCGGTCCGCGTCGTCGCGACGTGTAGTTACATTTTTGAGGAGGTGCGCGTCAGGTTACGGCGAAGGGCACGGCGTATGGTACGCGTCTGTGCGTATGCTACGCCGTACCTACTGCGCGCACCCGACGCAGAAGTATAAATTGGCCTTCAAGCCTTGTTTATACTCGACGCGTCCGCAAGAGCGCGAAGTGCTCGCGGCAAAAATGACGTCATTGCGGTGTGGGCGGTCGTGCGCGTTGGGTGCGCAAGACCCCATTTCGCCTGGCGGTGTGCACGGCACTTTTTGTAACATCACGCGCGGCGCCGCATCCGAAGATGAACGACTTCAAGCCGAATCTGGCCGAACTGGTATGTCTGTACCACCATGTTTATGATCCTTCTATACACAGAGACATTTGTATTGATGGGCGACCATAAAAGCCTCTCATTTTGTGAATAGGAACACATTTACATTAAGCACCCAGTTTGCACTTGTATAAAGTAACTGCTTACATTTACAAAATAAGCCTACAATAGCAGAAGTAAGCCCTGCTGATGAAATTAAGGTTTAAACACTCTTCAATAAGGCTTCAGTTGTTTACTAGTTTACATGCAGTGAAAGTGCAATAAACCTACTGCATTTATTACTCTTTTTATATGAATCAGAACTTAATAAACTACTAATAAATGGCAAACTACTTCTTCACTGCTGATTCCTGGTGGTTTAGAGGAGAATTACTCCGAGTTGCCCCCTGTCGTTTCACAGAATAGCACAACGGCGAGCGCGTCAAGTATAAACGCCTCGTCCGTTTGGAGAGGTGCGCGCGCAGTCAGCGGAGACTCGCGCTCGTGCGGACGCGTCGAGTATAAACAAGGCTTAACACTTTCATGGAACCTCATGACAAATCTTATATAATATAGGAAATAAATTTATTATTAAGAGGCAGCAGAAGAGCAGTACAGGCCCCTTTTAGCTTATCAAAACCATGCAGCCCTATGAATCTAGTCTGATTCCTGAACAAATGACTTAAAGTTATGACCCTGTTCATTTACAGAACAATGGCTGATCCAAATATGCATGGTTCCCTAGTATATAGTAGGTGAAAAGGTATTATGTCTGCATTCACAGTATTCATAAAACAGGTAAAATGTACCTGAAATCACCTACCCCTTTCGGCAAGTTTCTGAAGCATGCATCACTTTACTATCCCATGAGGCAACGGATGAAGAGTTGTTAATGGAAGTGAAGCAACACAACTGCCGCTGACAAGTCACATGACAAAGATCAAATGTAGTACATTTATTCAAAGAATTTTCTAAATGCAGGCAGGAATGTAGTCTGATTCTAATGAACTAGTTTATTTTAGTCAATCAAAATCATATAGTGAAACAATCAAGTTTAGTAAATAAAAAATTTCTGAAACAATGACAATGATATCCCAACATATTTACTCACAATAAATTTTACATTTTCTTTTTATTAGCATATCCTCCGGATCCCATATTCAAAAGTCACAATTTTCCCCTGCGCACTAAAAGAGTTTCCACACAACCATCCGTCCGTCAGTACCTGAAATGCCAACTTCACTGTAAACGTCATTCATGACTTATGCAACCATATTCAACACAGAGCACAGCAGCTGTCTTAAGCCTCGTCCTGAATGACTGATGTTTTCTTGGGTATTTGTCTGAGAACTTTCTGTTTTCAGTCATCCCCTGCCTCTTGTTCTCTCTGTGACTCACTCGCTCTTCACCCCAAAGGACACTGCTGCTACTGATCTGTAAACCACAGAAAGACATTTCTTCCTGAATGCCTGCTTCAAAACGCCAGAGGACCATCGGGAAACAATTACAATTCTTGTTTACAAGGGGGACATTGACTGTGGGAACAGTCCCCAGGGGTAGACGAGGAAACGAGATGCATAAACCTCAGATGATTCTGTGTGCTGAAATAATGCTTTTTATTAAAATACTTCTGAATTGCAAAAGTAAAAGGACGACAGGGTTAGGCTGGGTCGGTGGGTGCCTATAAGAAGTATCTACTTCAGGGATGTTCTTTTATTGTAAAGGCTTGAAGATCTAATAAATGCGTGCAAACATAAGATCACACGTGCATACGCACACATGCGTGAGTTGGACTGTTCACACCATTATGCAATGAGAGCTTCTCCAATCTGAGTCTCAGCATCCCCCACATCTCCACTGAGGCGAGAGACAGCAGTTCAGTTCAGCACACCACACTACGTCCTCCTGCCTCCCTTTTCTCTTACAGCACTAAGGTATTGGGCCACTGGGTTTCATTCCTCTCCTTGGCAGTGTCCTTTAAAAATATCACATTTCTAAGCAGCAAGTCAAACTAAATAAAAAGGCAGACAGGATCATATAAGATATATCTCTTTCTTGGCAAGATAAGTTGCATACTGTCATGCTAATGGTAACCTGTGAGGCCTGCGAGGGCTTTCTTCATTAGATGAATGGCCGCTGTATTGATTTTGTTCGGACCAGCTTGATTCACTGTTTAAGAGAAACGAAACTGCAAATCATCTCAAGACGAAATGTAAATTGATCCGAAGATAACTGATTGCATATTAAAGTAGGGAAGCATTTGCCATTTCATCAGGTTAAAGATCTACAGCTTTTTACTTCAATGCTCTCTGGTAACACTAAGCCATGCTTGCTAACTGTTTAAAATATGTGAGGTGGCTTTCAAAGTTATTCACATCGATTTTCAAATCAGTATGAGGACAAAAGAACCTGGAGCATACTGGACTGTGCTCAGCTGGTGTCTATCCATCTTCACCCACACTCTGTGTTATCTCACTTTTGCACAAAGAGAATCTTCCTGGCATTTGAATGGACGGGCCGTGCCAATGCCCTCCGGGTCTGTCTGCTTCACACCAAAGTGCAATTCACCTCATCAGCTCAAAGCCTTTGGATTTCAAGCCAAATGTGACACATGACAGCGCCTCCCCTGTAGTCATTCTGATAGCTGATGTCATTCTGCTTCTTGGTGAGAAACAGGTTAAAAGATACTGGATAACACAAGCAAAACATTGCAGTTCAAAGTTTCTAACGCTTATGAAGACAGTCTAACATTGTAAATAGCAGCCAGGTGAGTCACGCTCATGGATATCCTTGTCTCTGGCTGAATCTTCCAGACACCTGCTTGTTAGGTAACAGTATACTGTACTGCTAGTCAGTAGTAAGAGTTCCTACTTCTGCGGGACTCAACAATAAAATGGTAAATGGTAAAAATGGACTGCATTTATATAGTGCTTTCACAGACCCAATGGCCACCAAAGCGCTTTACAATTTGTATCACATTCACCCATTCATACACCGACGGCGGTGTCAGCCATACAAGGCGCCATCCAGCTCGTCGGGAGCAGCTGGGGTTAGGTGTCTTGCTCATGGACACCTCGAAACTTGGTCAGGTGCAACCGGGGGATTGAACCACCAACCTTCTGGTTTGTAGACAACCTACATGAACCACTGAGCCACTGCCGCCCAGTCTGGAGAAACTGCCCGCTAGTCTGGAGCCAGTGTGATACAACTTCAGGATAGTTGACAGAACTGTCACTTTGTTGTTGCTACTAAAAATACTGTATTCATTTTGTGCATTCATTTTTACGCCTTCAAAAATTAGGTTTTTGTACAATTGGCAGAAATTGTGCAGAAAACTAAAGAACCAATCACTAATGTTTTGTATCGCATGCTATAATTTTCACAGCAAAATTGTGTTTATGAAATTATCCGTAAAATTACACTACCGTTCAAAGGTTTGGGGTCAGTATGATTAAAAAAAAAAAAAAAAAAACTTTTATTCTGCATTATAGGACACATTGAAATTATCAAAAATAAAGACATTTATAATATTACAAACATTTTTATTTCAAATAAATGCGGTTCTTTTGAACTTTCCAGAATCTTTTGAACATTTTTTGTTCACTAAAATATTTTTTTCTTTACAAATAAAACTCTGCAATGAGCTGAAAATTATACTGCTTATAAACATTACTATTTAACACATTCTTATTGATGCTTTTTTGAGACTATCGCAAGCATTTTTGTAAATTCAACAAAACCTAATCTAACTTAGCCAGCTAGATAGCATGAGTCAAAACCTCTTACAACAGAAACAATTTCTGACACATTTTTTTTAATCATATTGCTTTATGTGGGCAGACACAAATCCCACAGAACAGTGAAATTGCTCACTTTTCCTTCTTTTGCCTACACTCGACTACAGAATTTCACAGGAGATGTATCAAGATAGCTCCACCGACTTCACGCTCCATTGAAACTCACAGAAATTAAATGATTTCTTACTATTTTTCATTACAAAAACCAAAGTCTGTTAAATCACTGCATTAACATACAGTACCATAAAAATAAAAGCAAGGTATTTACGTATGACCATTTTTATTCATCAAATAGGTCTTTGTCCTGATTGGGAGATTTCCACAGCAGCATGTGACATGAGTGAAAGCTCACGTCCTATACAAAGAAACAAACTCTGACACACACATTCTGACCTCATGATCATAAATTAGCAGTTTAGTTAATTACCTCTTTATATATGAGTCTCATCAGGCCGGATTAACTAACCGCAGCAAGTGGCCGTCACAGTGTCTGACCAATACAGGCAGAGCGTGAAACAAAAGTAGACAATAGCTTGGGAAGGGAAGTGCAGGAACTGACAGATGAGGGATTTAATGGAATAGCAAGCAAAATATAAAGGGATATAAAACAGATATGCTGACCAGTCAAGAATGCAGAAAAACACAAGATGCCCACTCATTTTGGACTCTAAGAAGAGTGTGTCTGGCCAAAAGCATTGAGTTGCTATTATTCAGACATGCTACAAATTGCTACCTAGTGTATCAGATTAACAATGATGTCATCAATGATGTCATCTCTCATTTACAGCTTTACAGTATCAACCAATTTTGCTAATCTAAAACCATTCATTTTTGCTACATTCGATATTTTGTTAGGAACCGGTTCACCTGTGGGGGGAAAAGAAGAAGAACAACAACATGAAAAAGTAATAATCATGACTTACCTAGATCTCCATGGTAACTGTTGTCATGGGAAGCCCGACTGGAAGCTATAGAGTCTCCATCGTGGGGCCAGATTTGTCCTGTTTTCCTTACGCCTACAATGGTGGCCTCGGACACCACGACATGTTGCTGCCGGTGCCGTTTCTGTGTCTGCGGTGTAGGGGGGCTGCTGCTGTCAAATGAGTGCTGAGAATTCTGGGAGTTCTGAGAAGGCGAGCGACTCTTCTCTCGGAGTGGGCGGCGGTACGCTGTCGTAGGGCTGGGCGACACATGACTGGACTGTCCCGAGGAGAAGTCTTCCTCGCTAGACGTCAGGTTCTCGTTGGAGCTGCAGTCTGGCGTGTAGCCGCCTCCTCCGCCTCCCACGTCCTCGAAACTTCCAGGCGAGTAAGACCTCCTGGGCCAGGTGAGAAGATGGTCGTCGCTTCCTCCATGGTCCCTCATAGTGACCCTACCGTCACCACCATCTCCTGACATCATCCCTCCGACGTAAACACTAGTATATGGCTGGAAATCTGATGGCTGCCATGGTGGCGGTGGTGGTTTGGCCCCGTTCGGTCTCGCAGTGCTATAGCGAGGACTTGGTTCGCCGTCTTCATACTCTGCGTCATATCCGCAGGTGCTTTCAGTAGAGCGCCCCCTATAGACGGGCCTGGTGCGTAGATCACCTGCGACTGTAGCAAGGTTGCCCGGAAGTGAATGAAGTGACCTTTTGCGCTCCATCTGCATGGCTTGATTCCCAAGAGAGCTGATTTTGTCCGAGACCTCACGGTCGTTGACTTTTACTAGGCCCCTGTCATGATGAAACTCAACGTTGGTGTAAAACGGTTTCTCCTGCCCTGATTTTCCTTCGCTGGCTGAGTGCGAGTTGGCTCGTTTGATCCTCTCAAAGTTCGAACGTAATGCAGCCACCCCAAGCCCCATGCCCGGCTTGTCTTTCGAGGATGGATCCAAGGGCAGCTCCTTGTCAGGGGGTGGATGGGGCCTGCGAGGGGAGACTCCGCCCCTCTGTGTGGACGGTGAGAGTCCATCGGTCTCACTGACTGGCCCTGCTTGGTGTGCCTCAAACGACGATTGAAGCTCCAATCCATCGCCATGGGAGGCTGACTTTCTGGCAGGGGGTGGTCGTGGTTTCACTCTGGTCTCCCCCACAGGCTGAAACCTGCTGCGCTCTGACTGTCCGTGCTCCTGTGCATGGAGATGCTGGGAATCGGCCCCAACAGCTTGTGGGTCCCCTTCTGTCATGTGAGGTGGCTTCCTGAAACCCCATCTCTGTCGGTCATAGCTCTTTCTCTCCTTGGCCAGCAGCGTCTGAAGGTAGATCATCCGGAAGCGCTCTTTGTTCACCTCCATTTCCAAACGTCTTATGGATGCTTTGCACTTCTCTAGTTCTAGTTCGATTCCCCCAACAGATCTTAGCTCCATCTTCGGAGGCTCAGACTCTGGAAACTGTGCTTTCCAGGCTTCATTGAAACCCACAGGCTCCACCATTGTGTTTTCTCAGGTTGAAAATATCAAATTGGTCAGAAACACACGGTCAAGTAGCTCCAACTAAGTGGAATTTAGCCGAAGAAAAGCAAATATGATGTAAGTATGAAAAGTCGGCAGTTGCCCGTTCATAATAAAGGATATTTCTTTAATAACACTTAATACAAATGTTTACAAAACACATCGTTCATGATTTCCCTGGAATTGTCACTTGAAGTCTCAATCTTTCTGTACCAAAATTGTCGTCGTTGTCGAGTTGTTCAACGACAGAAGAACGACAGTTATTGAGCATATCGCGCGGAAACAATAAAGGCACGCGCATTCTCATCTCGCGCACCATTCCGACGAGACCACTTGCAGAATATCACGCGCACAAATCTCGGTCCCCAGCACAATGACAGCATCTGTTCTCCAGAGCGCACGAATAAACAAAATACTCCTTAAAAAGCTTTTCAAATTAAGCTGGTCGCCATAAACAAATCATACGGTCCGGTCGTGTATGTGGCGATGTATTCCAGTTTTTCTGCGTTGATAATGTGATATCTCTTTTATCACCATTATGCCCTAAACCCTTTGTGCTTACGTCTGTGTAGATTGAAGGTTAAAAAAATCACTCTCCTCGCTTGTTCTTTTAGTTCCCGTTGATGAAATTCTCTGAAGACGCTCACGATTATCCCATTTTGTCGCGGATAATTAGACTGTGCATATTTGGTGAGTCTGCTGTACGTAATGCCTCCGTGTGAACGATACACCGCTGCTGCTGCTGCTGCTGCAGGAAAGGGCGGGACTACGGCATATGATTGACAGCTCTCCCAGCATGGGTTCGATTTAAAGAGACAGGCTGCTTCACCGCATAGGTCAGGGAGATTGTAGTACCGTATGTGTGTGGCGTGGTTTAAATATCAGACTTTTTACATGAGTTAGGAGGAATGAAGTCTGAATCTGAAACTGAGTCGCGTTTACATACACGTGCCGCCTTTTTTAACTGTGAGAGAAGGAAAACGCACAATACTGTATTGAAAATATTATTTGCTTTGACATGCTATCACTTTTTGTAATGTCCTTATTGCACTAAATATAATTCATGTTTTCTTTCAGTTTTTTTATTATTTATTTTTTACATATAGATCGATAAAAAATTCGATTTCACGAGCTGTGGTTCAATCAGCACATAGGCTAATGCAACAGTGTCATTTGCAAAAATAAAACCTTCCGTGTCTCGTCTTTTTTTGAAATATTGCTATTGTCAAGTCAAGTCACCTTTATTTATATAGCGCTTTGTACAATAGGCCAACATGTTGTTTCAAAACAGCTTTACAGTGATAACAGGAAAATTATGCATTTCGGCTGTTGTTCAGCTGAAGTCAGTTCAGTGCTATTGTCAATTAAACAGATTTTGGTCACTGGTTACATAAAAGATGCAGCTGTGTTTACAAGAGAAATAAGATGATGTCATTGTAATTGGACCATATTCTTTAGCTACATTTTGTCTCTGACGCCTTCAAGTGTTCAATATTAGACATTACAGCCGTAAGGGACTGCTTAGGACATCTCTATACTCAAAATTGCCTGCTTTCAACAAACACAGTTATTTATTTATAGATTTTACGGCAGCTCATACGAATGAATGGCTTATTTGATTATTTTAGGGCCAAGAACAAGTGGCACATACAAGTGGCACAGTTTTTTTCTGCTGGCCAATGGCACGTACTGATTCAGGTAATTTGCATAGTGAGTAATAAAAGAAAATCCTACTCCATCATTTAATATATATTTTAAATTTATTCAATGGCTTTTCCTAACAGATACACATGGAGAAACACAAAGCATGAACATCAGCATTGGTCAAATTAACTGCAGTTTATTTGTAAAATGATGTGTTTAATCATATCATACATTTAGCAGCGATGTACACAGGAAGTTGCTATATAAATATAGATCAAATGATTTGGCTAATTACAACTGAAGGCATGCATTATACTATATAATACATGTATATAAAACTATGACAAGTTACACAGAAAAAAATGCAACAAACTCTCCTTGCATCAGCAATAGGCAATGGTAGACATTGTCATGCATGGTAGAAGACTGACGCTGCTGCTGCTTGCTTCCATACACACTTATTATTCTCATCTCTCTGTCATGTATTCATTATTATTGAGTTTTATTATTAAGTCCACTCTGACATGTCATGATCTGCAGCGCAATGGTGGCTATTTTCTCTGAACTGCACATTCAACATGCAGGTTCTGATATTCAGCAAAATGAAGCCACTCAAAAAAGACATGCACAACACAGAAGCCTGAGGTTTCCCAACACAAGCAGAGGCAGATTCTACTTAGCATTAACTGCCAAAAAATACAGATTTAAAAAAAAAAGTTTTATAATTAAATGGAAATGCTAAAGTGCACTAAATAAATATTTAGCATATAACCAAGTATAAGGTGTAAATAATTGTCAGTATGATTGCTTGATACAAAAGGCAACATAAAAAAAAAAAAAAATGCCAATAGTGTTTTCATTTGACTCTTATTTATGCCAACATCCAAGTTCAGTTCCTGAGCAAGTCAGACCACAGTGTACGGACTATTCTAATAAAAACTAATGGTGAGGTCTATTCATTTCATTCAAAGACAAGACTGAAATTATATGGGGTAAAGGAAACAATCATGCTTGAATGTAATTTGACCATCAAGTAACAATACATTATATATTTCTTATAAAACATCATATATTGCAGTGGAATGTACTCAAGCTGATATGGCCATGTGTTAAGTGCAGCTGTAAACAGCCGCAGTCGTCGTAGTAGGAATTTAGCAGTTACATAGCAGGGTTGGTCCATTGTCAGAAAACTTGAGGCTTTGGATTGTTGTAACGTGTGGTGAAAAGAATGGAGGAATGTGTAGTGGCAACGTCAGTGACACTTTCTTAAAGGGTCAGTTCGTAAAAAAATTAAAATCATCCCATAATTTACTCACCCTCATGTCACCCTTGGTGAAAATAATTTTCTTCTTTCCTCCAAACACATTAAAAAATATCTGGTTTCTTCCAAGCTTTATAATGGGAGTGAATGGTACCTGAGATTTTGAAGCCCAAAAAAGCGCATCCATCCATCATAAAAGTAATCCATACAGCTCCAGTTTTTTAAAGAAAAATATCCATATTTATAACTTTATAAACTATAATCACTGGCTTCTGGTAACAGCCGTTCGCAAGTCGAGTTCCGGCAGAAGAGTGACCTCTGACCTGACGCATTATAAGCTTAGTTGAGAGTAGACGCCTCTCACGGTTCAAAGAAATAAGGCTGGGTAACAAACTCAAGCTCCTCTTCTTTTATATCAAAATTCTCCTACATTTCTCTTTAAATATTCTCATTTAGACTTCTAATTCATGACTAGTTTTGTTTTACTCCATCCTCTGCGCCTCCACAATCGTCAATACGTCATGCATCGGGTCAGAGTTCACTCTTCTGCCGGAACTAGACTCGTGTACGGCCGTTACCGGAAGCCAGAGATTATAGTTTATAAAGTTATAAATATGGATATTTTTCTTACAAAAACACATCGTTTCAGAAGGCCTTTATTATCCCCCTTGAGCCATATAGATTACTTTTATGATGGATGGATGCCCTTTTTTGGGCTTCAAAATCTAGGGTACCATTTACTCGCATTATAAAGCTTGGAAGAGCCAGGATATTTTTTAATATAACTCCAATTGTGTTTGGCAGAAAGAAAAAAAGTCATATACCCCTAGTATGGCTTAAGGGTGAGTAAATCATGGGATCGTTTTCATTTTTGGGTGAACTAAACTTTTAAATGAAAGACCACTGAATGCTAATTAAGGCTCGTTCACACCAAGAACGATAATAATAAAAATACTATAACGGCACCAAAAAACGATAATAGTTGGAATCCCTTTCAGAACGATAAAATCATTGACAACCAATCAGAAACCGCCCTGGTTTAAAGAGCTCGAGCATTTGAAGTGGCAGACAACAAAGCTGCAGCTCGCTTAAATAAACAGAATGATATCATCCGCTGGTGTAGACGCTACAATTATCGTTATAGTTATCGTTCTTGGTGTGAACGGGCCTTAAGGGAATGTGCCTGGTTGTTTATTAAAATACTGACACCAGAATACCACACCATGGCCATAGTCAGGGACATGCATCCATTTCAGCAAGCAATTAGTGTGATGCTATGGAGAAACGCCAGAAAGCTCTATTTAATGAAAAAAAAAAAAAAAATTACTTTGTACCGTTCGGGTATATGTGTACAAATATACAGGCCGTCTTACCAGACTGGCTGGTGAGGGCCGAACAAGAGGCTGCTTCACAAGGAAACCCCTCTCAGCTGTCAATCTTGTGCTCAGCTATGTAACTAAATCTCTGTACATTAATTTCATTTATTCAAGTATAATTGCTCTTAAAACTTGCCGTACTGCATTGCAGGAAGGAACAGACCAGCTAGTAAAATGAAGACACGCATTTTAATTCAAATGGTTCATGAGTGCATTTTCTTAAAAGTAGAAAAAAAAGGGAGCATGAAACATTTTGGTTTTGTATTGTAAAATTCATGTTTTGAATGCAACACCTAAACCTTTGCTTGTTTAATTTTCTACTTGTTTATCTCTGACCCAAATAATAGGTAACATTTACATCTTTTGTCCAACCCACCCCACCCCACAACAAAAGAAAACCTCTAAATTAAGTTAATGCAAGTTCATTCAATTATAAAATACAGTGAAAACAAACACACAAAAAAGAACTTAAAACAGATTGGTTAGGGCCAAAAGAATCTGAGTTTTCAAACAGAGGCACGCCTCATGCAGTAATGTATACAGGCGGTGTAAAGCTAAGTGTGTGTGTGTGTGGGGGGGGAAGCAACCAGAGAGAGTCTAATCTGACAGTCCTGAGGTAGCTGTACTCTGCCTACTGCAGAAAAACTGGCTTTACTAATCAAACGTGTCAGGTAATAGTGGGAACAGAATGTATCACCATAAAAATGGAAGTTATTACACATAGGGAAAGACATACAGGTACAAATCATAAATGAAAAAACCACACAAAATGCATGCGAAATACAGAACATGCAGCTTTCATCTGAGGATTTGACCATGAAGCATTCAAACGTTCAGACCCATACTCTCTTTCCCATGCTGCTTTGCAACACCATGCTTGTCCATTGGCTCTGAGCGATGTTCACGCCGAAGACACAAAGGTAAACATTAGTAAACAGTTCTTCTGTCTTGTTCTCTTTCTTTCTCTTTTCTACCCAACCTACTCTACTCTCTGTTAGCAAAATGAACAAATAAGAACAAATGAACCATTGCATAAAATAGTGTTAAATGTCTGTACACAAGCACTTTTCTCAATTCAGCAATTTGAACACATGATATGGGGGAAAACAAAGTGGATATTACCATTATTGTTACTGGTTTGAAATGAGACGAGACAAATGATTAATTTAAAACGCAATAACAAAAGAAACCAACAAGAAGACCAAAAAGAATATTAATGGTCACTAATACTTGAAGACTTCAGGTCTGTATGGTCTCCTCAAATCACCAACGGACAGTTTAAAAAAAAAAAAAAAAAAAAGTTATATTTCTATCTTAAGGTTATTTTTGTGTTAATCCTGTCCTTCTCGTACACATTCGCTGTTTGCGGAGGCACACTTTAAACGCACAACCACACATACAGACACACGTACACACCATCTACACACATCAGTGCTCATTTCAGTCAAGACCAGAACATTTCGGCCAAGTTAGTGTCAATGCTGTAGAGCCACAGCACCAGGGGGAGTGAGAGAGCCACAAAGGGCCAGGAAATGCCCTCCGTGCAGGTGCTGAGTGAGCAGGCCATGCCCTTGGGCTTGTCCAGGTCTTTGGGCTTGTCCAGGTAGTTTCTGGCTGCAAACTTGAGCAATTCATCCAGCAAGATGACGGGCAAGGAAATCTTCAATACCATAAGCCACTGGGTCACGTTCAGTGGAGTGATCTGGAAGATTATCTGTAGAGAAAGCCCAGGGTAGAGTCACTACACAAACATTAGGGATGTGCCCAAAGCCCAATTTTGAATTTGGAAAGGCATGGAAAGTGAATACCGCATTCTAAAGGAACATGGTTAGGCTAGCTGTGGTAGTCGGTTACATTACAGTACATTAGATTTCACTTAATATGAGAAGACAGCAATTAGAGCTGACTGACAGGATGATGGCAGAGGATTTGGTGCACAACTGATCCTGAGCATCATTGACAAACATCTTATCTTGTAAAATTAGAGGTCAGAACAGCTGCTTCCTATACAGAGAGTACGCTTGATCACGAATTTGAAAGCAACGGGAAAAAGCGATACCACGCATATTGATAGAGGCTCTTTGATGCCCGTAAATTGCATACGATATAATTACTAAGCTATATAAAAGCGAGAAAATGCAAAAGCATTGAAATATATTTTGTTGCTTATGATATTAAACTATTTAAATACATGCATAATCGCTGAAATTAAATTTATATTTATATTACATAATATTTACTAAATTGGAAATAAATATGAAAATAAGAAAAAAAAGTAAACTTGATAATTTATAAAGATTTATCCTTTAGATCAGGGGTCCCCAACCCCCGGGCCGCGGACCGGTACCGGTCCGTGGGTCATTTGGTACCGGGCCGCACAGAAAGAATAAATAACTTACATTATTTCCGTTTTATTTATTCACACATTTACCTGTTCACATATCGTGTCTTTTGCGCGCTCAAGTTTGTTATTTCAAATGTAGGCGCGCAGTATGCGCGCTCATAATGGAAGCGACGCGCCCGTTTTTTCCAAGCGCGTCCGCGCCGCCGCATCGAGATAAAAACATCTCAACTTTTCAGAATGCCGCAAGCGCACTGTAGGTCACGTGACAAGAACCAACCAATCATCTTCCACACTGTAAACTGCTGCACTAGTTAGTAAAAAATATTTTTACTAAAAATATTAATGCTCACAACTGATTCCTTGTTAAATCCATCATTGTTTATACAGAATTGTTCTATATTCTATATATAAATGTGTATGTGTTTGCTATTTCTGGTGTTTTATGACCACTTCAGTTATAGTCTAACCTCAGACAAATACAGAGCCGTTGCGCAGGAGAGATAAGTTAGTTTCACGGCAGAAGCTCCGTTTACTGATGCTTGGGCCAACTTTTCTTAAAATATAATCAAACTGGTCCTTGTCCACTCTGAAATAGGCTTTGAACCTCCCATTGTCCAGGCGGAGATCCTGAATCAGCTGGTGAAATTCCCCATGGTTTTTGCGTTTTTGTAGTATCGGTTGCACGGTCTTGCACCCAAACACTGCAGCGTTTTTTTTTTTTACTCTTCTTAGTAAATAAATCTTGTAACAGAGTTACAGCAAGGGCTTTTCGGTGGTGGAAATCCATTGCTGAAATTTCCTTGCTGTAATGGAGAGCGCAGCTGATGGTTGCTTAGCAACGACAGACGCCTCCGGAGTGCAACCTCGCGCCTAGCGTTTTCTACGCGTTTTTAGGAGCACCTTAAAGGCCGGATCCGTGAAAATATTGTCTGACATTAAACCGGTCCGTGGCGCAAAAAAGGTTGGGGACCGCTGCTTTAGATTGCTTGATTCTCTAATCCTATTGTAGTATTTTTTTTACAAATAAAGAAATGTTAAAAATATGAATAAAAATAAAGTAAACAGTAACCAACCATGGAATAAAAATAAAATAAGTGCAACTTTCTCACACAATTCTATTTCCCCCCTCTCAATTCCAAGTTTATATCACACAGATATAATTATACAGACAAATAAAAACAGCTACAGCACAACAACAACATTGTCTGTACATTCTTTTTATGAGTTATAATCTTGGAAATGCAATGAATTGTGTGATATAAACTATAAATTATATAATTCTTTTCCCCCCCACATAATTGTGAGTTTATATCTCACAATTTTGACTTTTTTTCTCAGAATTGTGTGATAAAGTCAGATTTGTAAGAAAAAAAGTCACAATTGAATAATTGTATTGCATAATGGTTTTAATTGTAATTTTAATTGTATAAGAGTTTATCTTATACAATTTTTTTTAAAACCCATTAGATTCTACAAAGACAACAACAAAAAAAACAAAAGAACCAATATACTGAAACTTGATCTTACCGGCAGGGGCTCCACATAAAGGATAAAGAAGTGGAGGGACATGGAGAGGCAGATGGCTCCTAGCAGCCACACATTATCCCAGGGGGGCATGCGAAGCAGAGACTGGTTCTCTGAAACACTACGGCAGGACATCAAGAAGATAACATTGTGAAATTGATTGACTGGTTGTATATTTATATAATCCACCACTTATGCCTGTCAAACCTGTCACCTTAAAAAACCTGTCAAGTTGTTCCAAACCTGAATTAATACATTTCTTCTGCTGAACACAAAAGATTATATTTTAAAGAATATGGGTAACTAAACAGTTACCCATCAACTTCTTTTGTGTTCAGTAGAAGAAATAAATTCATACAGGTTTGGAACAACTTGACGGTGAGTAAATGACAGAATTTTCATTTTTGGTGAACTATCCCTTTAAGATCCATTTGAGCTGATATGATTGTAATTGGACACAGCCGAATACAAGGATAAATAGGTTATAAAAAGATTTCTGATTCCTCAAAATGTCAAACTCTATTCAGTACTCATTGAAAATGCATGTAACTACACTATCTGTAGAGTACAATTCCGTTCAAACGGTAAGATCACTTCAGCATAGTTTAATTTAATGCCATGTCCGCATCTATGGCTATCTATCTTCATGACAAAAACTGAATTACAAAAATATAGATTTTATATAAAAACCATGTAAACAAAAATAAATACATCAATTAATATTATACAAAATTCTTAACATAAACATAATAACATTTCTAAAACCTTTTCTGGTAAAATATTACTAAACAAGTCCTTAGATGAGCTTACTTCATAGAAATGTTCTCTATTTGCATTAAAAGTGAAACAGTCCAATAAAATATCGGTAAGATCATTGTTACAAGAAAATGACTTCCAGGTGTATACACCAATGTCTCGTCTTACAGCTTCATTGGATGAATCTTAATAGCAGATGTAAATAATTGTGACATTTTCAGGGACAAGATGTGCCTTTATGTAGCGAACTTTCGATACTGACCTGTTGAGGGCGTTGCACATCTCAATGGTCACTAGTACGGAGAGAGCCATGGTCATTGGATAGGGAGACTCAAACACCTCACACTTCAGGCCCTCAAACTCAGGGTTGTCCGGTGCACACTGAAGGAAGTGGCTCTGCAGTGATGAAAATGGTAGAACCGAATCAAGACATTGGGATGCATGTGATTGAGAAAGAGAATTAAAATGTAAGGGGAGTTTCTAACCAGTTGATAGAGGGTGACTCTAGGCCCATCTTCAGCAGCAATGAACCACCATGCAGCAGCACCTACAGTACCAGCACCTACATAACCTTTAGGGTGACATGGAGAACATAACATGTCAAATCTTTCTTTACCCACAAAAAAATAAAAAATACATATTATATAGAAAATAAAGTCAGTGGTGCACTCACAGCCAATTATCAGGTATCTAAAGAAGAGCCAGCCAGAGATAAGTGGCTCTCTGGCATTGCGAGGGGGTTTGCTCATGATGTCCAGGTCGGGTGGGTTGAAGCCCAGAGCAGTCGCAGGCAGACCGTCCGTCACCAGATTCACCCACAGCAGCTGAACTGGAATCAGAGCTTCGGGGAAGCCCAGAGCTGCCGTTAAGAAAATACTGCCAGAGAGAATACACATAGTGAGTTAAGCGATTAGATAACAACTGGAAGAATGTCAAAAGGACTTTGGCAGTGATCGGAGTTTGCTCAAGGCATAAATTTCACAGTGTTGTCATTTATATTGTATCGCTTTTAGGATGGAGACTAAATTGTGCCAAAACAAGATTGAAAAGAAATTGACTTGCTCCGTTTTGGCACACAGGATGAATAGTAAACTACATAAAGAATAAAATACAAAATACAATATAATATATCATTTATAATAAACCGGATAGTTCCGGTCTTTGATTCTGATTGGTTGAACCGCGTTCGAAACCGTTGTAAATCACTCAACAAACATACACCTGTGACTGCATTACATTAGTATTACTGTGCAACTGCCGTTTGTGATTCTTTGTCATTGCATGTGTGGCTTGGCAACCTCTTTGGAACTACATTACTTGGCGAATAAATGTGTTATTTTTGTTGCTGGTATTTATTTTATGAATAAAATAAATATTAAAATGAAATTTTTTATGGAGTAACCGTTTTATAAAAGCAATAAGCCCCTTGAAGCCGTGTTTTTACAGTGAATTTAGAACAGCTAAGGGGGTTTTAGGCACTCCGCAGACAACGCCCCTTAGCTGTTCTAAATTCACTGTAAAACACGGCTTCAAGAGGCTTATTGCTTTAATAACCATTCTGGTATCAACACCAATTGATTGATAAATAAAATAATTTTCTCTAACTGAAAACCCTGTTTCACTTAGAAATAGACTAATACTCAAAAGTTTGATTTATATACTGTATTAGATCAAATCGTTTTACATCAAGAACTATAACTAAACATGACTAACTTTAACGCCCTGCAGTTTTGTTATCCGCTGCTGTCAATGTTTTTGTTGTTCATCAGCTGGAAAAAATCATTGTGAAATTGCTTCAAACGATATCGTTTCTCTGTGTCGTTATCGTTATAGTTGTAGTGAGGACTTAGAGTAATGAGTAGATATTCTTTTATATTTAGAACGATTTTTAGAACTACATCTACTCTATCTTCATCGTTATAGTTATTGTCCTCTGCGTGAACAGGCCTTTATTCGGAAAGAGCGCATTAAATTGTTACAAAAAAAATGTCTGTCACTTTTGATCAGTGTAAAAGTCTTTACTATTTCAAGTAATGGCTGCTGAAAATTCAGCTTTACCATCACAGGATTAAATTACATTTGAAATGTATTCAAATAAAAAAAGAAAACTGTCATTTTAAATTGTAATAATGTTTCATAACATGACTGTTTTTACTGCATTTTGATCAAACAAATGCAGCCTTGGTGAGCATAAGTGACTTCTTTCAAAACCATTTAAAAAGATCTTACCAAGCCCAGAATATTTAATGGTACATAAGATTTCACAAGTTAAATAGATTGCAATAGCCATTTTATGTCGACTTGAAATGTTTTAATGTGGACGGGCCAGTAAAAAGAAATAAAGTTAGCAAAAGATTAGGATCCTTACCAGACCACCTCGCCGACATTTGAGGAGATGAGGTAGCGGATGAATTGTTTCATGTTATTGTAAATGGCTCGACCCTCTTCCACAGCGGCCACGATGGTAGAAAAGTTATCATCAGCAAGGACCATCTCTGAAGCAGTCTTAGCCACTGCTGTGCCTGACCCCATAGCAATGCCAATTTCAGCCTTTTTCAGAGCAGGTGCATCGTTCACACCATCTCCAGTCTGCAGCAATGAACACAGCAAGTCAAGTCAGTCGAGGGAGAAAGATTTGCCAATATAAACATCTAGAAGACATCCTTCCTCCATCTTTATAGTCATTTAATAAATAATATATTAATACATAAATATACACAACTGTTATTTTTTAAAAGAAACACTTTTATTCAGAATGGAAGCATAAAATTGATCAAAACTGACAGTAAATACACTTCAATTCAGTAAAAAATACTTAAATTTCAAATAACATTAATATTAATAACAAATACATTAAGCAGCAACTGTTTTCAACATTGATAAGCAATGTTTCTTGAGCAGCAAATCAGCATATTAGAATGATTTCTGAAGGATCATGATTTGACACTGAAGACTAGAGTGGCTACAGTAAAAATTTGTCTTTGCCATCAAATTAATAAATGATATTTTAACAAATATTAACCAGTCATTTTAAACTGTAATAATTTCACAATATTACTGTATTTGGACCAAATAAATGCAGCCTTGGTTAGAGACTTCTTTTTAAAAACCTTACTGACCCCAAAACTTTAGATTGAAAGTGTACATAAAAATCATTCAGTTAGTATTTGTTACGATTTCGCAATCTGATTTACCATGGCAGTGATCTCATCGTAGGACTGCAGGAACTCCACAATCTTGGATTTGTGAGATGGCTCGACACGGGCAAAGCAACGGGCAGTGATCACTGCCTCACGCTGGGCGGCAGCAGACAGGTCGTCAAACTCTCGGCCAGTGTAGGCCATGCACGAGACATCGTCATCCTCACCAAAGATGCCGATGCGCCTGCAGATGGCCACAGCTGTGCCTTTGTTGTCACCAGTGATCATGATGACTCGAATGCCCGCTTGACGACAAAGTTTGATGGAAGCTGCCACCTCAGCTCTGGGTGGGTCCAGCATGCCCACACATCCCACAAAGGTCAGGTCCGTCTAAAGGAAAAACAGCAATTATAATTAACGTCTATTAAAATTAACATTGTGTAGTTAAGAATTATATATATATATATATATATATATATATATATATGGGGTATATATATATATATATATATATATATATATATATAAATATATATAAATATATATATTAGTGCTGGGCAAAGATTAACATTTTTAATCGCGATTAATCGCATGATGTTCTTGCGATTAATTGCATTGTTACGCGCAAAATTGAATAATGAATTCTAAAATAGTGCATTGCGCACTTTTGATTTAAATGTACTGCAATATACACAAAAGTGCAATAACATGTGGTTTGCAAAAACTTTAAACAAATAGCCTAATGTACTTTTTACCAGCAGTATTCCCTTTACACAATCAATAGCAATACAATATTTCTTGTAAAACTCAACTTAAACATTAATGTAATCAAATCAAAATTTTGTTTTAAGTTGAATATTAAACCAAAGCTATTTGCCACTACCAGGGCATTACTTTGTATCTAGCTTGTTAAAACAAGTTACCATCAGAGTCCTGTTTTCTTGTTTTTTTCTGAACAGGTATCAACAGGTATCTTTTATCAGGGAGCAGCAGAAACCGTCTGTGTTCAGTAGCAAGTGGGTGCGTTGCGTTCCCGTGAAACTGTCGCAGTTGTGGGCGCGCACATGCCCGCCGCCGAAGTTGAATTTTCTTGACATTTTTGTACACGACGCACAGCACAAATCATTGGAAGAGAGACTGATCCTCACTGTTTGTGAGTTTCCAGAATCTAAATAGTTATCAGGACATCAACAGGAGGGAATTCACATGGCAGAGCATCCCCGCTAAACTAAACGCAGGCCTATCAGGTAAAGTTATGTATGATTTTAATTTAAGTTAAAAAGGCTGCAGCTGCGCACTGAAGCCGTTGCCATGGTTACTATCCATAGAGCGCCTGCCGTTCACTCGCGGAGTGCTGTCTCCCTTCCTGTTCACCTAAGAGAACCTGCTGAAGCCTCCCTCTACTGCTTGTTTGGGTGGGTTATTTGCTGGCTGACCAACATCCCACCCCTCCTGTGACCCATGGTTTGACTGTAGGCCTGTGTGTATTCAGAGCCAGTAAGCAACGGACTTTCAAAATAGTAATAAATAAAAAAAACTGCATTAACGTGCGATAAAATTTTGTTTCGCTGTTCCTTAATAAATGCGTTAAAGCGTGCCCAGCCCTAATCTATATATAATATTTTTATATATAAATAAATATTTATACACACATTATTGTGATTGTTGTAACACAAAAATGCTCTTCTCACCTCATACTCAATGAACCGGTTTGAGTCCTCCAGTACAAGGCTCTCTTTGCTCAATGGGTTGTCTCGGGTGGCCAGAGCCAGACAGCGCAGTGTGTCACGTCCTGTGCCGTACTCACGGATCACAGACAGGATCTTCTCTTTAATACCTGCTGTCAGGGGGACTTTATTCCCACCCACACGGATGTGCGTGCATCTGTCAATCACTCCCTCTGGAGCACCCTGCACCCAGAAATAATGTGTTTAAGGAAGCTGCAGGTACATTGTTGTACCACAACACATTTCAAACGTTAAGTAGTCCTGTTTGGAACAGGTAAATGAAATACTGAAGTGCTAAAGTCTCCCTGGAAAACGTGGCGTTACCTTAACAAACATCTTGCCAATGGATGAGCGAGCTTTGTTGGGAGTACAGTACACTGACATGGACTTTCTGTCTCGGGAGAACTCCAGAGTGAACTCCTTCTTCATCAGCTGCTTGATGACCTGAGACAAAGAAAGAAAGAGTACAACAAATTACTCAGAGATGAATGCTGACATTACATCAAACACAACCAATTTGGAAATTAATGTGGGCTTCCACAACCACACGACCCACTAGGGTTGCAACCAACTCATAATCTGCGGTTGGAAATGTTTGACGTACCGAGTTGCAAGCGTTCGCCAGCTCAACCTTGGAAAGGCCTTTTAGTTCTGTGTCGAACACGTTCATTTTCTCCACCAGACATGTTAGAGCGGTCTCTGTGGCTTCTCCCACCTTCTCGTACACACCTTTGGCCTGACATAGACAGAAACTCTTTAGAACTGCTGTTTGATAAACAAGAACTAGGGATCCACTGATATACATATTCTGGTTAATATTGATAAGCAGACATTTGTTTTCAATGTTATATAATACAAATGACCAATGTTAAAATTCTATACTATTTTGTATTATATTTTATAAATGTTTAAAATATTATTTATTAATTTACAAGGATACAAAAAATATGGGGAAGAAATTTAAAAATGATATTTAAGCAAATTCATTCATTTAGTGACATCTGTATGCTAGACAATATAGTTCCGCACATTAGTTAGCTGCCTTTTATGGATGAACAGAGGATGCTGCATATACCAGAAAATGTAAATAACTAACCTCGTTGAAATCTAGAGAGGAGTCGTTACACAGAGCACAGATGCTGGCCAGTTCAACCAGAGCATCATACTGGGAGCATCGCACTGGTTTACCCTCATGAAACCTGGAGTAAAAAAAAAGTAAAAAAAAAAAGAGGTTGCTAAACAGAGGTGTCTCATGCACTTTGAAATATCAGTGTGAACATGGGCAGCAAAACTCACACTTTTCCATCAGGAGCGTATGTGGAGCCAGAAATGGTGAACTCTTTTAGAGAGCAGCTGTTTCCATTTGCCTGATCAACAATGAACATCTGGAACAAAAAAGACATAAAAAAAAAATCAAACAAAATCTCAACCAGCAGGTGGCAGGCCGTCCCACCACAGATGATCTCTGATGTTTGAAAGCATCTCATGAAAAGATCCCTACTCCACCTGACCTGGATATACCAGCACTACAGATGTAAACACTTTACATGACACTCACTTAAGGGTTCAAAGGGCCTTTAAAACCAAGCAAACCCCCACCCCCCAAACATAAGCAACTGAGCATTAAGGATATTTTTAAGCACAAAAGACAATCAGACCCCCAATATGTCAAGAAAGTGAAGAGCATAAAAGAGATGAGAGTGAGTGGGATGGTAAAATGGAACAGCGTTCCTGCTGTTGTGATAAAACCCAGTGGACAAGAGTCGAACCACAGAGACAGAAGAGTGTGGGGGAGAGAGAGACAGGGAGTAATTTAGAAAGTGCTAGGCACTATGGAGAAAGACATGATTAGCAGAAAAACTTAAAGGGTAAGTTCGCCCAAAAATCACTCACCCTCATGTCGTTCCAAACCCGTAAGACTTTTGTTCATCTTAGGAACACAAATGAAAATCTGAGAACTTTCTGTCCCTCCATTGACAGCTACATAACTACCACTTTAAGCCCCAGAAAGTTAGTAAAGACATCATTAAAATACTGCGAGCGCTTTGTTTTTTGCAAAAATCTCGATCACGCAACAACGTCAGCTCTCGTGTCAACAACACGCATGATTTGTGGTGCTCTCTTGAACGTGTGTTGGAGAAATATTTTGTAAATTTTTTTGGTGCAAACAAAGCAATCGCGTCGCTTCATAAAATTGAGATTAAACCACTGGAGCCACATGGATTACTTTGATGATGTCTTTACTACCTTTCTGGGGCTTGATAGTGTTAGTTGCGTAGGCTGTCAATGGAGGGACATAAATCGCTTACATTTCATCCAAAACATCTTACGGTTCGGTACGACATGAGGGTGAGTAATGACAGAATTTTCATTTTTGGATAAACTAACCCTTAGCAATTTTAAAACAATTATGGAAAAACAATATCAAACTTAACACTTCCTAAAGAAAAAGCTATTGGTGAATGAAGGGCCAAAACATGCTGAAATGATGCGTATGCGTCTTGAGTCATTAACATTGTGTTGCTATGTGGTTTTCAGCATGTTTCCATGCACTTTTAATGAGTGAATTTCCACGACTTTAACATGACTCAAACATTTGTAGAAAGGCAATTTCACTAGTTAAGGATTTCCAAAAATCATTTTGATTTAGAATGAGTCACTAATGAATCATTCAGACCATTTTAAATCCAGAATTAGATAAAAACTCAAAAGAACAATTCGCTAAAAAAAAAAAATCACAAATTTCTGTGGCTTTCAAACAAAGGTTACTTAACTAGAGCAATAACTGGGCAAGAAAAGCATATTCAAGACAGAGGAAATTTACTTGTTTTGACACCCTCAAAGTATTATTATTTTTGGCATCAGGATGTTTTATATAATGTAATTCTATAATAAAAATACATACCGTATTTTCCGCACTATACGGCGCACCGGATTATAAGGCGCACCTTCAATGAATGACCTATTTTAGAACATTTTTCATATATAGGGCGCACCGGATTATAAGGCGCATAAGATACTGCAGTCAAACGTTTGACTGGGTTTGCGTTATACATCCACTAGATGTCAACAAATGTCAACAAAACAGTCAGATAAAGTCAAACTTTATTAAGCGTTCTGACAACTCCGTTCACTCCCATGGTAACGTTGTTCAAACGTTAAAGGAAAACTCCGGTCAATTTTAACATTGAGCTCATTTTTTGTAAATTTGGAGTGCTGTCAGTACAGATAACAACGACAAAAACCGGTGTTGCCAACACCGTGTTATCCTCTTTTTAAAACCTGCTTTTAGCCTCTTAACAACCTTAATGTGTCATTACAAGTGCACAGCCATGTGAGTGAACACAGTGAATCTGACTAGTAAATGTGAAAGATATGAATAAAAATGATGTTTATTCAGCCAGCTCACATACCCGTATTTTCTTCCTGTTTTCGGTCGAAGTCCACAGTAGGCGATTGTCGAGTGCGCGCGCGTGATCATTGGTAACTAAGCAACAGTGGAGACTCAGACTGTCAGCCGATGACGGTGCTGTGTGGTGTTCTCTATGTGAGAATATCAGCTCAAATGGATAGTTCGGATTCGGATAGTTCATCCGAATCAGATGTTGAACACGTGGAGGAGGTTTGATCGCGCGCGCGCGAACTCGACAATCAACTACTGTGGACTTCGGCCGAAAACAGGAAGTAAATACGGGTATGTGAGCTGGCTGAATAAAGAGATTATTCCTGCCTGCAGCCTTCGTGAAAGCTCGGATCACAGGAGACTGATATATCAGCCCAGGCATCCACGATCCATTGCCAGATAGTGGCGTAAGTCGGCCGGCGCTGTCTCCGCGTCTTGGTGAACGCGTGTTCCCCATCCATATATAAGGCGCTCTGGATTATAAGGCACACTGACGTTTTTTGAGAAAATTAAAGGCTTTTAAGTGCGCCTTATAGTGCGGAAAATACGGTAGGTGACAATCTAAAAAAAAATTCATCTTAGCCTCTTAATGCTTCATACTCCAGGTTGACTGAACTTGCGCAGCTTTGGAACCTGCATACCTCGAGTATGCAAGGTTTGGGTTAAACAACTGTTCAGGGTGTATGTGAGGCCAAGTTAACCTTGCTTTCTGAAATACCGCCTGGATTACTAAGTGCACTGTTAGTTACAGTGTTTACCTCCTTTTTACTCATGTTTTTAACAATTTCTTTATTTGTGAAAATCCTAAACAGAATCAAGAAGTTGCTAGCTAAAGTATAAATGTTTATTTTACGTTATGATTCGCCCCCCCATATAGATTCACTTTCAAAGTTCTCATTTAGTAAACTATGTAAAATAAATATACATTTCATTGCATTATTTGTTATTCAACTTTTTAAAAATGAAAAGGTCTGATATAATATAATAGGTAACCCGGCTCTCAGCATCGATATCAAAAATCCATATTGGTCCACCACTAAATATGAACTCTTAAAAAAATAACTGCACCTCAATAAGGCACAAAATAGAGGTATAATTCGTGTGTATAGTGGACATGATGCAAGACAAGTTAACTATTTAACACGAGTACAAGCTTAATGGTTAGGGTTAACAAGATTACATTCCTTCAGTTGAAACGCTGCTAATTTTAGAAGCACCCTTCCCATATAGTATTATTTTAAACAGTCGAGGCAAACGGGACATTTAGGGTAAAAATAAATTTGGTTTAAACACATCCTGAGCATTCACAGAATAAAATCAAGCATATTTAAAATAATTTATATTAAAAAGAAAAGCAAGCCTGCAACTAAATTTAACCTTTACACACGCAAAACTGATTAAAATCAGAACCGCTTCACAGCTTGCATGCTTGACTGTACAGCCCACAGCAAAGGCGCTGCTGTGGATCACACACACATACACAACACAACACACACACGGTCAGTTATATAACACTACCGCAAGTAACTGACTACCGCATACTGATCAGCTCTCGCAGTCAAGCTGGAGAAGAGCAGATGAGGAGGGTGACGAAAGATGAGAGGAAATAAGTATACAGGCACACGATGAAGGGGAGAAAGAGAACAATAAACCATGTCAAACATGAAAACAACATAAAAGGAAATACAGAGGCAACCTGGGGTGGTCTGACACAAGGTCATGAGAAACTAAGATAAAACTAAATAAAATGATTAATCATGGCAATATCAAAGCTGCAGATCACGACTTTCATTTGAGGCCAAGTAACGTACTAGTGCTAAATCAATACCATCATGAATGTCATTTTTATTCATGAGCCAATTGTCTATGCAGTAATATCACACTCGGTTCTTGGCTGAAGCCCAGCCTGCAAATTTCTAAACAATCGCAGAACTCTATTGCCAAGGAATAAAATAATGGGCTAAACAGAATTCATAACAGCAGAGGTTGTAAGTTATTTTTGATGAGCCCTGAAGCTGCAAGCCCACTTCAATTGTGTATAATATTCCCAGCATTCTCACCCTGCAAACAGACATCTGGTTGGTGGTAAGTGTGCCGGTCTTATCCGAGCAGATGACGGAGGTGCAGCCCAGGGTCTCCACCGAGGGCAGAGAGCGTACGATGGCGTTCTTCTTGGCCATGCGACGGGTACCCAGAGCCAGGCAGGTGGTGATGACGGCGGGCAGGCCTTCGGGGATGGCGGCCACAGCCAGCGCGACGGCGATCTTGAAGTAGTATACGGCCCCGCGGATCCATGACCCACCGTGAACGGGATCGTTGAAGTGTCCAATGTTGATGATCCACACGGCGATGCAGATGAGCGAGATGACCTTGGACAGCTGCTGGCCGAACTCATCCAGTTTCTGCTGGAGTGGCGTGCGCTCCTGCTCCGTGGACACCATCTCATCACGGATTTTGCCAATTTCGGTGTTCACACCGGTGGCAATCACTACGCCCACCGCTTTGCCTGCGGCAATGTTGGTACCCTGTAAACATTTAGTAAAAAAAGGCGAGTTTTAAATTGTTTATGATTGAATATGATCATAATCTAAAACCCCCTTTAAATTTACTAGTGAAATCAAAGTTTTCTAGAAACAAAATTGGGTCTAAATCATGCAAATTAGGATGCATGATATATCAGTACCATATTGTTTATCGAAAAATTATTTGTTTAGGCTAACTGATCAGAATCAACAAATATTGTTGATATTGTTATTTTTTATACTTATTATAATGTTGTATTGCCTAAATGAACTTGCAGCATTTGGTTTATAAAAAAAAAAAAAAGTATTTAGAAAAAAACAATACATTTTAATATTGGCTGTTATCAGCCATAACATAAAATTGTTTTTTTTAAACCATAATTTAAAATCCCTAATACAAATCCCTCACATCTGTGCAAAACTGATAATAAAATTCCTTCAAAAACATGTGGTTGTTTGCTTAAATACATCTGTTAAAAATGCCATTACAGATATGATGCTAATACACAATTATATATTACGACTTATAATACCGTCCAAATGTTAGTGGGTCGGCAAGATTTTTTTAAAGAAATTAACACTCAGTACTAAATACTCAATAATATTCAACAAGGATACATGTTGTTCTTTTGAACTTTCTATTCATTAAAGAATCCTGAAAAAATGTATCATGTTTTCCACAAATTAAGCAGTTTTCAACATTAATACGCCTAAAGTCAAGAAATAAGTTTCTTGAGCACCAAACCAGCATATTAGAATGACATGAAGGATCAGGTGACACTAAAGACTGAAATTAATTTGAAAATATACTAAAATACAAAACCGTTATTTTGAATTGTATTCAAATTGCAAAATATGAATGTTTTTAAATAGTATTTTTGTCTAACCCTAAATATGAGCAAGAGTAATAAGGCCTGCATTATCCACATTATACCACAAATAATATGCTGACAGAAGTCATTAGAGGTCTGACTTACAGAGAAGAGCATGTTCTTCTTGTCCTGGTTTACAGCACGAGGGTCAGGGACAGGGTCTGTATGCTTAATTACTGACACAGATTCTCCTGCGAAGAGAAGATACACGTGACAGGTTGGTGAAATCAAAGTTCTAGTACTACTTGACTGCCCTCGAAGACTAACACAATGAGGATTAGGTTTCCAGTTCATCACGCAGGTGTCCCAATTCAAGTCCTTGATGTGCATTTGCGCAATAGCTTTAACGGTTCATTTCTGGTCAGGATGGCAAAGAATCCCAACAAAAAATAGCCATGGATGGAGCAGCTAAAAGATGTGGAAAAGTCGAACAGGCCGTTACCAATTAAGGCAGTGAAGCAAGACCCACAAGCCTACAATAGCACTTCCTTTCTGTCTTTCACCCAAACTGGACTGTAGAGACTGGGCACAGCTGACCTACCTTTAAAATAAGCAGCACTGAATCTTCTCAGGAAAAAAAAACTTATTTTTCCACCTCATATCAACTACTGAAGTGACTATGCTAAATCTGAATTGCATCTGCAATGGAAACTATATTTAACCGTGGTTTTGTGATGAGATAAAAGGGTACTGTGACATTTAACAAATACAAAAATAAAATAGACAAAACATCTTAGATTGTGATGTCTTTGCTAAGGACATTCAGCATTAGGACGGCTGCAAAACAATAATAAAATAAAATAAAAATCAGACCTGCGTATAAAAATACTGACCTGTGGATATTCAATGTATAGGGGCTTTTGTACTGGAGGAACCTTTTCATAGTTTCTAGAACTATTGGCGGAAGTACTCGCTTTTTGGTGTGTTCGCACCGCAGGAACTAGGAACGATTTTAGATCTAGGAACTCAATTAGCTCCTACTTCAGAGTAGGGTCTAACCCAGCGCAATAGGAACTACCAGTGACGTAATTGTAAGCTGATTGGCCGTACGCACGCGAAACACCAGTACCCACCATTTTTTAAAAAAGCTGTGTACACACAGATTATAGCCTATACATTTACTCCACAAATGAACTCTACGAACATGGAAAATGGTAATAGATGGACCTCTTAACAGTTACGCGAAGGAGAAAATCCAACGCGACTTTGGACCAAGCAAAACATGATCATGTACTTCTGCTCAGCTAGAGACATTGGGCATCAACCACACGGCAAAAGCTAATACTTTCATATACGGTCGGGTCTACTTTTTGTATAACATCTATTTTTGTACAACATTCTACCTAATAACGCAAGACAGAACTGTTAAACAGATCATAAACTAATGGAGAATAGGAGCGCTGTGTGCTCAGGCTCTGGCGTTCTCAGCGCAGTCTAAATAAAAGTCAGCCACTCCGTCAAAATAAAAGTCGCAACAACAAGCACGGCTTACGTCACGTCAGAGTTCCTACTGGCGGTGCGCATACAACCAGGAAAAGGGCCCTT
This sequence comes from Rhinichthys osculus, assembly GCA_029959095.1. Lineage (NCBI taxonomy): Eukaryota > Metazoa > Chordata > Actinopteri > Cypriniformes > Leuciscidae > Rhinichthys > Rhinichthys osculus. The sequence continues at coordinate 27,229,018 of JARWKJ010000014.1, forward strand.
AGGGAACTATTAGATCTTGGGGAACTCCCCTGGTGGCTAGTTCCTAGAACTACCCAGTGCGAAAGCCAAGGTCAAAATTTCTTCCTGTACTTGGATCAAAAAGTTTTTAAAAAAAAGGACACAAAGAACAACAAATACTATTTGGACTCCATTTACTTCCATTCATGTGCACGTGAACCCAGGAGAGTGGAAACGCAAGCACACATGAAGTAATTTCATCTATTCTTGTGTAACAAAGTTCAAGTTCAGTGAACTGTAGCCAGCAAATTAGCATAAAGATGTTTGACCACAACATCATAGATTAACCTCTTGGCTCAATACAAACTAAGAATACAAATTTCAAAGAAGTAGATTCTGAATTTATTTTGTTATCTGGGATTCATTACTTATAAAAAACAGAATCTCCAGACTGTGACATTAAATCCTGTTGCTGATAAAACACTGCAATGTCCATAGTAATTTTACCTACTCAAATCCTAGTATGAATGTACATTTAAAAAGACAACTTGAGGCAATGCCATTGTTCTCACCTGTCAGAATGGACTGGTCCACCCTCAGGGTCGTTGACTTGATTGAAGTCAAGCGAATGTCAGCAGGAACTTTATCACCCACTGAAAGGAAACAAAAACATGCTGTTAAAATTGAGATAAATCCAGTGCTCGAAGCAAACCAAAACACTGTCATGCCCTTCCAAATTTATAAGAACAATCAAGCAGCAATAAAAGAGCGAGAACAATTCAGGAGAAAGGACTTGGATCCCTATAAGCAAAGCAAGTCAGGCTCTACGGATCCAAGAAAAGCTGTACCACTGATTACAACAAAGGTGCCATTACACTTTCAAACAATGTTTGTAAGGCACAGTGCCAATTTAAAACCATGAACCCCCAAGCAAGCACCTTTTGAATCTCAAGTATCAGCTCAACAGTTAATGGCTTTGCAATTGACGATAACGGATTGTGCTTTCAAGGGATGAAATGAAGGCCAAAAATACATCACACATCTAAAAAGAAAACAGTACAAACCATGTTATCATGGGTTGGTTGGGTTTAAATTTCAACAGTTTTCTCAGAAACCTTTTAAGGTGCACTTGCTAAGTCCTTAAGCTTTACAAAACCAAATATCACAAGAATTATGGCAATGCTTCATCTCATCCAGTCCTTTTTAAGACACGGAGGAGGACCATCTCAACATCTTCAGATAAAACCTGCACTTAAGAGGTTAATGAAGCATCAGCAGCTTTGAAACATTTTGGTTCGACTTTGACGTAGACAAAAATAGACTCTGCTTCATTCTTTCCACAAACAGAGGGGGGTTTAGTAATTGCTACTAGGAAAAGAGCAAATGTAAATACCGTAATCTTTTCTAAACAAATCTCTTAATGAATAAGGCGTTGGATACTTGAGCATGCTAAAACACTTGACGTTTATTAGTCATTTGAGATGGCGTATGTTTAAATCCGCCTGATGTGTAAATCAAGTTTATGAAAGAGTGGGCAATGACGAAGAATCTTTTCACAGGATGTTCTGGGTGGAAAGAACTTCAAATAACCTGAGGATACTGTCCTAGATGCTTTGCCTTTTCTGGACTAAGTTTTTAACAACATGCAAAAGCACCAATAGGCCTCTATGCACTTTTTAATGGAGTGGGGGACATGACGGGTGGTATCAGACCAACAACCAAAACAGCTCCTAAAATGGAAAAGTTATTTTGATATGAACTATGGTGCACGGTCAAGCTAACACCCAACATAAACAGATTTTGTTTGAGATGAGATTGTTAGTCCATAGAATGTATGCGAGGTTACTTCATTCCTATGGGTTCCTATATATGGTTTAAATATCCTTCAAACTATATATAGTTTACATATCACATACTGTAATAAAGCATGTTCAATGGCAATACATGTAATATAGATATATCAAGCACACACTTAGAGAAGTGCACTTAAGGAAGCTCTAGGGGTTTTCTGGACAAAAAAAAAAAAAAAAGTTATATGATCCAATTTACAATAATAATACACCTTTAAAATAACCCTAAACTAAACTAAACTAAGGAATGTGGTACATAATCCTGATATATAGTTCAAGTTAGAAAAAGGTCATATAACAGGGTAACCTACTTTAAGTAGACAAGGAAAGAAAGTCTTATAAGAATAGATCATAGAAAAATCATTTTTGGACCAGCTAATATTATTCTAATAACACTTGTTAATGACAGAGTTAAAAAGTTAAAAATTGCACAAGCCGCAGGCATTTTAATTAAAAGAATGCTCAAAAAACACCTTCAAAGGCCCGCTATGCTATAGAGCTTGAGTTTTATTATCGATCCCCTGATGATTTCCCCCAAAACACAAAAATCAAGGTCACTTTCACCAGATCAAAACAGGGAAGTTAAAAAGCTGACAGAGCAAGTGGTTGTGTCATATTGGCTGCTAATAGTGGTTGGAAACAAACTGTCAAACACTCCTCATTGACTTAAAAAAGGCTTCAGCTAATTCCTCTCCCTGAGAAACAGTATAGGGCCTCATTTAGGTTGTGATAACTTTGCAGCAACTCCAACAGAGAGTTATATATACACACACACACACACACACACACACACAGGTAAACAATAATGCCGTTTTTACTCCACAGTTTGTGCTAGATATTCACCTTTGGATGATCAAGCCAAAAGAACAGAAACAGAGCCAGAGTACTATGAAATACTTAAAAGCAGCCAAGATGGTAGCTGGCTATGTTTATAGCACATTGCTATGCAGTTGCGGGTGGTTAAGAATGATATAGTTGAGTTAATGTTTACATTAAAAACTGCTAGATCTGCTTATTTTTCAACACTTTTAGAAGAAAACAAACACAACCCTAGGTATTTATTCGAAACAGTGGCTAAATTAATGAAAATAAAGCTCCAAAACTGGACGTTTCCAAACAGCACAGCAGTAATGTCTTTATTAACCTGTTAATGATATCTTGATTATTTAATGTATGTTTAAAATATCTGTCATGAAAATAACAGCAACTGTGTAAATTATTATATTTCAATAACAAATTAGAGTAAAAACATATGTTAATGCAAAAACTGCCTTATGTGCAGTTTACATGTTTTCATACAATTTGTTATTTGAGTGTTGTTGATTATTATTATTATTATTATTATTATTATTATATCTAAAAATAAATATCAACTGAATTTAGGCTAAAAGTCTAGGCTCTGATGTTAAGCTTTAATGTTACTAGTGCAAAATGCCTGTGCAAAATAATTTTTTTGTGTGTGTTTTTAGCAATTGTTGGTTTGGTGTGTTTGAGTGCTCATTGTTACAATTACACAGCAAAAGTTCAGTGACATTTTTATTTGTGCATGGTAGAAAGCATACTGATACTGACATAATGATGCATTGGAGGATATATTTAGAGTGGATACAGATACATGCCCGTGAAAGATAGCGATAATGTTAAGCATGACACAGTAATATATTTACATGGCCGTGAAAGATAGCGATAATGTTAAGCGCACCATAATTAAATAATATATTAAGAAGTAAAAACAGCTATGCTGTTTACTTCTTAATATCTATTTATAGATAGATAGATATTAAGAAGTAAACAGCGTAGCTTTAAATAAACATATTAAACTTTTACGCAGTTAATCTGTTTTGCAGTTCGTGCCTCTGTTGTTTTCGGTTGCAAATTGCTGTTCACAGGCTTGCAGTGCTTTTGGCCGCATTTGTGCGCAAAAACCGTGGCAAAAGTATAAGCGCGGAAAAATGAAAGTTTGAAGAATACAGATCCTATTTATTTTGCATTAGCATGAAGCTGCAGCTTCAAAATGCATGAATTACACTTACGAATAACAGTTAAATGCTGCAAATATTTATTTCTTACACTTGAAGGGCGATTTACACCTTTACAAATCTTTACAAATTTAATTTACGCTTGCAATCTTATGTACGCTTTCACAAATCTTAAGGCCATTGCACACAGAGTCCGACATTTTCGTATGCGTTTTTTCGTATTCGTGATTAGGTGGGTCTGAATTGTCAAAACACCATTCAAAGTCCATTCAAACTGCTTGCTACGGATGCGAAAAACGCAGAAAATCGAACCCGCTTCGATTTTTTTTATGACGGACGAAAGTTTCGGAGGCAGTGTGCAAGCGTGATTGACATAACGTGAGGTCGTATTTATTTTCAGTGTGCAATGGCCTTACCTGTGCATGCGATTCTTTATGTCATAATTTTACCTTCATAGATTTGCTGTCACACGATCGGTAAGAGGATTACTATACTCGTTAAAGCCTGCTATATACTGTTGAATAGGCAGGGCAACTATTTACCATAGCATATTAAACATCACATAGTTAACATAGCACATTAAACATCACATAGTTAACATATACATGCTAACTTCAGCGCGCATGACACATAACGTTAATAGCATTTACTACAAATGATGGCCGTGAAAGAGACTGCGAACGCATTAAATATAATATTAAGAAGTAAACAGCGTAGCTGGCTTACAGATTCAGTTAACAATATAATATTAAGAAGTAAACAGCGTAGCTGGCTTACAGATTCAGTTAACAAATGAATAAGCACGACGATTCAGGGAGCAAATCTGCTTTCTTCGTCCCTCTGTCTCTGGTCCTGCGATGTGCTCACTCAGTGTGCAGTGTGAGAGGGGGAGTGGCCAGCGGCTAGAGCGGCAAAAACCAATGTGTGCTTCTTTTAGCGATACATTTAGCGATATCTTTTGCATTTCTAATCCAAACAACGTCAAACTCGGCACTGCACTTACTCGTGCCTGTAGCAAGACACCTGTCAAGTTTGAGATCAATCGGACTAACGGTTCGAGAGATATGCGATTAACAGACAGACAGACAGACGTTCCTGTAATTTATAGATAGATAGTAATGTGCAACCATATAAGGGCTAGTAAGGGCTCCATATTTTCAGCATTAGCAGATAATTTTTTTTATCCTTGCGAAACGTTTACTTGTAATTGAATTAATTTAAAGACAAGGACACAATTTGTTCATTAAAGCACTGTTTAATTAAAAAAAGCAATTTTAGCTTTCTAGCTTTTTCCTTGATGCCTCGCCACACCCAATCATGCTGCATGCTTATTGGTTCACAGATGTTTACGAGATTAACCCCTTAGGTACTGAACGACAAGACATTTTTTGATACTCGATGGTAGAGGCAATAGGCTTTATGCCGAGCGTCACGTGACCAAACCGGAAAACAGGTCTCATTGCATCCGCTTGTCAGAGAAAGTGTTAACGGCCGTAAGAACTAACTACGATATCTATGAATTTTTAAGGTAATCAGCTAACCTACTAAGTTCACTTTGTTATTGGTGTTTTATGCTATTTAAATATCTAAACGTTAGTGTGAAGAAGAAAAATTAAAAAACTTTTAAATATCAATCTGCACATGCGAGGGACATTGGTTATGCTCATTTTTGCTTGCGCCTTTTAAGTTATCTTGAGTAAAACCGCAAAAAATTTCATGAAGCACATACAAAAGACCTGAATCGGAAGCGATGTGATCTGTTTTCCGGCTTGGTCACGTGACGCTCGGCATAAAGCCTATTCGGTTGGTGCCTAAAAAGTATCGAACTGGATACACAGCGCTACTTAAATGCCCTAATTGAACAAAGGCCTAATCCTAGCTTAATCTAAGCCCTGTCTGTGAAACCGGGACTTTATGTAATCGAATTAAGTGATAGCAAATAATATATAAATAAACAAAATAAAAATGCAAAACAACACAAAACCTCAATAGTGCTCATAGCATGTACCACAAAAAATAAAAATAGATAAAAGAAATCCATGGTTCACATTAGCTCCAGAAATTAGAAACCATAAGGGACATCTCGACTGCAAACAGATATGTTAGTAAGCAAACTTTAGGGAGGTCTAATCCCTTTTTTCAAAGAGAAGCATCAACAGTTCCTCGCGTTGTCCCTGATTGCCTTTGGCTGGTTTGTGCAAAAAACGTTCCCTTTCAAGCAGTGATTGGCTGGGGCTCCCCGGGGAGCGCTTCCTGAGGGAACTGACAACGAGAGGCCGCAAGTGCAGCGACGACCCGAGCACGTAAACACACAGGGCCGGATATGCTCTCCGTCATGCAGACAACTTGTCCTCCAAGAGCCTGTTCCCACTGCTGCTGATGGGACTGAACCGATGCCTGCTGAGGACAGTAAGAGAGGACAAAGAGCAGAACACCTCCCCTTCAAACACGAGAGAAGGGAAAGCAGCCATCTGGCTCACTGATTATTTATCTCGTCAACTCTTAACTGCACATCCTGTCTCTGTTCCTACTTTTTACGTACAATGAAACCCCACCTGAGTGATCGCAGAGCAGCCTCGATTTAATACTTCTGAGGACAATTCCCATGAGTCCGAGCCATTACCATAGAAAAGGAAACAATCTTGGTTCATTAGCAGAGAGGCACAGTAAATTTAGAGGCTGGAGGATTGCAAAAAAGTGTGTCGCTTGGAGTAAGACGACATTAACTTGTGAACAGGAAGTCACACAATACATTTAAAACCACAAAAGCCCCGTCTACACTGGCTGCTTGTCACTTTCTCCCAGACGTGATCAGCATTCAAACTCCCGCGGTTAGCATGTGGCAACGGCAGTAAGCTAATGTTTCTAATGCTTTCTATTCCCTTTTTTTTTTCTCGAGGTGGCTTGCATCAGCAATGTGCTTCACCATATTCCTTTTGGGTCAATGGGGACTTGTCTACACTTGTCTCCATCCCCCAGCATCCTCTTGCAACTAGTGTCCTTGGCTAATGTCTCACTACACTGACATTTGTCCCTTAAGGGAAGTCTACGCTCAAGAGAAGATCGGTCATTTACACAACACCATTTTCAAGTAAAAATGGAAAACTTTATGCGTTTTGACTGTTCATTTACACGACAACAGTATTTTGGGGGCCTGAAAACACGGGTTTCAAAGTGCAAGTTTTTGAAAAGACTATACCGTTATGAGCATGCGTATTATGCGTTTAGTCAGTGTATAGGCACGTAGTTTTTCTTTACAAAGTAGCATTGCCAACTACTGGCATGGCATGCATAATACGTTTTTTTATAACAATACATAATGCAGTAGTTTGAGGATCCGTATGAACAGGGATTGTTTTGACAACGTTGTCTTCTGTATGTGGAAAACTTTTCCGTTTTTAGCACATCAAGGTCATGTAAATGTACCCTCAAACAGAGAAAAAGTGATAAGGCAGCACCTCAATGTGATTAATTCAGGGGTTGGTACTGTCAATGTGCAAAATATATTAAATTTCATACATTTTAGCTCTAACTGAACCATCTCGTTAAAAACATGAAATTCTGCCAGTGCAGTAAAACATGTATATTCAAGGGAGGGTTGCCAGATCTATGAAAAAAAAAACAAAAAAAAACAGCCAAATTCCCAATCAAACATAGAACAAATACCAAAACGCAAAATATCCCACTCCCAATACCTAAAATACTTAATTTACAGTCACTGTTATGCATTACACACAATTTCAAATAGGAAATCACTGTACAGTAGTAATAAACAGTCCATTTTCATAAAAATAAAATAAATGCTGTAGTCACGGCCAAAATCTTTGGACATTCTGTTTGAAGAGTTTGAATACTTCCCACATTTCCGTAACTGGTTTTGACGTTATCACTTGTGTCGCATTAAGAGTGATGAAAAAGACAATTTGAGAGTCCAGGCTGATAAGCATCTGTAAAAATCTGATTGGAATCGCATTTCAAACCACCTCCAAATGTGGTTAGAATCAGATATGTGAAAATCCATTTGAATGTTTTTTTTTGTGCTGTCCAGCATTTCAAAAACCCATCTGGATAAAATCTGTATATGCAAAAAAATGTTTGCGGCCAAAACATAGCCTCAGATATATTTTCATTGAAAACCAAGTCAAAAATAACTAAATTAAAAGTCATTAAGACAAATACTCTCAAAATCCACTCAGTTCAGCATTAGCAGCAGTGCTCAGAAACAAAGAGCTTTTTCTGTATTTTGAAAGAGGAGATGCGCACAGAGCTGAACGGTCAATTACCGCCGCTGGTCTGCAGATGACAGGAGATGGACCAACAGCCCAACAGATCAGATGTTTCATGATGGCATCACTTTACATGCTATCAGACGGCAGATGTATGAAAGACGAGAGGTAATAACAGATGTGAGAGGCTGTCATCTTCAGCAAAGCCCTGCAAGGTCATTCTTCTATGAGAGTAAAGTGAAATAAAAGCAGCTACAGGGACTAGAGTTTATGACTCAGAGCTGAGGTAGGTGGAAAAAATACAAAGATAAATGTACAAGTAATCTATTGCCATTTAACCAATTTAGCAAGATGACGCAGGCGCAGCCATTCACAAGGTAACAGGAGAAAGGGATGGGGGCTTAACACTGCTATGCTAGGAGTTACATCAGCTGTCACTGTTCTCAGATAGCTGGAGGATTTAAGGTATAATTTATGCCTTTAGCAAAAACAAATGTGAGAAGAGTTAAATTTTAAAATGTATCACAAACTTATGTACGAGAGAAATATGTAGCAACTTATGTTTACATGCACAGTTACTGACAGTACTATTCAAAACTCTGTATTTTTTTTGACAGAGGTCTCATAAATCACCAAGGCTGAATTTATTTGACCATACATGCTGTAAACATACTGTGAAATATTATAACTTTACATAACTTTTAAAAATGTAAGTTATTCCAGTGATGACAAAGCTGAATTTTCAGCATCATTACTCCAATTTCAATGTCACATGATCCTTCAGGAATCATTCCAATATTTTTGTGGTAACAGGATAAATTTTTTTCAGGATTCTTGATCAATTAAAATAAAATTGTACTGACCCCAAACATTTGAACGGTAGTGTACAGTAAGAGGTACAATTGCATTACCGAGGTCTAGTAATGCAAGGTCTAAGACAAATTATCTCTCAGTCTGATTGAAAGGTAACTTTTAAAGTGTTTTTAAAAAAAAAATTATTTCCCTGCTTCATGCGGTTGCGTCACATTCCAAATCCTGCGGGTTTGATTAAAGATACGTCATGCAGACCTCATCAAAAGAAGGGGACCATTGCTTTTCAAACATCACTGCACCATCTGCTGAAGGCAGTTCGTCGACCTCCCAGCAGAGGCTGAATGACACGTGGATGCTGAAGATTCATGCGAGATCAGCTGTGAGCTCTGGTGTCGACGGCGAGGTTGCACAGCTGCTGCCACTAGACGGACACTTAACATTCCACTCACGAGACTCTCTTTTCCCCCTGCAGTCACCTCCCTCTTTGTTTTCCTTCACCACCGCCTTCCCGCGACACTGTTTTCCACCATGCAAGAAGGGTTAACCTAAATCCATTTAACCAGCTTTATCCCTTCTATATAGGAGTTTTCAAGAATCAGACCCCTCTATGACCTCGCTCTGTCCTTCACAAGACAAAAAAGGAATGCAGTTCTTTCTCCATCTCTGATGTAGCAACAAATTAAACACGGTTGTCCTGCGTCACTCTACAGCACTATCTAAACCAATCAACATCATCCCCCAGCCCCCACCACCCACCACCACGGGAAAGGACTTTTTCCCCCTCTTTAGATTTAAGTCCCTGGTTTAAACTAAAATGGATGCAAGTGAGGCTCCACCCTGTGACTAAACTGATTGTGAATTGTTTCTTTTTTGTTGCAAGTAATGATTTAAAATATAGCCACCACAGGAAAACCTGTATATGGAAGCACACAAAGTTGTCAAACACTGTCTTGTTAGAGACGCAACAGTGCTTTCTGCATGCAACCATCAATAGTCTGAGCCGTGGTGTCTGATCTTTAAAAAAAAAAAAAAAAAAAAAAAACTGGTGGCATTTTAATGAATGTGTCAAAAAGATTTGCGAAATAGCCTTTGAATTCACTTAGATTCAGCTGTTTGAATCAGACTTGCTCAGTGAACCGTTCAGAGCCATTATTCTGTAAGCAACTAAATCTTGAGTCACATGTCCAATTCCAAATGAACTAGGAACTGTTACTGTGATGTACACTTTAATTAAATAATTAACTTCAAGTAAAAACTAAAGGTACACATTCTTGGAGTTTTGTTATTATAAATAAAAAATAAATACATTTGGCTGCTAAGGTTTCATTTTAGCAGCCTAGTCATTCTTGTTCCAGGTTCTGCAAAATAATCTTCTTTATTCACTTCCCATAATCTCATCCCTTAAATGTATCCTTAGCAACTCCACCACCCACATAGTGGCATTGTAAGTGGAACGTTTAATTTTTCAGGACCCGTCTGTTTAGGCTCCCCTCACAGGTTATGTAACAGGGACACTCACCTGGTCATATTACCACAGGGTATTATTAGTCAGAGCCGCAAAAACAGCGGCTCCTCAAATCCCCATCCTGGTGATGGAGGCTCTACTGCACCATGCGGCTCACCTCTCATCAACACCCGTTTCATCTCATCATGACTAAGCATCTATCTAACTCCACCTGAAGCTGGTGAGCACACATCTCATCAAGCCCAGCACGGACACACAAGGTAATAAAAAGGTTACACATGCACAATATCCAAATTTTGTGTGCCGGCCATAAAATGAAAATATGTTAAGGGCACTTATGATAAAGTCTTTGGTTAGTATAGTCACCGTGGACTGCCACTTTCACACTAGCTGAAAGAGTCTAGCAGCTTTAACAGCCATTGAATGTCTAAAACACTGAAGCAATAAGGAAGCGCCAAATGATCTATTCCAGTGAGCAAAGAGACGTGGCGTTACGTGACGCAATATAGAACAAGGGGCACTCCTGATAAACCCTATTCAGATGAATTCACGAGGGAATTCTAACTTTAAAAGTTAACCAAAGTACATGCTTTTTACAGTCATTCTCCTCAATAAAAAAATATTGATGACTCATCTTGCATTACACAAATAAAATACCTGATAAAGATAAAGAAATGACTCCGCAAAGATGCATTAAATTGATCTAAAGTGACAGTAAAGACATTTATAACATTACAAAAAAAAAATCAATTTCTAATAAATGCCTTTTTTTTAAACAAATTTCAATTATTCATCAAATAATCCTGAAAAAATTGTATGACATTTTCCACAAAAATATTACACCGCACAACGGTTGATAGTAATTGATAGTAATAATAATAAGAAATGTTTCTTGAGTTTTCTGAAGAATCATGAGAAACTGAAGCAATGATGCTGAAATTTCAGCTCTGCATCAAAGAAATAAATCACATTTTAAAATATATTAAAATAGAAAACAGTTATGTTAAATTGTTACAATATTTCACAATATTACTAATTACTGTATTTTTGATCTAATAAACGCAGACTCTGTTCTATTAAAAACAAACAAAAAATCGTACCGATCTCAAAACTTTTGAATGGTAGTGTGTATATATTAAAGACTTTCAAAATGATTCAATTCCATCAATACAAAAAAAGTGACAAGCCTAATATGTACCACCTCAACTTCCTGCTTCGATAGGAAATACATCAATAGTACAGAAAATTGTGACTCATGCTGTATTTGAGTTTCAAAAAGCACAGGAAATGCATACAAAAATGTAACATTAGCTCTCATTTCTCAAGCAATAAAAATATGACATGATTTTGTAGCAAACTTGACAGAGCAATTAGTTAATTTGCTGTTTTCTTGAAGTACCAGCAGAGCTTTAATTTGTACTCTTTAGTAAGTCTTTACTGCGAAACGCATGAAACACGATCTCTCCCGAGGCAACCGTGTGATCACACACAAAGGTTCAGAGAGAGTTTGTCACTGTAAGCCTAAACCACTGGGAAACCAACCTGTTCACACAGCAGCCGTACCCTCTGGATAATGGCACTGGCTACTTTACACCTGTTCCTGATTAGTTTCCTACTGCTGGTAAGAATTCAATGTTCACACTGGCTGAATTTGAACAGTCACTTAAATTCTTACCGGCAACTTCCACAATGTCCCCGGGTACAATGTCCCTGGCTTTGATCCTCTGTACAGTCTTCCTGTCCTGGCGATAGACCTTGCCCATCTCGGGCTCGTACTCCTTGAGAGCCTCAATGGCATTTTCAGCGTTTCTCTCCTGCAAGCAGAACATGAATAGTAATGAGACATTTTCATATTCCTGGGACATCGTACTAGTAGGCATTAAAAGAATAAGAACTGGGGCTTCAAGGGGTCCACAGAAAAGTTCAGTAAAAAATACATTTACAATTTATAAATCACACTGATGGGTTTTTTTTACAATTGGACCATCGTATTTAAAGCTCTGTCAAATTAAAACTTTTGAACAAAAACCTCGTCAATAAATTTCTGAAAAAAATAGGGATTCAAGAGCATAATTATGCTATATGCTATAGAATTATGCAATAGAATGCCAAAATGTTTATGCTGATCTTGAAAGGATCTAATTACAGTGAATGTGTGTTAAATGGAGCTGAGAACTAAGACTACTTATTATTATTAGCAGCTACAAAAGCCAAAAATTCTAATTACCCAAACCTTTTCATATGTGAACTAAATATTCAACGGCATATCCTAGAGATGGTAAGACACTCCAGGGCTAAATTGGCTGACCTCACTATGAGAATTTTTGTCTTGGATGGCTGAGGAACCATCAGATACGATTAACAGGAAACTGCCTTTGACGCTAACCTTCTTATTCTGATGTTAAACGTTGTGTTTAAAGTGACCTTTTGCTTTCAGCATGATTAATCCCAAGGGACACACTTCCTAATAGTGGTAGCCTGCTTGGCAGAGCATTTGGCAGCGTACTTCCTGTGGTTTCTCTTGCATGATGGGAACAAAAAGTCTTATGTCAAACAAACAAAACTGGCGTGCCTGAGGGCGAAAAACCAGTTTCATGTCCGGACCCAGACAAACGAAGTGGGATGGGTTATGGTCGCTAAGACATTTAAGGCAATAAGCTATAAATACACATGCCACATTATTAACTGCTGCTAGAGTTCAAGGTATATCTCACTAAAACAGTTTGGCATTGCAAAATGCTTGTTCCAACCACAGTGCTGTACATCAGTGATAAGATAACTAGATAACTGAAAAAGTTGACAGAAATTACTCTTGTGCATTACGGTTATGATGAGAAATAAACCAGAGAGGGTGGAAAGTCAGATGGAGTCACACGATTTGGCCCAAGACTGAGAACTTGCGATTCATTTCACAGTTAATCTGAGCAGAACCGAAAGGAGGAAGGCCAATCTAACTCTGTCTTTGGATTCAGACATCATTGAAGCAGAGTATACTGCCCCGAAAACACACTCATTTCAAGCATGGAGTATTTCCAACAGATTGTGTTCTGCCAAAACTTGGATTTGGATTAAAACAATTGCCAAAACAAAGTTAGTGCAATAATTAATGAAATGCATTTCATTCATATAGTAAGTGCTCAAACAAGTATATGTGGCAGTATATGTTGGTTGGTTTTAACCCAATGCCAACTTCCTTGGCTATTTTCATTGCAAGTAACAAGTTGAAAACTATAAAAGAGCGAATTAAAAACTTATATAAGGTTTCTAAAATTTGCTTTAGATAAAACCTAAAATGGATTCAGGGTTGACTGTTTGCAGAGTAAAATAATTTCCTAGAAGAAAAACGTTTTATTCTAGCTTCATGCATTTTTTTTTTATCAACACTTGAATGTGGGCAAGTCTCATAAAAAAGGCAACATTGACAAAAATGTGATTTTTCTAAGCTTTTTGCTCAAAGACCACATCCAGAACGGATTCAGACCAATGATCATAACATAGATGGAGTAGATCAAGTTCATCAACACACCTAATGCTTGTACAGTCCTGTAGCTCGTCCTGGGTTGACTTTTGATTTATATGCGGTTTAATGTTGATGATCATGTAAGCAGATGCATAAGTAAAATAACCTATGATATCGCTCGTTTCTGCTTCTTCTTCGCCTGTGTTTTGATCAGGAGATTCAGTACTTTTTTAGAAGATGCCTAATAGTGTCCCCTACCATATAACAGAGAAAACACAGAAAGCTGGAAATTTCCATCAATGGCAGGGAAAGAGTTAAAGGGTTAGTTCGCCCAAAAATGAAAATTCTGTCAGTATTTACTCACCCTCATGTTGTTCCAACCCCGTAAGACCTTCGTTCATCTTCGGAACACGAATTAAGATATTTTTGATGAAATCTGAGAGCTGGATCACTCCTCCATACTAGTCCATAGCAATGTTGTTTTCGTCAACGATGACGATAACGAAATGATTTCGTTGACGCACTTTTTTTTTATGACGATAACGCGACGATGACTAGCTAAAAATAGCCCTAAGGTGACTAAAACATGACGAGACGTTTTCGAGTTTTCGTTGACAAGACGGAACGAAAATGACTATAAGTCTGACGTTCGCAATGCATGTCATTTCTGCCTATTTTGCGTGAAATCTGTCTGTTTTGAGCTAAAGAAGTATCAGCAATGCTGCCGCTTCCTATCATTGTTTTGGGTACCCATGCCGCGCGCACCAGATTCCACACAACAACACACCTGCGGCTAGTCACTCACCACGCATCTTCGAAGGACCATGGCGGCGAAGCCAATAGACGGGTTTGGTGGTCGGAAACGACGAGATGATTTATGGACATACTTTCAGTTTCAGTATAATCCAGCGGTTCTCAAGGTGTGGGGCGCGCCCCACTGGCGTGACAGGTCTCCTACAAACGGGAGGAAATTTTCCGTTTTATGCCTTTTTATCTTTATTCGTTCATGCCGAGTCCGCATCGTCAAATTCATCTTTGCAGCGAAACCCGAAACCACCAGTTTATTAATAAACAATTAAATGTCTCCTTGCTATTTTTTTACACATTCATAATCATTACTTTTGCCGGTTCTTTGTGACAAGCTTTATGCGTGCGGTCGTGCGGCTATAACGCTCAATATCCCGTATAGCCTATTTAAGTAATTCAATTAATATAAAAGGGCGATTTGTCCACTTTGGCTTAAATGAACAACTACTAATCGACTAGAATAAAAACTTTAGTCGGAGGCAGCTCTTATTCCACATATTCTCGAACCAGCAGGCCATTCTGTGTTGAGCGCGCGACCCTGAGCTGAATGAGCGAGCGGAGGAATATTCAGAAATGCGCTCTCCACTCACATGCTCTGATCGGAACAAAGGAATATTAAAGTAATTAATCATTAGTTTATTTCTTACACACTGCCCATACACTACCCATCATTTAATCCCATATCAACACAGTATGTTATGTCTATTTTATCTAGGCTTTTTAAAATATATATATATCACGTTTTTAAGTAGGCTAAAGGCAGAGAGCTGTGTGCATTCTTCTTCCCTTCATCATATCTCTGTGAGACGGGCTTTTCAGCTGTTTCAGTTTCACTGAAAACAAACTACACATCTCAGCTGAACATTGAGCATGACTTTTGAGAAATTGTGCAATTCAAAACAGGCTCATTGCAGCCACTAATGCAGGGATAAATAGACCTGTCTTGCCAAATGGATTTCTATTCTTTTCTTTTTTTTTAACAGATTGCAAAGTGGCACTTTTATTTCTTTTCTATTTTTGAACTTCGATACCAATTTTGACACAGCCGCATTTTATTTTCTCTATTTTTTAAAGACTTTTTTTTTTACTTAACTTGATTAAAACCTTTTTGCGTTTTCGGCGACTAAAACTTGACTTAAAACCTTTTTTTGTTTTCGTCGACTAAAACTTGACTAAAACTATTACGTTTTTAAGTGACTAAAATGTGACTAAAACTAAAAAGCATTTTCGTCCAAAAGACTAAGACTAAAACTAAAAGGGCTGCCAAAAACAACACTGGTCCATAGGCTTCTTCAGGGAGTGAACTTGCCGGCCTCGAAAATATATTAAAGACATTGTTAAAATAGTCCAAGTGACTACAGTGGCTCAATATTAAGTTTATCAAGCGACGAGAATACTTTTTGTGCGCAAAAAACAAACAAAAATAACGACTTTATTTCAACTATTCATTTCCTTCTCTGTGGGCCTCGAGTCAGTTCACTAGTGTAATAGCGTAAGCTTCTGTTGTTGTACGTCACACGCATCACGCACATGACCAGCGTCGGCCAATAGTGAGCCTTCGTGTGACGTAGCTCTACGGAATCACACTACGTTAACTGACAAGAGGCCCAAAGAGAAGGAAATGAATAGTTGAAATAAAGTCGTTATTTTTGGTTGTTTTTGCGCACAAAAAGTATTCTCGTCGCTTGATAAACTTAAGATTGAGCCACTGTAGTCACTTGGACTATTTTAACGATGTCTTTAATAACTTTTCGAGGCCGGCAAGTTCAATCCCTGAAGAAGCCTATGGACTAGTATGGAGGAGTGATCCAGCTCTCAGATTTCATCAAAAATATCTTAATTCGTGTTCCGAAGATGAACGAAGGTCTTACGGGGTTGGAACAACATGAGGGTAATTACTTTTTGGGTGAACTAACCCTTTAAGAGATACTTTACACTGGCATGTGGCAAGCACAGCAGAGGATTTTCATTTGATATTAAGAATTTGTGTGTGATTCTAGAATGACCTATCTGGCATCATATACGATTTGGTCCCAGCTATTACTGAAAATAAAGATGCAACTTTTACCGACAGTAAGGTTAATTGAAACGGACATGAAAACAGAAGGGGCCTCCATCTGAGATCGAAAAGTAATTGAATATTAAATTAATAAAAATTTGAAGAGAACAGCATTTATTTAAAATACAAATATTTTGTAACATTATAAAGGTCTTTACTGTCACTTTTAAACTTTAAAAATTGAATTCATCCTTGCTAAATACCTTAAAAAAAAAAACAAAAAAAAAAAACATGTGACTGACTCCCAACATTTAAACGATAGTGTATACTCAACAGATAAGACTACCTTTGTACCACCATACTTCAGCATGCATTGGTTGCAGAGAAACAGACTCGGTTCTTTCTCGTGGATGTTTAATGGGCCTGTAAATCTTCTAGAGCTGGTGCATGGGCCGGTGCTCCCTGAAATGAAGTTTGCCCTGGGCTAGCAACTGCTACTCTCCGCGCTGATTGAAAAGTGGCTGTATGAACCAGAGGATAATTAGTCCTCTCGCCTCTTACATCACACCTGCCACTAGGGATGCATTCACCAAAAAAGTGGGTATGAGCCATAAGGAATTGTAATGGGAACATTTGTAGGCCACCTGTCAGCCAAAACTATATAAGAAAACCTCACAGAGTGCAGTTTTCATTTCTTTGTCAACACAATTGCTCAAGAAACATTATTTTATTAGTGTTGAAAACAGTTTATGATTTTTAATATTTTTGTGGAAACCGTGCTACATTTTTTTAGGATTATATGATGATTAGAAAGATCAAAAGAACAGTTTATTATTGGAAATTGTATGTTACATTATACAACGTTTACAGTCACTTCTGATCAATTTAAATGTACCCTTGCTTAAAAAAAAGAATTTACTTCAAAAACAAAAATCCTACTGACCCTTTTGAACAGTAATGCATTCATGTATTAATGATTAAATAATGTATCTGTAAATGATAAGAATACATTATTGTATAGATAACTCCTGGACTCAGTTGTGATTTCATAGGGTCTTTAAATATTTTTTTTCCATTTATATACACTAATATTATCTGCAAAACTATAGCCCAAGGCATTCAATACTGTGCCGCAGCTGTGCCCTTTAAGAAGACCATTTGAAGTAGTAGAAAACTGATAGGAGGAGACAAGGCTGAGGATTCTCAGGCAGTCTGGGTAATGAATGGTGACCAAAATAAAATGATAGAGAGAAATCTGGGACATGGGTTTCAGGGCCGCTGAGAGGTGCCGGAGAAAATAGGGTCTTGGCTCTATTCTGGATTCCACTGGGACAGCAGGACTATCTTTAGAAAAGGGCAGCGGAAAAAAAACGGCCACATGTTTTCATTTTCATAACAAGGCTAACTACACTTTACGAAAAAGACTACATTCGTTACAAAGCACAAGCAAACTATCAGCGGAAAACGGCTGTCAGAAACAGCTGGTACTGGAGGACAGTAAATGTAAAGATTTAAAGCTCATTATGAACACTTTTCACAAATTACACCACTGTCACCAAGGCTGCATTTATTTGATCAAACTACAGTAAAAACAGTAATACTGTAAAATGTTACAACAATTTTAAATAATAGTTTTCCATTTTTTAAATATTTTAAAATCTAATTCATGTAATAGCAAAGATGAATAAATGCTGATTTGGTTCTCAAGAAACATTTCTTTTCATCATATATTGTATCATAATATATAATAAACATTTTTCCAGGATTATTTGATGAATATAAATAAAAATAGCATTAATTTGCCAATTGTTTTTAGAACACTATAAATGTCTTAACAGTCATCGCTGAATAAAAGTATTAATTTCTTTCCAAACAAAAAAGAAATCTTACTGACCCCAAACTTATGAACAGTATAATAGCAGTTTTGCTCTCAAACAACGTTGTGAGTGTATGGCCTCAAAGATTGCCATTCAGTAATCTGTCAGTAATTCATCTGTCAGAGCACGCTAGAGATGTGACGGTGACAATATTCTCCCACCGGTTAATCGATTTGTGACAACACCGGTAATACTGGTTTCATCGCTGGAGAAATTTGTAAAAAAAAAAATAATTTACACATCGCTTATAAAAAGCTGGTGCGGCAGTGTGCACTTCACTTTCACTTTTAAATTAGCGTCAATTCATCCTTCGCAGGGAGTTTGATTGACATGCGATCTGACCTAGGGCTGGGCGATATGGAGCAAAAAATATATCTTGATATATTTTGCTATATCTCAATATACGATATATATCTCGATATCTTTACAGGAAAAATAACCCCAAAAAAACAAATATGCCAAATACCACAGTCTTTTTTTTATTGGAGTGCAAAGAGGTAGGCAGTTCATGTAGTCCAAAGTGCTTCTGCCACATTTAAAAAAAAAAAAATCCCTGTATACAAAAATAATAATTCAACGACGGCAATGGCCAGGGTTGCCACCTGTCCTGTTTTACCGGGATTGTCATTCTTTTTAATAACCTGTCCCGGGAAATTTATCCACTCTCCCGGGACAGAGAATGTCCCGGTTTTCGAAAGGCTGTGTGAATATGTATGTTCAAACCGTGTACCGTGCGCACGGCAGAGAGGGTGAGAGCACCGTGTAGCGCGCGCACGGCAGAGAGGGACAGAGAGCGAGAGACCTTGCGTGTGTTTGCTAGTGTGCGTGTGTGCCTCAAGAAGTGCATGTAAGACAGCATTTAAGACGATTTTTTTTAGACGAGTTCTGTAGCCTCCGGGCTAGTTGCGGGCGCCGCCATGTTGAATGAGACAACACGCGAGGGAAGGGGGAACAAAAGCAATGAGGCGGGGGCGAGCACAACGCAGAGAGGGCAAAGTGGCGAAATCAGAATTAAATATAAACAATATATCGATATATACGATATGTCAAAATCCATACAGTGTTTAAAAAATATCTCGATATTTTTTAAATAGAGATATCGCCCACCCCTAATCTGACCGCACCCGTCACGTAACTGAAAACTATGAAAGCCGTGTGACCGGCCAACCTGTAAAAAAATAAATAAAAATACATTAAAGAAATTATTCCCTCTGATTTCCTGTTTCATTAATAAAGTTTACTCGCAGCAGTCTCGCATGCGCTTAGAGCTCGCTTGATTTGCACGTATAAAATGAAGTTAACGAACAACCTAGATCCATCAGGAAACGCCATAGGTCGCTGAATTTCACTGCGCTTCATAAAGAGTTTTTCTTTTGCGTGAAGAAGCCGTGCGATCTGACACGTGTCCCATTTTCTCACAAATCTCTAATTTCATTTAAGACTTGATTTAAAATCATTTAAGACTGCTCTTATGAGGACTAGGGGTGCGCCGATCCGATATTCGGTATCGGTATTAGTCCGATACTGGCCAAAATCACTGGATCGGATATTGTATGAATCGCGGGAGTATATTCCGATCCGATACGACCACGGACCTAGTCCTAAACTCTCAAACAAATGCTTAACAACACCTGAGAGACATGCCGTAAAGAGAGAGGAGCAACATGCGTCTCGCTGCAGCTGCACGCAGGGTCGCCAGATTTTCACAACAAAACCCGCCCAATTGTATTTAAAAAAATAGCCAATCGCATTTCGGGGTGTGAGAGGGAGCGCGGACTTGGCAACACTGGTGTCACGTGAACAGTAGTTAGAACGTGACTGAGTGAGGTGAGACCTGTCAGCAATTATCATGTCAGCTGTGTGGAGTTATTTTAAAAAAGTGTGCATGCTGTTTTGAGAGTCTCCGCAACGGCGATAGATTGGAGCGCGTCCAAGTGAAGACTGCGCGCGCGCGCCGCAAGAGAACTGTATCCATGCAACTGATAGCAGCGGCAACGAGCGCTCAGCTTGATAAAAAAAAAAAAAAAAAACATTTTAGCGCTAGATCGTCTAACTATGTTAATTAATGCTCTGTAAAATGGAGATGTTTTATTTATTTGTATTACATCTGTGCCTCATAATGTTTCAAAAGTGGTGGGGGGCAATATCGATCCTGAGAAAAAGTGGCTGGGACATGTCGCACCCTCAAATTACACCTATGAACCCCTGATGTTACATGTGAAAAACTTTAGAGCTTGGATTGTCTACCCAAAATGTTTTTCCCCTTTATCAGGTGTGTAATGGCCTAGTAGAGTTTAATTTGTGAGTGCCTTATTGTACTATTCTGTTCTATTGTACATTTTATAATGGAGATACCATTATTTTTAAGGTAGGTTATACTTATTTAAGTTATGATTACATAGAGTTTTGTGTTACATCCAGTATTTGGAACTGGAATTATATATTTTTTTATTTGCACAGTTGGACTTTAAATTTAATTAATTGAATGGTGCTGAATAATTAAAAATGCTGCTACAAGCTCTGTTTAAAAATTATTTTAATAAAAATTAAGCAGTACGTATTTCTTCCTTTAGGGGAGTAGAACATTTATTGCACTATTTGAGCATGATGCTTTTTAGATGGCTAGGTTAAGCACAGTGCATCCTCCTGACAAACGTGTTATTAACAGCTTAATTAAGAGGGAGAAAAATATGGTATGGTATTGTATCAGTATCGGTATCGCCAGATACTCAAGTTTGTGGTATCGGTATCGGTATCGGACATGAAAAAGTGGTATCGAGCCACCCCTAATGAGGACACTCAACAAAACGGACATTTTGGCATAATTTGTGTGTGTTATGGTTTGTTCAAGCCCGAAAGAGAACTCAATACTGAATCGCGTCTTTTCTGTGGGTCGTGTGCGTGTGTGTGTGTGTAATAGGTAGGACTTTCAGCGCGGGCTCTTTAGTTAAAAGCATTCACATTAATAAGAGCGTGATCATACAACGCTAGTCAACAGGTGACAGTAAAAAACGGATACTGCGTAATTGTGTTAAATAATTTTAGCGCTATAAACTTTTTTTTTTTGCAGTGCCGCGGTGGGGCAAGTGATGAAACCGGTGTTGCGACTGAACACCGTGTAACTATCGTAGCAAACCTAGAGCACGCCCATATGCAAAAATCTATTGTATTTCCACTTGGTGTTCATGTTGTTCAGAAATACAGTATAAAATAAGGCAAAGCTTAAAACAAAAGGAGTCCAAACTTACCTGCCAGACACCTACAATGGCGTTGGCTATAAGAATCAGCAATATTACAAAAGGCTCCACAAACGCTGTAATGGTCTCCTCTCCCTCTTCAAACCAGGCCAGTACCTATAAAAGAAAAACAGGAAAAACAAATACTTAATTTAGGATTCATGTTGACCAAATCGCCTTTATCAAATGACTGAATAACACCGAAGAGTCTTCCAAGACAACATATAAACACTTTAGTGCACCATGTTTTTACACCGTACCAGAGCATGTCTCTATATCTTGGCAGGAGTTGAGGCTGTGAGCCAGGTGTCAAAACAGAGTGTTGTCAGCAACTGCACAAGAATGACTATTTAATGCATGCCGCTTCTAAGCTGTCACAACCGACCGAGAAAAAAAGTACTTAACGAGCCAGCCATGTGAATTTACAGGCATGCTGACACTGTCCAGACAAGGTCCAGTGAACGCTGAAGCACTGAGTCCTTTATGTAATATGATCCAATTAAGACAGACCAGCTTTCATCAATCTAGACTATATGGGCTTAAGCTCACCTGGACCACACAAGAGGTCTCACTGGCCTTTTCGAGAACATCATAACACCCGTCCAAAAATGTAATAGTAAAGCTCATCTTTGCAAACATCACGAACAAGCCAACAGAAGCAATGTACAGTCATAAAACCAAAGCAAGTATTTTAACACCAACCCACATATTCTAGTGAGGCAAGAAGCTTTCTATTCCCCATGCAGTATTCTGAATATTTTGTTTCTGTAACATCCTGTATTTTTTTCCTCCAGAGGGTACGCTAGGAGTAGGACAAGCTTGAATTTTGTTCGATTAAATCCCTGACCTTGTACAACAGATTTCCTTTGCAGATATTTGTCATCATTCTAGTGATACATTGCGTACCTAAGCTAATTCACAGAGACTAATGCCACGTTCATACCGCAAGTCCTAATGCTCAATTCTGATTTTTGCTCAGATCAGATTTTTTGATTGGCTGTTCACATTACCTTTTAAAATGTGACCTATATCTGATTGCAGTGTGAACTGTTTGAGGTTTCAAACTAACCGGCATGCGCAAAAGAACAATAACAATGACATCAGACGCAGCACAGCGGTTGCACTAAAGTTCGGGAGGTTATGGAGAAAGTAAGCATATTCGCATTTATTTCATAATGTTTGTGCAATGGAAACTTTTGCGGGTTTATGGTTGCAAATTCACTACAGAGATCTGTGTGGATGCGTAGACGAAGCCAGGAGTGGTGGGAATATGACGTGAATAGTTTCACTGAGACGCTGCTCTCCTGTGTCCCCGTTCTTCCATTTCGTGTGCAATTTTTTCAAAAACGGAGCGGTTACGGTAGGTCCTTCTAGCTTGAATTGAAGTATCTCCCCATATACTACTTAGATCTAACACCTCACTCTCATTGACTCGCTTCATCGCTGTTCTCCATATCTAGTCAAGTTTTTAATGTTAGGCTACTGTCTGTGTCTGTTGTGTCTAGGGCTTCGCCGGCGCATAATTGTGACAAATGTCGACGTAGATTGACGTAAAAGTCGCATCAAATCCGCCTTGATTGTTCACACTGCGGCCGCATTGAAAAAAATCAGATCTGGGTCTGAATCAGGACCACATATGTATGTGGTCTAAATCTGATTTGAAAAAATCAGATCTGGGCTAGATTTGAGTGTTCACACTACCTCTGAAGAAGTCTGACCTGGTCACTTGACCCCAAAAAAAATCAGATTTGGGCCACTTTTGCCTGCAGTGTGAACGGGGCCTAACTGTTTTCTTATCAGTTAGGCTAAATCACAGATATGCGTCTAGTAACATCATTTACCCAATTTAGTTCAACGACCAGCACGTTTATATTAAGAAATGTGCAGAAACTTGTATAATAAATACATTGTATTACAGATAAATATAGAATAGACCATCATTAAAAAGTTTGGCATGTGGTTTTTGTTCAGCAAGGCGGCACTAAATTGATCAAAACTGACAGCAAAAACATTTATAATGTTACAAAATATTTCCATTTCAACTAAATGCTGTTCTTTTGACCTTTCTATTCATCGACAAATTCTGAAATTTACACTAACCACCAAAATATTAAGCAGCAGTACTACTGCAGGATTAAATTGCATTTTAATAAACATTTAAGTAGAAAACTTTTTTTTGTAATAATATTTCATAAAATTACTGTTTTTAGTGTAGTTTTGAGCAATGCAGCCCTGTTGAGCATAAAAGATTTCCTTCCGAACGTTTTTTTAAACAATCTTACTAATCGCAAACTTTTGAATTACAGCGCATACATTATTTATATAACAATTAAAATATTTTTTTTATTTCGAATAATCCATTTATTGTAACGTTTCAAAAGATAATTTAATTTTTTGTTTTAATTTTTTATATACTGAATTGTTAGCCTGGATGCCAGCCCGAACCCCGCCCACAATATTTTTTGATCGGGAAGTTCGGTCTGGACTCGCTCCATTGAGGAGTAATTATGATCGGTTCAGAAATCGTCGGGCCAATCAAATTGCCAGGGCGGGCTTTATACGATGATGGACAGAAGATCTGCAGGGACGTAATCCTCACGTTATCAAAGAGCGCTTGGGTTGAACTGGTTTCCCTCACAGATGACTGCCGCTGGAGAACTGAGATGTAGAGATTCCGCTATCGCGTCTGTTGTAAAAGAAATCGACAGCGCATTCATTTTAAAAGACGAACATAGAACTGCAATCAAGGCATTTGTCGATCGGAAAGATGTGTTTGCCGTCCTTCCTATGGGATTCGGCAAAAGTTTAATTCATCAGCTGACTCCGATGGTAACTAAGAAGATGAGACGCAATGAAAACACTGTGGTCGTTGTGGTTTCTCCTTTGGTCGCACTCATAGAGGGCCAAGTAAAAGAAGCAACACTCGTTATTTTACTTCTTCCAGCGTGCGTGCATTTGAGTTCTGTAGTTGACAACTGTGCTATGCAAAGTAGTTGACTTACTGCGTTGCTCTCATTGGTTGTAGGTCTATCCAATTGAGTGCAGAGTTTTGTTTTTTTCCTGGTTCGGTTAAGACACGCCTCATAATCAAAGCCCTATGGAGCAGTATCAGACTCACATTCTGACTAGAATATGAGTATGACGAAGTCAGGCTACTGAATTGTGGCATACACAATTTTTTTGTCTTTATAGAACAACTGTAGGTCATACTCCAAATGTGCTACTTGTCTTTAATAGCAACTTATTAAAATTATAACAGAATACACAGATGAAATGTTTCTGGTAAAATGACGACTTCTGAATGTTAAAGGGTGCAAACACAATGGCTTCATCTTGCTCGAAATTCAGTCCATTAAATGAGAAGCCACTCAAAAACATTCTGACTTAATTTATAAAAGGCTCTTGTGGAAAGAGCTGTGGTTGTAAATTCCAGTTGCTGTGCTTAGTCCTGATGGGATAAACTGTTCTGATTGAATAACACCCTTGCCTTGTGGGAATAACAAAGGTGAATGTAATAGCAAGTTAATGCATCTCTATGTTAGGGAGGGCATTCAAGCATAAGCTTTTGGACCTTGTTTAGACCTGTATATACAGTAAGGTGTAAATGGGACCTAAGCCAGATCTTAAAACAATACACAGGACTAATTCAGGGGCAACAACCTTCCCCGTTGCCAGTAGGACAATGTCACACAACACTAATCGCCAGATGAGAAGCTGTGGAACGAGCAGCCAATAAGAGAAGTGAACTCAGCATGAGAGAAAAGTCCTTTCCCCCCTCTTTTTACACAGTTGTCATGTAAACAAGCATGCTGTATTAATAATAATAATCCTCAATGTTGATGAAACAAACAATGATTTTTCAGCAAACCCAGAAATCCAAACAGAGGAAGTGGATGACTAAGTTGGCTCAACGCAGTAACCTAACCTCTGGACCATGTTCTCAGTTGAGAGCTCTCTAAGCCCTCTCGGACTTGCACCATGCCTGCCATTCCAGCGGTGAAACATTATCCAAACAGACATGCGTTAAAGACTCCAGACAGCATAAATGAACCACTGAGTGAACCACTGTAGATCATCGCCTTGTAGCCTGATGACAGCATATTGTAACATGATCAAAATATCACGCAGAGCAATTATAAAGCACTCCGACACCTTCAGGATGGTACTCATTACACACTGCATCTCAGTTTTTAAAATGTCATGCAGAGATTAACATTTAGCACTTAAAATTTGTAAATTGAACCACAGACATCATAAAATCTACGGTAAATCAAAATTGCTATGCTGCAAGGCAATAATAAATCATCAATTACATAAAACAAAACGACAAAATGTACATGTACACACTACACACATTTTTTAAATATATACAAAACAGTTACGATTAGCTTGCAGATTTGCCATTTGTACTTTACAATTTTTTTTATATGCTATATTATTATATTTGAGTGAGGACCCAGTGGAAAACCAGGAGTGGAACTGCAGCGGGAAACTTTGGGTAAGTGGTGAGGGGAATTTTGTTGCTCCGGTTCACTAACGTATGTTGTTCCAGACCGGTTTAGATAACATGTCGCTGGGTGGTAGACAGCCAAAACCATGTCATTCCAATCCAAACCCATAAGACTTTGGTTCATCTTCCAAACACAAAAGATCTTTTTAATGAAATCTCAGAGCTTTCTGTCCCTCCATTGACAGCTATGCAACTACCACATTGAAGCTATAAAAAGGTCATAAAGAGATTGTAAAACTAATCCATTTGAATTGAGCGGTTTAGTCAAAATTTTCTGAAGAGGCCTAATTTTGATGAAAATTTGGACTAGTCCGCTCAATTCATATGGATTAGTTTACAGATCTCTTTATGGACTTTTTGAAGCAACAAAGAGGCAGTTGTGTGGACAGTCAATGGAGGAACAGAAATCTCTCAGATTTCATTAAAATATCTTAATTTGTGCTTCGAAAGTCTTACAGGTTTGGAACTACATGAGGAAGAGTACTAACTGATGATAACATATTAATTTTTGAGGGAACTATCCCTTTAATATTAATTGCAAGTTTAGCCTAATTGCTCTTCTAGTTAGATGCTAATTTCATTGTACTCTGCACAATGATAAAGTTGAATCTGATCTAATGTAACCTTATTTTATCTAATCCAGAAAAAAAATGGGGGAAATTATAATAAGGAAAGCTAAACGATTACTGTATTCAACTTAATATTGATTTGAGGTACTTACAAAAGATATGCAAGCTGCCAGTAGAAGAATCCTTACTAAAAGATCCTCAAATTGCTCCACCACCAACTCCCACAGTGATTTTCCTGAAAAAATAAGCATGTGAAAACATGATAATAAAGACCAAGGCATGAAATGCATAAAAAGAGGCGTTAACAGAATACATGACAAAGGATTACCCTCTTCCGCAGGCAATTCTGTGGTACAGCCAAAGATTCACAGCATGGTGAGAGAAATGAGAGAGAAAAAAGGTAACATTAGTTCCTTAAAGTTCATGTACTAATAAATAAATAAATAATCTGCATCATTTAGGCTTTACAGCGAAAGACAATATTGGCATTTTAACTCAAATACATAAAAAAAATAAAAATAAAACTATTTACAACACTGGTTACTGGCCAAATGTGTAAAACATGACTATACTCGCTGCTGGCGAGCAACAGTGAGTGACGTCAAACGCCTTCATTTCGGACTCATGCCGGCTGATGAATATCGCCGCATGTGCGCCAGCTCTTGTGCAGGCCTAACAACCCTCTAGCACTCGATCAACATTGCGAAATCACCTAAACCTATTTGCTTACTAGTAAACTGCCAATCCCAGTCTCCTCTGTTAGCATTAGCCGAGCCACGTTCGTTCGCTCACTCACCGTTCGGTCCCCATTTCTCCCGCTGTCGCTTCGCTTGCTCCAGGCCGAGCCCAGTGCTCTCGTTCACGGAGAAAAAGCTGTAAACTTCCTCCACGGTTTTTGTATGTGCGTTCTCCATCGTGGACGGACGGACACGCTGATAATAAACGGACTTGCAACCCCAAACACGGGCTTCTTTAAAGCCTTCAGTCCTGACTCCAAGACCTTTGGATCCACGAAAAACTTGATCCAAAAACAACCGTTGTGACTTTAGATAACAAGTACGCGATGATACGCAATTTAAACTTGTAGTTAGGGCGTTTAATTAGAAGAAAAGTTACTAACCCAGGTTAATTCAACCAAAAATTACGCAACAGACATCGTTAACTCGCTGGATGTTCTTGATCTTGAAAATTTTCGATGCCTGCTGGGAGTCGTAGTGTCCTTATGATGTGATAAATAACCTCAAAATTGCATTTCGGATCTATCATCGGCTCGTTCCCTTAAACCGCAGCCGGTGTTCGCAGCTCTAGCACCATCAGCACCAATCGCGTGTCTCTGCTCCGCCGCTCTCCTGATCCGCATGCAAAGCTCTCGCTGTCCGCATGTGGAATGCGTTCATTGGCTGCGCGGACTCCGGAAATCCCGTTCCTTCCTTTGACTTTTCTTCGTCACGTCAGTGTGTGGATCAGCTGACCCTCCTCGTTTTGGCCGACGTCATTCCAGATGAGAAGGGTGTTGTAGTGAAGCAAAGACATTTTCCTAGAATGCACAATCTAGAAACGGTAGGGGTTTTGATTCATGCCAGGCAGGGACTCACCAAAATATGAATTCACTGACTCGTTCAGTGCCTCTTTCTGTTGGTTAGGCCGGTAGGTGGCGAGAGTGAATGTTGATGAGTCATTCGCGATTCGCTAAAACGATCACATAAGTGTGTTGTGTGTTTTTGTCATTTTTATTAGTTAATGTTTTTGTTTCTTTTAAATGTTTATATTGTTATTAGGCCTAATATTTTTTATTTTGCTTTAGTAATTTTAGTACATTACGTTAATGAAAATGAGAAACGTTGCCTGAATGTCATATGTGTTGTAGGCCTAATTTTAATTATTTCATTAAAATATTTGTTGATTTAAAAAAAAAAAACTTTTATATGTTTGTTGTTTCATGAACTATTTATGTCCCATAATTGTTTTAACGAACTTATCTATTTTCCTGGAGGATTTTAATAGAAATGTTGGCTTTTGTATAGCCAAGCTTTCAAAAATACAATTACCGTGAGAAAAAAAAAAATCACCAGAGTGAAAGTATGACAATTTGTTATACAACTTTTATAGACAATAGTAAAGGTTATTCCTGAATTTGAATCTTCAGTATTCCCACATTGGTAAAATCCCAGTTACAAATGATATCAAATTATTTTACACACACAAACCTTTCATGTAAAGAATAACAGATGAATGGGTAAATTACAATTATGTGCAGTTCCTTGTTTTCGGGTTCAAATGTTGGTGTCTGACACGCTTCTTTTCTCAGGATGGCTAAACCCATTTCAAATTAAAACAGATAATTTTTCTTAGATATGTCTGACCAATTAAACAGTTAAACAGCTGGCCATGTGGCCAAATTTAAATATTTCTGCTATCCTTCTTATAAGAGACAATGTAGAAAGCAGGCTTGTGAGGACTCATTTTCTTCATATAGGGATTTGTACTGTTCTTCACCATTACCCAGTCGTCATTTGGAGAAAAGCTTATATTTGAACACACAAGATAAGGCCACTCACTGCACACTGTCTCACTGATGAAAATGAGGAATGAAACAACGTCATAAGATTAACTTGGACCCTGGGTCTGCAGCCATTTTGCAACCCTACAGGCTCAGATAGAAAGATAAACAGCTAAATTAGTTTTTGCCAAAGCTGGGTTGCCATGGAGATGTTTGATGTTTCCATGTTTGCTTGTTTATAAGTCGATCTCATTGTCAAATGTCTATCTGGAATATAAAGTTGCAATAAACATTCACTAATGTTCCAGCTCTGAAAGTTCTTTTGATCACTTATGGATAAATGCACAAAAAAACATTTCTGTACACCGATGTCCTATGGTTCCATAAAAGTCGATTTGGCTCATGGAAACAGAAATATCCAAAAAAATAAATGAAAAGGCATCTTACAGCTCAGATTCACATCCCATCTGTCGAGGTCTCTGACAGTTGCAATGGAAGGTGATTTTCCTTGAATGACACTATTATGAAACTTTAACCTCAAATCAGTACTGATTTATTCTTTATTATTCTGCATTTAAAATGTATTATAATATTATATTTGCTGCTGTCAAATCGATTCATCAAGATTAATCACATCTAACATAAAAGTTTTTGTTTATATCATGTACACTCACCTAAAGGATTATAGGAACACTTGTTCAATTTCTCATTAATGCAATTATCTAATCAACCAATCACATGGCAGTTGCTTCAATGCATTTAGGGGTGTGGTCCTGGTCAAAACAATCTCCTGAACTCCAAACTGAATGTCAGAATGGGAAAGAAAGGTGATTTAAGCGATTTTGAGCGTGGCATGGTTGTTGGTGCTAGACGGGCCGGTCTGAGTATTTCACAATCTGCTCAGTTACTGGGATTTTCACGCACAACCATTTCTAGGGTTTACAAAGAATGGTGTGAAAAGGGAAAAACATCCAGCCTTGAAAATGCCTTGTTGATGCTAGAGGTCAGAGGAGAATGGGCCGACTGATTCAAGCTGATAGAAGAGCAAATTTGACTGAAATAACCACTCGTTACAACCGAGGTATGCAGCAAAGCATTTGTGAAGCCACAACACGCACAACCTTGAGGCGGATGGGCTACAACAGCAGAAGACCCCACCGGGTACCACTCATCTCCACTACAAATAGGAAAAAGAGGCTACAATTTGCAAGAGCTCACCAAAATTGGACAGTTGAAGACTGGAAAAATGTTGCCTGGTCTGATGAGTCTCGATTTCTGTTGAGACATTCAGATGGTAGAGTCAGAATTTGGCGTAAACCGAATGAGAACATGGATCCATCATGCCTTTTTACCACTGTGCAGGCTGGTGGTGGTGGTGGTGTAATGGTGTGGGGGATGTTTTCTTGGCACACTTTAGGCCCCTTAGTGCCAATTGGGCATCGTTTAAATGCCACAGCCTACCTGAGCATTTTTTCTGACCATGTCCATCCCTTTATGGCCACCATTTACCCATCCTCTGATGGCTACTTCCAGGAGGATAATGCACCATGTCACAAAGCTCGAATCATTTCAAATTGGTTTCTTGAACATGACAATGAGTTCACTGTACTAAAATGGCCCCCACAGTCACCAGATCTCAACCCAATAGAGCATCTTTGGGATGTGGTGGAACGGGAGCTTTGTGCCCTGGATGTGCATCCCACAAATCTCCATCAACTGCAAGATGCTATCCTATCAATATGGGCCAACATTTCTAAAGAATGCTTTCAGCACCTTTGTTGAATCAATGCCACGTAGAATTAAGGCAGTTCTGAAGGCGAAAGGGGGTCAAACACAGTATTAGTATGGTGTTCCTAATAATCCTTTAGGTGAGTGTATGTGTGTGTGCAGGTGTACACACATATACTGTATGTATACATAATATATATACTGTATATACACACACACACACACACACACAAACACAAATTATATAAACAAAAACTTTTATGTTAGATGCGATTAATTGTGAATAATTGATTTGACAGCACTAATTATATTAGATCAAAATATAAATTATATTATCTGTATTATTATATTATAATTTTAGGAACTTTTAAAATTGTGATTTTCAAGCCTAAAAATGTCATTTTGTGATTGTTGTAGTTATGTTCATAATTTCATGGCATGGAATGTTATCTAAAATGATTAATAATTCTTTATGCAGAAATCATAAACGACCAGAAAAATAATGAAAATCAAAAGGTTGTAGAAACCAGGATGCTCAGTTTTTGATTCCCTAACAGTTATGCAACCTGTGAATCTAAACTGTGAACATTAACTGCTACAATAACATCCACATTAAGCTTTATAAAGGATAAAACAAAATATGTTCCGTTTTGTATCATAATTCCATTCACTGAAAGGTCATCTGAGCCAGTAATAGCCCATTTATCACACACCGTTTGACTGACATATTAATTGCAGCAGGCTTGAGAAAGAAAGAACAACTCAGTCAGCATCTCAATGCTGTGCAATGAATGTCAAGCTGTTTGGCCCAACCTGTAGATGCACTTTATGGATTTATATCTGACTGTAACAGGTTCCAATTAGCTAGAAGTATCTTAAAATATTTAGCATTTTTCTAAGTGGCTTCAATTGTTGGGTGTGAAAGATGAGATGGATTGTTTGAACCAGTAATAAGGCATCCCACAGTTCATGAGAAGAGTCAGATATTTCCGTATAGAATAGATTACGCTGTGTTCAGTGTAGCCTACCGTCTTTTAATACAGTGGGGTGACATTTGCATGTTAAAGTAACTTATCAACAAAAGATAAGGCACATGACAAATCTTTAGTAAAGTGCGACACAGATCTGAGGCAAAGTGTTCCTCAAAGTGTGTGTCATCTGAGAAGACACGGCAGGAAGAATACACAAAGTCGCCTTTTGTTACCTGAGCATGGTTGTTTATTCAGAAAACCACCCTCTTGTTTGAGTTTCACGGATGTGGAATGTACTGTATTGCTAACATCTCTTTCCTATATCCAGTCTATGTTTGGTATCAGTCCCTGGGCTGGAAGCCAAATGTTAGCCTTTTATGGTTCTGTAAAAAAGCAAATGTAAGATTCTGGCATGTCAGGAGGATTGTAAAGCTCTCAAGATACAGAATGGGCAGGCTTTGTGAATCCACTCAGATTTACTGGATTCAGGCTGATCTGAAGTTAAAGCTTGGTTTTGACATATTAATCATTTGATCATGAATAAGCACATATTATAACTTTATTAATTATTAGTAACTAAATTCCAGCCAAACTAAACCACAAAATGTCTTTTACTAAGTGTTACTTTCTTACATAAAGGAACGTTTTAGGATAAATTTCATGTAAGCGGACACTGGCATCTAGCGTATTTTATTTGTAATTGCACTACACTTCAGGTCTGTACCGTACAGACATCTATAGACTCTACACGCCATGTTTCCATCCACTTGTCAATCGAATTATCTGAAGTTCGGTAAAAAACCTCATGCGAATAAAGCTGGTGAAAGTGTGTTTCCATCAAACGGCTTTAAAGCGGATAAAAACCTGTGCGTAATGACGTCACATGCTGTTTTGCGATCAAATTGGTATATCGAATTGATTTGAGACATGTTAAGGTGTTTCCATTCATTTTCTCATCGAATTGCACAACATTCAAGCCAACATTTGCGAACAAAGTTTTACTAGGCAAAATGGATCGCACCATAATAACGTTTCCATCCGCGTTTATCGCATAAGACGTATATCGATCAAGATCAAATTCGATGAGACCGATCGTATTTCATTTGAGTCGATATTCATGAAATTCAATCGAATTTTACTGTTTCCATAAGGCATTTTTCATTCGATATCACTTAATGCGGATAAAAACGTGTGGATGGAAACATGTTTCCATTCACTTGTCAATCGAATTATCTGAAGTTC
The DNA here is from genome assembly GCA_029959095.1 of Rhinichthys osculus. Classification (NCBI taxonomy): domain Eukaryota; kingdom Metazoa; phylum Chordata; class Actinopteri; order Cypriniformes; family Leuciscidae; genus Rhinichthys; species Rhinichthys osculus. The sequence goes on from JARWKJ010000014.1 coordinate 27,262,208, forward strand.
GGTAAAAAAAACTCATGCGAATAAAGCTGGTGAAAGTGTGTTTCCATCAAACGGCTTTAAAGCGGATAAAAACCTGTGCGTAATGACGTCACATGCTGTTTTGCGATCAAATTGGTATATCGAATTGATTTGAGACATGTTAAGGTGTTTCCATTAATTTTCTCATCGAATTGCACAACATTCAAGCCAACATTTGCGAACAAAGTTTTACTAGGCAAAATGGATCGCACCATAATAACGTTTCCATCCGCGTTTATCGCATAAGCCATATATCGATCAAGATAAAATTCGATGAGACCGATCGTATTTCATTTGAGTCGATATTCATGAAATTCAATCGAATTTTACTGTTTCCATAAGGCATTTTTCATTCGATATCACTTAATGCGGATAAAAACATGTGGATGGAAACATAGCTATAGCTGTCAAAATCTGTAAAAAATCTGTAAAACAAAAAACAAAACCTGCATTGCGTTGTGATTGAGTGTTAAAGGAAATGTTCGTAATAATAATGATAATAAAGATAATGTAGGCCTACTTGCTGAAAATTACCAGTATATTTTCCCTTTTTCTAAGCATTTTTTCATACAATAAATAAATGAAAAAACATTTGATAATATGATATATAATAATATGATATGATATAATACACAACATTTATAAATATAATAATTATCATAGGTAGTCTATTTATCATAGACTGTCAAATGTATTATAATTACCGAAAACTATTTTTAATAGTTTTAGTTAACAATAACAACACTGCTCACTTTGGCCTATAGTCGACATCTTAAAAGGAAATCAAAAACATTTAAAAGTTAAGAAATTAAAACCTTTAAAACATTATTTAGAGAAGCGTTTTATTTGAGTGCAATGCATTTTATTAACAGAAATTTTTATTCTGTATAATGTTTAAAATCCTATAAAGAAAACTACTTTAAAATAACTTTTAATTTTGGACTGAGGATGTACACCTCATATGGACTGCCACTACAACAAAATATTAATAAATAAGAAAAGAAAAATCAGTTGTAGGCTATTTTTAAAATCAAAACATTCGACATTCGTGATAGATCGGTTTCTGTTTAGAAAATATATCACATTTTTTCAGCAGAATAATCAACAAAAGTGTGTCTGTTAGGACCCTTTTTGCTTTGGCTGTGTCTTAAAACCTAGTGAGCTACCTTAGACAGCGATTTTGGGCGTCATGGGTGCTGCAGCATTTTTTGCCATGATAACTCAGAAGAGATGCCTAAAACTGCTGTAGTAAGCAGCTAACGTTACCTAATGACACACATCCTTGAGGTCAGTGCCAGAATAACATGTATTAGTTCAGTTCCCGGCGCGGGCTCATGTGAAGTAGATCTCAAATACACACACACTGTCCAAGAGCTGCGTGTCTAACAACTTTGATTTCGGCGACTTTACCTCGTCCTTTTTTCGTTGGAGAAACTATTTATTTTGTTAACATTAGTTGAAATAAAATGACTGAGCAATCGGCCCTGCTTCTGCGAAAACAGCTAGCAGGTAGGTGGCTAACTGTTAGCGTGAATAGTACAAGTCATCTTCATTATGTCATTCTAACTATTTCTTATCCACACTATCTGTACTTTTTAAACAAAATTACACAGTGTTTAACGGAAACCACTGTGACAGTGTTTGTGTAAGAGCTTATGGGCTTCGTATTTCTACTTGTGAAGTAATAAGGGCAGAAGGTTTTGCTAGCATGCTAGCTGAATAAGTTGGTGAGGTTGATCACAAAGCTTATACCCTGCTATTTAAGAAAATAATCTAGTTGTAAACATGGAATTTTATATTTTTTAAAAGAATCGTAATGGGTGGTAAAACATTAAGTTGTAGCATATAGTCGTATAAGTTGACACGTGTTAGTATGCAGTATACAAATTATTGGCCTGCCAAGTAGGAAACGATACCAACACATTTAGGTTTTGGTCTTATTAAATACAATTACATGTATATTAGTACATTTTGATATTTAGATCAATCTTTACAATCCTACATATTAAAATCAATCGTTTTTATGCTTCAAGTGATTACAACATTACTAAGGTACAGTATGAAAACTAGACATTATGACATTTGCAAGATTATTAGTGTTCTTAAAGGTTAACTTTAAGTCAGCATTAGATGACTGAAAATGTAATCTAATATCCAATATTGGCTGATATCTTACAGAGCTCAACAAAAACCCAGTGGAAGGTTTTTCTGCTGGTCTGATTGATGATGATGATATCTATCAGTGGGAGGTTGTTGTGATCGGCCCTCAAGACACATTATTGTAAGTAATCAATCCTGTTACCAGCCATGTGGCGCTTGGGTTTAGCTGTGAGAGTGGCCAGTTGACTAGTCTAATCTCCTGCAAAGCTTAAATCTTTTCCAACAAAACCATATACTGAGTTTTTCTGTTTTTGATTTATAGCGAAGGTGGATTTTTTAAGGCGCATCTCAATTTCCCTCACGATTACCCACTTCGACCACCCAAGATGAAGTTTATTACGGAGATTTGGCATCCTAATGGTGAGTGCACGTCAGTTTTGGTGAAAACACCTGTAGCGGCTGACACTGATATTATTCTTCATCTCTAATCAGTTGCGAAGAACGGAGATGTGTGCATTTCAATCCTACATGAGCCAGGAGAGGACAAATTTGGCTATGAGAAACCCGAGGAGCGTTGGCTGCCCATCCACACCGTAGAGACCATCATGATTAGTGTGATCTCCATGTTAGCTGACCCTAACGGTGACTCGCCAGCCAATGTGGACGCAGCTGTAAGTTTAGTGATTTTTGATGATAACTGAATCATGTTTTATAATAGCAGTCACCATGAAATCAAAATGTACCCTTTTTACTTCCTTGATATTATAAATATTACTGGTATTATTATGCAATTCATCACAGTACATTATTCTAGAGGGAAAAATGGTTTGTCTTTAATCAAAATTATTCACATTTCATGAAAATGTATTAACTTGCTCAGCCTTTTATGCATACAATTGTGAAATTACTTGCTTTTTTTTAAACTGATTTAAAAAAAACAAATAGCAGAAATGGATGCTAATAGCAGTTAAAACAGCTCAAACATGACATGAGACTAGGCTTAAAGGTCCTTGCACACTGAGTCCGAAATTTCCGTTTGCGTCATTCGGTGGCTCTGAATTGTCAAAACACCATTCAAAATGCTTGCTATGGATGCGAAAAACGCAGAAATTCTAACCTGATCCAAAAAAAATTTATGACGGATGAAAGTTCCGAAGGCAGTGTGTTAATGTGATTGACAAAACATGAGGTCGTATTTATTTTCGCACCATCAGTTGCACGCACATTTCAAGCGTGGCTCTTTTTTTTTACTGGATAATTGAATCAGTGATTTGTTGGCTCAAGAACAGCTGCAATTGGATCAGTCCGATTCACAAATGAATTGTTCAGTGTTATTTGTGAACCAATTCATTACGATCATTGAAAAGAATTAACTCGTTCATGAATCTAACATCGTTCTTGTGTCTCAGAGGAGGTGGTGATTTCTTCAGTTTGTAATAAGGAGGAACTGTGTTTTTATGGAACCTAGTAAAAAGTATTATTTTATGCTTTGGAATATAGTGAAGTAAAAGTTTCCCAAAAATCAAAATACTCTGATTAAGTAGTACAGATACTTGAAAAATTAACTTATGTACAGTAACAAAGTAGGAATACTTTGTTACTGTCCACCACTGCATGAAACTGAAATTGTGATAATATTTTATATATATATAAAAAAAAAAATTCTGTACAAAATAAGAATTGACAATTTTGAATTATGGTCATTTAAACTTTTTATCAACAATAATAAATGGAGAAGCAGTGTTCATGGTTAGTTCATGTTAACTAATGTTTTAAAGTATTAACATGACTTTCTTTATCAGATTTTGTTGTAGGTTTCTAAAATGGCAAATAGATAATACATTAACACAAATTTATCACAAATGTAATAATGGATACAGCATTAGAGGTATGGTTCACCCAAAAAGGAACATTTCGTCATCAGTTGTTCCAAACCTGTATCAGATTTTTCTGTTGAACACAAAAGAAGTTATTTTAAAGAATGTGCTAACCAGACAGTTGACGCCACCCATTGACTTCCTTAGTATTTTTTTCCCAACTATGGAAGTCAATGGCCACCGTCAACAGTTTGATTACCAATATTCTTTGAAATAAACTCATACAGGTTTGAAACAACTTGAGGGTAAGTGATGACACAATTTTCATTTTGAACTATCCCTTTAATAGCACAAAAGGATGGATTTGAAAAAGAAGCATTCCCAATTAAGATTCCTCGTCCTGACTGAAAATGCCAGTGGATAAATGCAATAAATTCTATCTAGTTTTCACTCTGAAATGTCACTCGAAGTAAAATGAGCGGTTCATTTTTTTGTTCTTCTGAAGCAATAATTAAAACTTACACATTTGTGTTCGGCTTTCAGAAAGAATGGAGAGAGGATCCCAACGGTGAGTTCAAGAGGAAAGTCGCCCGCTGCGTGAGGAAAAGCCAAGAGATGGCATTCGACTAGACGCCCCATCACGGTTACTTTTGTTAGTACATATATTATTATCAGTTCCCATCTCCATATCTTGAGGTCAGAGACAGACGTTTCAGGATTTATTTCTGCATTGATTTTAAAAACCCATTACAAGCTCATATCAATTTAATAGGTTTAACTGATGTGTTGGATCACATTTTTTCATCACAATGCGTCATTCACATAAATTGAATTCTAACCAGCCCCCCTAGATATGGCAATTACAAACCTTAATAGGGGATCCGATCACCTTTATTTTATTCACCAGTTATTTGGGGTAGCACCAGTTAGGGATATCAGAGCAAAGCCACCGTTGGATAATTCGTTGTTTTTTTTTATCTGAATGTGTGAGTTATAGCACGTTTTGTTAATGTCGATTTCCCCCCCCCCCCACCCTCTAGTAGTGTGTCTGAATTATTTATTATCTTAATTATGATGAAATGTACTGCATGACACTTGTGTTTTGACTCGCTTTTTTATCTGCCACTGAGCCATCAATTTTGAACAGTCTTTTATGCAATTCTGGCGTGTTTTGTGCGTTTATGGTACTAGTAGAGGCTGACGGTCAGAATCGATGCTGATTTCCCTTCTCACTGACATGTCGGGACAGCCCTGTTCCCTTAAAAAAACAATACCGCAGATGTCTCTCAAAGGGCCATCTCTTTCTCTGCTGCCTTAAGTTGTTCTCCTATCAAAAAGGAAAATTGTATTCAGTGATGTCAAGTCCGTCTCAACGTCTATTCAGTATTTGAGCTGGAATCCTCTTTTGGACAAACCAAAAAGTTACATATTTGCATGAGACAGAGAATATTTTTTGTATAAATAGTGAGCTCAAAAGCTGTATTTTTTGTGTATGTAAATATGATGTATTGTACCATAGCTCTATCAGTCATATGTGTTTTGTGATGTCCCCACACATGTAGTTTTGTAACCTCATTTATGACTGTATCCTGTTCACTCTTCTGTTCCCGAAGGCCCCATCATGTAATTGCTCATTAAAATGTAGCATTTGTCTTACATATCTTCTGTTTGTCCTTTAGTTTTATTCTCAGTCTTACCTTTGTTCCTGTTGTTTGTCTTATGTCAGTCGTGTAAAAAGCAGTTACCTCAATAACTTCTAAGGGTGCATAAGATTCTTGGCAACATCTTATCAGAGTGAGATTTGTTTGGTTTTGTGTACTAATGCAAATGTAATTTTCTTATTCAAAAGACAGAAAACAATATTAAGCAATAAGAGTTACATTTTCAGTTGGTCTCAGTCACATTTTGATTTGAATCAGTGGTGTGAAACTGATTTCAGCTTTACTTCAGTTTATATGGTCCTTGGTGGCATATTTATTTGAGCACTATATGAATGTCATTTCTTTCTGGAGCAATTATTTTGTTCTTTAAGTTCAGATAAATAAAAGCATTATTATGAACTCACTACATATCAAGCAGTGTTGTTTTTTATTAAAAGTAGTTTTCATTAATTTAAAATAAAATATTAGATGGAAAAACTTATAGAAATTTATCTTGACAACTGGAATAAATTTAAGTTCAAATACTAAAATGAAATAAATGTAAAAACTAAATAGAAATATTTAAACTAAGAAGAATGACTAAATGAAAACTAAAAAGCTATTTCAAAATATGAATAAATACTATAATATATAATACTAAAATAAAAATAGTTAATTGAAATAAAATATAAATATTAGATGAAAACCTGAACAGAAATTAAATGTTGCCTCGGCAACTGATAATTTTAAGTACTATAATGATTAAAACTGAATTTAAAAGTTAAAACTATAGTAATATAAAAATGACAAAAGCACATAACAAAAGTGCTAAAAACAAATGAGCTTAAATATAAGGTAATTTGAAATATTAATAAATACTATAATAAGTTAAGTCATTCATTAGACTGTTTAATCAAAAAATGCAGATTCATTCAGTAACAAAACATTTAGCTCCTAAACTCTGGAATAGCCTTCCTGATACTGTTCGTGGCTCAGACTCGCTCTCCCAGTTCAAAACTAGATTAAAGACGCATCTCTTCAGCCAAGCATTCACATAATGCTTACCTTTTATACCACTGTTGAATCAGATCGACTGCATTAATATTATGAACAGCAGCTACGCTAATTATTTCCCATCTGCTTTTCTGCTGTTATCTCGGGACGCTAGTTCGTCAGCTCCAGTTTGTATTCAGCCTCTCACGGAGACTTCTGATGCTCCAACACCTGCGATGAGACGACTCGACGCCTGTGAAGAGACGACTCAACGCCGGCGATATGTTATGCCCTAAATTAATACATGATGATTAACTAACTATATTCTTCTATGTACATTTCTGAAATGCACTTTCTGTAAAGCTGCTTTGAAACAATATGTATTGTGAAAAGCGCTATACAAATAAATTTGAATTGAATTGAAAACATTGCTGTGTTGCTGCTGTAGGCGTGAAATGGCTATGTGGAAATGTTTGGAACCATATGTGTGTATATATATATATATATATATAAAAACTTTTGTTGGATGCGATTAATTGATTTGACAGCACTACTATAATATATCACTAATACTGATGTAAATATTACAAAAAAAATGACACTGGCAGTCTGGCACCAAGTGTATTAGTAGTACGTCCTCATTCAATGACGAGAGATGCGGTTTCTCTTTAATATATTTTTATTTGATCAGCTCCTGCTTTCCATGACAGGCAGGAATCACAAGTAAAAAAAAATCTCCAACAGAATCAGAGTAAACACGCTCGCATAGACATTAAAGAAAAAAAACAAATCCATCCACATCCCACGCAGAAGTACCCAGAGAGATCCTGAGTGGTTTGTTACTGGCCAGGTGCAGACAGACTTTTGTTCATGAACTGTTTCTTCACAAAGCACACCCACCACTGATGACCAAAGACATTTGAATGATTATCAGCATCACTTGATTAGAAATTAGTCAAATAACATGAATTTCAAACATCCAAGAAAATGGATAAATTAATAGATAAAGTATATATAGGTGAATATATAAAATATTTTATATAACATACATATTTCTTTATTTTTGAATTACAGTAACAAGAAAAAATTTGCTTAAAGGTTCTCTAAGCGATCCTGGGTGACGTCACTTCTTGTTGACGTTCGAACTATTGTCAAACAAAACGGAGGCTAGCTAGACCCTCCCTCCTCCTCATCCGCACACTAACCCCCCCAAACCCTTCTTGTCGGTCATTGGCTGGAACAGTTTGTTATGTTTCGGGGAGCGGGTCGCCGGAGTTTGTTTTTGTTGCTGTTTGTGGAGCCTGGGGTGTCTACAGAGATCGCGTTTCTTTACAGTGTGTTCAGGGGACAGGCAGCCAGCGGTTAGTGAGGAGATGTTTGCTGTATGTGACAAAAAATGTTTTGGCCTAAAAAACGCGTGACATCGCTTAGAGCACCTTTAATTATAATTCAAATAATTGTCATAATGCAAAAAAAAAAAAAAAAAAAATTTATTACTTGGTTTGACTGATGGTGATAATATTAAATATAGTCTCACCTTGCTTGGTTTGTCTGTCTGAGGGTCGAACACACGGTCACACAACCTCAGTCCCGTCTCCTGTCGGATTTGCTGCAGGTAAGCCCTCATCGTTTCTGTCCAGGGGGAAAAGATGGTATCTAGATCAATTCGGCGATAACACTTATAATAAACCTACCATAGAGAAGGTCTTAGTGGATGTGCAAATGAATCAGACTCAGTAAAGTTTTGACTTTGTTGTGCCATACCTTCCTCCTGTTTGTTGGAAGGTTTAGCATACATTGCATTCAGAGGGAAGCCAGGTTCTCCAGGGATGGGAAAATTGGTAATTCCCAGCGTGTACATCTCCTTCTCTCCTTGGCCCCTTGAACTGCACTAGAAATCATTTATAAGATTGTAGTTAAATACTTATGAAGCATTAGCTATGAGAAAAACTAACAACACCTGACAAATGATTAATCACTGAACATTTGGATTATACCATGAAATAGTAGGTGTATATATATATTTTTTTTTTCAATAGTTACCTTTTGGAGCTTCTTGAGGCACTCAGAGATGTAAAGAGTGATGTATATCAAAGTCCGATCAGCCTCATTCTATCAAAATTAAAGAAATAAATATTTTATCTATTTATATACGGCAAATAAGCCACTTTATGCAAAACAGATTTTGTCAAAGAAGCTTCACAGTAATAAACAGGAAAATAAGTACAGTTGTAGTACATCAATTATGAAACATTCAATTTCAGATATAAAACAGCTCTACAGAAGACAATAGTGTCATTATTCAGTTCAATAGCAGTGCCAATGTTGCAAAGTTCATGAATTATAAAACAAATTCAATTCAGTGTTTGTTTTAAATTATTTATCTGTGCAGAGTGCAGACCATTCTTTTTGTCTTTTTAAATACATGCACTCAATCTTTCATCAAAATAACTTCCCCTCTTGTGTGCAGTGACCTCTTTTCTCTGATGACGTGTTTACCAGCGCGAGGGCGGGACAACCTGTCACTCACATGACATCACCAATAGCAAACCATAATCATACAATCAATTCCCGATGGACAAAATCAAATCCCGCCCAAAATTCTTCCCCAAGAAGCAGTTTCACTCAGATATACGTCACAACAGGGAAGTAAAGACTATTGCAACTTCCATTTCATGCCAATTGTAAAGTGCATATAAGAGTCTAAAATAATAATAAAAAAAACGAATTAAAATCTAATATTAAACAGATAAAGAGTGTTTGAGGTAAAGACGCAAAAATATGCGTATACAAGAGGACCTTTATTCTTCTCTCAGGACAGAACTATGAATTCGTGTCAAGGCACGTTAAGTACATTTTTCTAAGCTCCTGTACAGACATTCACTCCTTACCTTAATTTCATAGTTCTTGAAGAAAACATTGGCTTTGAAGTAGTAGATGGCCTCATCGATAGTATCTGTGTCTTTGGCTGAATTTGGAAAGAGGAAGGAACAGCTGATTTGTCAAATACGCTTTACTAATGATGGCCATTTAAGGAAGAATCTCACACATCTCAGATCTCACAGTAGCAGCTACTGCTTAGAATCAAGCGAACTTCCTTACTTTCTTTAGGAGCAGGACCCTTAAACTGTGTTTTAAGGGGCAATAACGCCATATTCCCCACCAGTTTGGTGTCCGTGTCCATCAGGCTTGAGTGGTAAGCCTGAAGAAAGGGAGAAAATCAAAGTCAAACATAATTATTTCTGTAATATAGCAAATTTTATATATATTTTTAATTTTAAATAACCGATATTTGAAGAGAATCAGTCAGTTTTCATTGCATTGAATGCAAATGAGGAAATCCAGTTGTTTTCATCATGAACAAATGCAACAAACCTGTTTCCGCAACATATTTCTGATACTTCCATATACATGTATAGTTGCGGGCAATAAAGCATAAAGACCAAAACATAATGTCTTTGTAAAACTGTTACATTTGTAGAAAAATGGCCAGAGTAAGATGATGTGTATGTTAGCGATGTGGCTAATAATGCTAAAATATCTTTCGTGTTTGCTCCAGCTCTAAAACGTGGTACAGCAGCTGCTCACAACGCAAACAATTGCGCACATCGTTTAAATCATAACGTTTAATAACTTCTTACCGGCATTTTGGTACGATATGTCCCAAACCTAGCAGGCAAAAATTAAAATGTCAGAGCTGTGCAAACCCGCCGCTTCCGCTGTCCCACCCTACACAGATACAGCGATACAGGAAGTTTCCAGTGCAGTATCCCGTCATAACCACTAGGGAGCGCCGAAGAACAGCAGCTTTGCAGCTTCACTTTTTTCCACCACAAAATTTCTTCGAAAATCTTAAATATGTGTGCCATTAAAAGATGTCCAACCCATTTTGACGTCACGGCAGTCAAAACCTAGCGAGCTGCTTATCTCTAGACAACATAAGTGCATTATGTTTTTAACAAGGATGTAATCAAGACTGGATGGCCAAATAGAAAAGGTTAACATCCCACTTTTGAACAACACATAATGATAAACCACTCTTCTGCATAGGGTACGTCTCCCTTAACGTTTCCCTAAGGTTGTAACGTTTTGAGACATATGTAAGGGACTGAATTAAAATTAAATTAAAACCACATTGTCATTTCCCTATTTTTATTGCAAAAATAAATAGACAATTCTAAAAAACTGATTACATTTTATAAAACTCTGCTAAGAAGATTGAGACACAGCACAGTTTTCGGTTGCACCCTCCAACCAATGATATCATGAACATGACAGAATATTGTTTAAATAAATGAAACTCTTAATTAGTGGAACACATAAATGTAGTCTGGCTTCATGTGGGAATTCAAGAATCTGCTGTGCCTTGGAAGAACTCATCAAAATTCGTGTTACTGGGTTCCTCATTCAATTCCTAGAGAAAAGAGAAAAAAATGGATCAGTTTAATGTTTAAATTTATAATTGTGTTGTAATTTGATCTAAAATAACTTTTAATTTAAAAAATAAAATAAACAGGTTTTTATAAATGTATACAGTAGTTGAAAGTAGCCTTATGCGCTAACCTTGGGCTCTTTAAACTCCAGGTCTTCACCATACTGTATGGAGAAATCAATGTGCTGCAGGACAATGTTGATGCCCTCCTCATCAGTGCGATCAAAGGGCAGGAATCGAACCATACTGTAATCATCAATCTAAAGAAAACAGTGCAATTTTGACAATTTGCTAAAGAATGTTTGTAAAAGTTTTACCAGCCGATATTATCAGAGTGAAGACGCTAAGGCTGAACAATTAATCTAAATAAAATCGAAATCGTGATAGGGCCATGCGATTATCAAACTGCAAATGCTGTGATTAATAAATATAGAGTGTGAGACTTCAGTAAAGAGCTTCAACAGATTTGTAATAAGAATCGTTTATAAACCTGTAGCCAACAAAGTATTTTTTGTTTCTGCAGAAAATAAAGAAATAAAAATAAAGAAATGAAGACATAAATTACAGTTGTAATTATTATAATATTATTATTAATAAATACTCAATTTGTGTACAGTGAAGTATTATTATTAAATGGATTTCTTTTTCTAATGATAATAATGATCTTTTTAGTCATACTGAAAAGGAAAAAGAAATTGAAGAAATTAAGACAAATATCAGTATTGTGTTTTTACAGTTGTACTGAAAATAAAATTATTATTATTATTAAATACTCAATGTGTACAATGAAGTCATATTATTACAATATAAATATATATATATCTTATTTTGGTTAATACAATTTAATTAATAATAATTATAATTATCCTCATCATTTGATAGTCATTATTATATATAAAATCAACAATGATTTCTGGTAAGATTTTGCAGCGCAACAAACCTGAAGCTTTTTTTTTTTTAATCGCATTTTTAATAAGGAATTTTTCCTCAAAATTCTTCAGCCCTAGATGATGCACTTGAATTGTACATATACCAGTATGTATTAATTCCTCGACTCGAGGAAGAATCTTTGTAACTGTAACTTACCAAACCACAAATGGCCTTGGTTAATTTTTCAAATTTCTTGCTTCTCAAAGCAACGGAGTTGTCCTCCATCACGGAGTACATATCCGGGTCTAGATACCTGCAAATAAAACAGAACAACAACAAAAACACACTGTTATGACACTTAAATGTAGGTTTAAAAAGTGAATTATAAATGGATCTCATTTCAAGATCTCTCAAAACATACTTCTCTATTTCCTTCTTAGCCTTTGGATTGAGTAGATCCATTTTAGTCATTATGTTGACTTGTGCGATTTCTAGTAACACCATAGCACTCAAGGCAGCCATAACTCCAGAGATAAACTAGAAAATGAATTACAACAAATAAAAATTTTAGGATTTTACAATTTCTTAATCAAAATTACTACAAAACAATCCAACCCACACTTGCCGAAAGAGACTTCACTTCCAATTCATAGAACTGTAACACTGTTTTTTACATTATTTGTCATTGCCGTGTGACAAGCATTACCTTGAAGGTCTCGACCATGAACTGAGAGTCAACCAGGAAGACGCCACACACGCGGAACTCCCACTGCTGTAGCTGTTCCACAAGATGCTTCATTACAGGCAGATGCGTGTACAGCTCGATCTGACCTGCAGTCAACAGGACACAATGCTCTTTACTGTTCCATGCCAGTCCTCAACAGCACCATACCATCTACCACATCACCTCTTACCAGGGCAATCAAACAGTATATAGTCATCCTCCACATGACCAAGACTCTCTTCCAGCCAGTCAAAGTTGTTGGCGAAATACTCCATACAGAAGATCAGTCCTCCATTGGGGCCGAATCTCAGGGAGTCATCCTCCATGACGTCATCTACTTGGATTAGTTCTCGAATATCTGCATACAAGTGCAATTGTATAAGAACACACTAGCTGTCTTTAAATACAAACTTCTTACAGAAACGACACTATTGAGCACAAGTTCCATAGAGTTCTTTCTCTGCCTAAAAACACAACAAAAACAAGCTTTTGAATGTAGACCTATATGCAGTTTTTTTCTCTAGGATGGTGTATTGAAGTTAACATAAATGATATGTATGATATCTTTGTTAATATTAGTTAATACAAATACAGTCTTTCATTGTTTGTTCGTGTTAGCTCACAGTGAATTGTTACCAAATACTGATTGATGTTAACAAAATTTGATTTTAATAATGTATTAGTAAATGTTGAAATTCACATGAACTAAGATTAATAAATGCTGTAGAGACGTATTGTTCATTCTTAGTTCTTGTTAACTAAAGTAGGTAACTAATGAAACTCTATTGTAAAGTGTTTCCACAAATTGTATGTATTTTTACAATTTTAATAATGTGTTAATCAAATCATGATTTTTTTTACAGTATTTGTGTGTTTTTTTGTCATTTGCACCACTAATTCTGAAATACAAATTGTATTTAATGTTCGATTGATGATTGTAGGTAAAATTGTTCTTTACCTAGATGTTTTCTTTTGAATGTTTACAATATGTAATGAATATTACATCACTCAAATATCTATTTTAAGACTGTTGGGGACTATTCAATTTATTTTAGCAAAAAGGAGTTAACTCATTTAACTTTAAATAATTATAACGCAGTAAATTAAATAATCATAATGAAATTAAAATTCATCCTATCGGTTTAATAAATTAATGTTAATCGATCTTACTGTGAACGCCTCCATGTAATGTTATATAATATAATTTGTTTTTATTGTGGTATTTATTATTTGTAAGTAATAATTTCCTTATTATCTAATTTTAAAAATATATTTATTTACTTTTTTCTCTTTCAGTGTGTGCTGCTTGGATTTATTGTGGGTGTGTTAAACAATGATAATGCCTGTTTGTTGTTAAAGGCATTATCATTAAAGGTTTTAACACTTTGAAGTTGTTTTTCTCAAAGTAAATAATTTAACGATACTATTACTGTATGGCAAGCCGTTTTAACTTTTATTCATTTCCAGGATATGTATTGTTGATATCAAGAATGCAATTGTTGATATCAACAATTATATTTTTTGATATCAACAATTGAATTCTTGATATCAACAATTGAATTCTTGATATCAACAATTGCATTCTTGATATCAACAATTGCATTCTTGATATCAACAATTGCATTCTTGATATAAAAAATGTAATTCTTGATATCAACAATTGTATTTTCACTAGTGAAATGTCACCATAGGCTGCCATTCAAAATCAATTGTTGATATCAACAATTACATTTTTGATATCAAGAATTCAATTGTTGATATCAAGAATGCAATTGTTACTAGTAAAAATGCGAATTCCTGATATCAATAATTAAATTGTCACTAGTTGAAATGTCTATTCTTAATATCAACAATTGAATTGCTACTAGTAACAATGTTCATTTTTGATATCAATAATTACATTTTCACTAGTGACAATGCTAATTTCTGATATCATGAATGTGATTGTTACTAGTAAGAAAGCCATTTTAGATATCTGAAATAATATTGATATCAATAATACATTTTCAGATATCAAGAATAAACATTTTTACTAGTAGCAATTCAATTGTTGATATCAGGAATTCGCATTTTTACTAGTAACAATCTAATTCTTGATATCAGGAATATAATTATTGATATCAACAATTGAATTCTTGATATCAAAAATGTAATTCTTGATATCAAAAATGTAATTGTTGATATCAAAAATGTAATTCTTGATATCAAAAATGTAATTCTTGATATCAAAAATGTAATTGTTGATATCACAAATGTAATTCTTGATATCAACAATTGATTTTGAATGGCAGCCTATGGTGACATTTCACTAGTGAAAATATAATTGTTGATATCAAGAATTACATTTGTGATATCAACAATTACATTTTTGATATCAAGAATTACATTCTTGATATCAACAATTACATTCTTGATATCAAGAATTACATTCTTGATATCAACAATTAAATTGTTGATATCAAGAATTAAATTGTTGATATCAAAAATTAAATTGTTGATATCAAGAATTCAATTGTTGATATCAAGAATTCAATTCTTGATATCAAAAATGTAATTGTTGATATCAATAATTATAATTTTAACTAGTGAAAATTGAATTGTTGATATCAAGGATTCATATCCTGAAAATGAATAAAAGTTAAAACGGCTTGCCATAATTACTGTCTGCACATTACTGTCTACCAGTGAAAAGCTTGAAAACATTTGACTGAATTTGTTTCTCATGAACTTTAAAACCTTTTTGATATGAACATATGTTCAAAATAAAAACAAAAAAGATCTGCGAGTACCGTAAGTAATGTGTGTATCTATGTACCGGTTCCTCACCTGCCATGACAGGATACTCAAAATGTTCTGCAGCTGGATCCAGATTCACCACCTGTACAGATCGGTTGAGGGCCTGGCAATGCTCTATCATTGTGGCACAGTAAGTACTCTGAAAAAAAGGAGAAAATAACTCTGATTTATTATTAATATCACTATAGCCTACACAATATTGAAAGCAACAATACACTTAATGCATTGTACTTATAATCACGCGAAATGCAGACCAGTCTAGTGTTTAGGATTTTACTTCAGCACAGACATACGCACAATAAAACAACAAAATCATAATTATTTGGAATCATAATGTTACTAGCCTATGTTAGCCCAACTAGTCACACTGGTGCTTAATTACCTTTCCACTTCCGGCAGGACCCATCACTAGTTGCGCGTATCGAGGCATTGTCAATTCTCCAGCTCCAAAAGCACGAGATGTTATGTCGTTTTCTCTTAACGCACAGAAAAACGTTATTTGTCTCCGCGATGTGTTCCACTTACGATTCCTACAGTTGCCATGCTGTTTTTTCGTCACCTAGTACGGAAGCCCGCTAGAGTCAAAACACTGGAAACGCACACACGCGCATTATCGGATGGGATTTCAGGTCGTCTTATATCACTTGTATGCCACAGATCTCACAGTTCAGGTAACACTCCGGCATGAAAAAGCACGTGAAATTCCTTGAAAACAACACCGATAAAAGTCGTCTGCATCACAAAAAGTCGTTTTTGCCTTTAAGGTAAGCTAGAGAATACGATAACATGAAAATTACTTTAAGTTTATTGTGTTGTTGTCACATACACATTATGTGTTTCCTATGATATACTGTTTTGACAGGCCATCTGGTCTCAACCATGTGCAAACTGGTAAGTTTGTTCCATAAATAATTATTAATTGGCCAGATTAGCAATCACTGGCTTTGGGTCATTCATGTTAATTGGGACACTTTTCCTAGTCATCTCAAAAGCAAGTCCCAGTGAAAAGTTAAAATCATAATAATGTCAGATAATTTTCTGTTTACAAATATTTTATTGTCCTATATAAGAACGTGTTCCTTTAATTTTGTATAATTCACATAACTTTAGTGCATTATTTTGCATGTTGTAGTTGTACTATTCTATAGTTCCTGAATCACATCACTTCATTTTTATAGTAGGCCTACCTCTTTTTCTGCATACATCTGTAAATGCAGTATACATCTGCAATAGCATGCATAGTAAATTTGAACTCAAAACACAACCATTTTATCTCCCCAGCAGCCTGACAGGTTTTTTCCATACGGCTACAGAGTAGCAACCTTAATCTGTGTAAATTACAGAAACGTTACACCTGTAGAATTTGGACAGAGTAACCAGAGTCTCTGACCCAATTGAGTTAAAAAAAAAAAAAAAAAATCCCGAAGACAAACAGCTGTTGTATGTGTTGTAAACCATGATATTGGAGTTATTACTTCCATAACTTTGTGAATTGTAACTAAATATTTATTTAAAGTACTTAAATTCTCTCCTTATCCAGGAAAAACAAACTCAGTATTTGGACATAAAATACAACCTGCAACTGTACAAGTGCCAGAACAAGATCGGGACATTAAAACTATTCATATCCCTAAGACCATGACTGCTGCTCCATTTTTACAGGTATTTCATAAAAATGTATCTTGTGCGTCAATTTAAAAAAAAGTTACTCTGAGGTCCGTAGAGGAGAAAAATGTAAAGAAAACTGTCATAAATATTTAAAGACCCATGGCAGATTATTGTTGAAGTGAAAAAAGAAAAAGTGAAACAAAAAGTTATAGAGGTTTAAGTTTATGAAAATTATGTATGAACAATTTTTATAGCCTATAAAATATATATTTTAGAAAACACATTTTAGAAAACTCAAAGCCTGTTAGAAAATCAAAGCCATAAATATAAGTTTTAGATTGCCAGCAGAATGAAAGCCTATTAACAAAGACTGCATCATTTTATATTCAAATAGCCCTGATTAATAATTACAGTTTTAATGGGTTTCAATGAGGACATTTTTGTCCTTAAGGTCCTGAGTGTAACTATTTTGTGTACCTAGTGTAAAATACATTTATTGAAGTAAATGAAGGTGAAATAAAATTCCAATTAAAATACACAATTCTGATAAAATGTATGCAGTTGGTAAAATGATTAAAAAAAAACTGAAAAGGACAAACATGTCCTTATTTGAACTTTTCTGTTACTTTTACTTCTCTTTACTCAGACACTTAGTCTCATTTTGTAAATGTTGGAGTACCTTTTATATGTCTGCGGAAAACTTAATTAAAAACAATTCCTTAAGTCAAATTTGCAATGATTTGGATGACAATATCTGATTCAGCAGCCATAAGAACCTTGTACCAGGTAACTCAAAATTCACATTTAAATAAACTCTGGTTTTCAGCATCCAGGCCTGACACCAGGACAGAAGCGTTTTCTGTACAGTATCGCAGAGGCCTACAGCAAAGAGCACATGCGGCAGCTAATATGTCAACATTATATGAACGTATTACACCGGTGTATCCGGACAGGTGAACCATCACATCATATAATATGAGCATGGGACTTATGCCTGTATTAGCAAGAACTTTTAATACAATGAAATATTTGACATAACTTCTTATACTCTATATTTAGTGCCGGATGCGCATCATGTGAATGTAAATGTGAAACTGCAGATGTCAACATACACCCCAGAAGTAGAACACATGGCAAACTCTCAGAGTACATCTATAAACAAGAAAACAAAAAGTGCAAAGAGATCTTCGACTTCAGAGAAAGTCAAGAAAACAACTTTACCTAAAATCGTCAATCATCAAAGGTAAGTGTATGGTGCATGCCACCTGCAAAACTTTTGAGAGACTTAGCTGTAAACTTACAATTTAACCACTACACACAGAGTGTCTTCTGGATTTGCAAAATCGAATATGGGACAGCCAAGAAAAAGGAGGGCTACCATTGCAAAACATGCTTCTTCACAGGGTAGGTTTGTTCTACTACAGACTAACAATAGTGCAATATACAGCATCCTTTGAACACTTTAGGTTCCCAGTTTTTAACATTATTCAAAATGGAGTTAATGGACCTAACATTTCCAGGATCACGGCCATGGGAAGCTGACTTTGAATGGGAGGCGACTGAAACAGAATCTTATCTTGCTGGACACATGAGTGGCCTGTCTTTTAATGAATCGGAAGAAGATGAAGAGGACTTTATATTTCTTACCTAACGCATCAATCTAGGTTTTTGTCATTTATGAAAACTATCTAACAAAATCATTCTTAAAACATATCCTAGACATAAACAATCCAGATGTCCAAGACATTTCAAAATATTTTAATAATAGTAATGTGTCAAATCTGTTGTTTTCTTAAAAAAATAATTACACTGCTCATGTGATGTGGGGTTTTATTTTATGAAAGATGACTTAACATAGGCCTTGAAAAATTAATAAGGGACATAACATATTCATAAGACTAATTCACACTAAAATTATGCAAATAATGCAGCATTATTGCATTTTCAACAACCATCTGCTGAAACCACAAATGATGACATTCTGGTGACATATAAACAGTATTATATATTACATTGAAATATAGTGTAACGTTATGATACAGCATTTGTACGATGGTGACGTTCAGGTGAGAGGGAATGACAAGATTAGCATCCTGAAAGGCGGCAGCTGACAGCATCGTCGTTCTTTACGACTTTTTGTATTCGATTCTCTCGACTTTGACGTCATCTCCAATGAGCTGATAGACATACGTTACCACTGTGGATGCTTGAATGTCCATCAAAACAAATGATGGTGTGATGTTGCTGTAAAGAGACAATTCAATCACAAATCATCCACGTAACATTGTGTATAACGTTTGGTTAAACATGATCTGAAGAAGATAAAAGTAAAGGTTATACCTTTCCAGTGCACTATAGGCCCCTGTGGCAGATCCGGGGTTTATATAAAATTTGTTCTCATTCTCAAAAGCCTCAAATTTGTGTGTGTGGCCAGATATGAGAATATCCACATCCAGCTGCCTTTGAAGGAGCGCCAAGCTCGCCATGTCACCCCATGGGATCACTTGGTGTCCGTGGATCAGACCGATTTTAAACTGCCCCACCGTCACCACCTTCTGCTCCGGGTAATTCAAGTTCTGTCAGTTAGAAACAAGAAATGTGGATGGTTAAAAAGTGCATAAACAACTTCGAAAAACAGAAATAGGTAATAAAAGTCAACCTCATCAAAGTCTCCTCTGACAATGTGCACGTCTCCAGCGAGTGTTTTCAGGTAGTCATAGCTCTCCTTTGTACAGAGGTTTCCTGTGCAGAGGATGTGCTGAATCTTGCCAGGCACCAGCAACTTTTTGAATTTGGGAGGCAGGGTGTTGCATCGGTGGGGAATGTGCAGATCACCTAACACAAGCACCAGCTAATGGCAAAAGACATCTTGTTAGCGTTCTTCAAACGTAAGTTGTTGGACACTCAAGGGTGAAGGAAAAGTGGGGTCGCGACTCGCAAGCAATGCATTGCTGTCTGAATAAAATCTTAATTAAATACTTTTGGAAAGAATGTTTTGCCTTTGGAAATTTTCTTCAGACAACAATCAAGTCAAAGCTGAGGAAGAGAGCTGCTTCTAAGACTGTTAGCTTTGTTGAACCTAAAACAGGCTGAGATCAAACGGTCCACATACAAGCCTAAATAAAAATGTTACTTGACAAAACTTTGAAATAGTATACTGACATCCTACACTGTGGCTGCATCCAAATGGCATATTTCCAAACTATATAGGCTAGTAAGTAAAAAAAAAAAAAAAAAAAACACAGGGTATGAAAATGTCAGAATTCAAAGTATTAATTAAACAGCAGGTGAAAAGTTCCTGGACGACTTCTAACTTCCAGCAAGGTTCTCCAATGGACACTTTACCATCCCATGAGGCTACGGGAGAGGATTTGTGAATGGCAGAGAAGTGATGCAACTGACACCGGTAGGTCACATGACAATAAAAACATGGTGAATGTAGTCCGTTCGGATTAAAATCATACTACACGCATTCATACTATATAGAACATACTTATTACTTATAATTTAAGTACTTACTCAAAATAAGTACCTACTCAAGAGAGTATGCGATTTTGGATGCAGCCATACTATTTCTGCAGTATGTAGCTTTATGATGTATAGAATGCAAACATTCCCTATACCGTATGCAATCAAATGTTGTTAAGACATCTGAACACAAAACTTTATGATTATAATGCAAACTAATGTTTTTATTTCTAATATGATAACTAAATAAAACACGGAATAAATTTGAAGAGAATAAATGACACACAGCAATAGCATACTTCTGATTGAAATGTTCATAGTCTTGAAAAAAGAAAGAAAAATAGACATTGTTTAGAATATAGTGTGCTAAGCAGTACTCAAGTATCCCATTCCAAACATAACTCATTACTCCCATGAGACTGGTATGTCAGACCTAGTCTCACTGATACTCTAATTAGCCTGTGTTTAAAATATACACCACAATGTTCATAAAATATGCAAACCACAAAATGTGTTGCTGTAATGCTTAGAAACAGGATGATATTATGTTCAACATCCCTAGATTGATAAGTATTCTGCTATTTTCAATCATTCTGCAAGCTGATAATTAGATTTCTAGCTATTTTATGATCACAGACAAATTAATTTTAATTGCAAGCTTTCTAGAAAAAAATAACATCATAAACCCAGAGCAGTCTAAACAGAAATAAGACTGAAGGTGAGAGGAATGGTGCCAGATCCAGCAGCCCAGAGGAAGCAGCAGCACTACTCTAAAATTCAGAAAACCAGGAACAGGAGAGGTCTGGAGATGCACTTACTCTGTGACCAGCCTGAATACGATGCGGATGTCAGGAAGGGGAACAGTGGGTGAGGAAGGGTTTGAGGAAGAGGATGTGGATGCATGATCATGACAAAAAACAACATACAAAAGATTAAAGGTGATGTGAGACAGAAGGAAAACTAAGTGGATAAATGATATCGACTGGAAAAGTCAACATAAATTAGATTGAATGTTAGCTGATTGTGGTTGATGAATGGAGGACACTTGCAGAAGTGTTAGTGTGTTAATTGGGGTAAAAGCTGCTGCTGACGCTTCCCATAAGAACACAGAATCTAAAATAATTCGATTTGAAAGCACTAATTTCTGTAAAACTGCTTTGGAACGATATTTACTGCTTCGCAAATACATTTTTTAAATGTTTCTCTTCAGTTGTATACGTCTATCAAAAATACACTGTAAGCAGAAAACAAAGCACACGTTTAAAAAGATTTGCTTTGTCTACATTGATTTTAATTTTGTAAACAACATGTCAACCTCATCATATATAATATAAGTTGCTAAGAAGAACAGTTTTATGTTAGCCACTGTAGGCTAGCATTCTGTTAACGTTACTGGACTCAGCATTCAGCATTAACACACTATACTAAGTATTGCTACATTAAAACGCATAATTAGTTTATATAGCGAAGAATATACTTCGAGTGTCAGTTATTTAATCTATTTAAATAAAGAGACTGACTACACACTACATTCTGACTCGATACTGATATCGCTAGCTCGCTGCTGTCATGTGACCCTTCAGCGCTAAAATGCCAGCTTTTTGGGGAAACAGCCTAAATATCTACTCGGACGTATGGTTTTAAAAGGAAACCAAAAAGTACGAGTATCTTCTTGATAAAGAAACCTACTCTGATAAATATACACATACCATTTTGTCCAGCTGCGTGTTTGAAACAGAGTTCAGGAAGCTGATGTTGACTGGTAAGGCCAGAAACTCAATGTTGCCAGATCGCGCAAGAGAAATAAGCAAATGGTAAAAATCCCAAATTCGCTTATAAAACTCGCACCTGGCAACACACTTCCACAAGGCTAAAGCCCCACAGCGCCATCTGACGCATATATATATATATTTAACTCAAGATGTTCGCAGGTTATGGGCCAGATTCTACAGAATTGGTTCAAAGTAAGAGTTGGAAACGTCTTGAAAAAAATGTATTTTTTTCACAAATATTGTATGTATGCAAATTGTATAATATCCAAGGTACACATATCAAGTAGCTAAATTGTGAATTAATTATCATATTGTATTTTCAGAATCAGAAAGTTTTGGAATATTTTTCCTCTCCCCAAATTTGTCACTACTGAAACACAATAATAAATAATTTAATAAGAAGGCTTATATTGACCTATTAATATTTTGTTTACATTTACCTTGTAAATATTTTTTTTGATGTTTTTAAAAAAGTTATCGCAGGTAAATCAATAATTATATAATTATATGTAATTTATGAGATTTGTTGTATTTTGAATCCAATCTTTCTTTGTAAAAGGCATTAAGTTAATCATACTGATTTCAAAGTTAAGGATTCATTAGTTTGAATATACATTGAACCAAACACTATAATAATATCTTAGTTGATAATTTACTATACTTTATTTTAGACAAAACATCCATGTTTTGGTCGTGACGGCACGCTTTCTGTGATGACAGTAATGTTTTGGTAGCGACCACATCACATTACAGAAAACGAATGATTTGCATAACTGTACTAAAATTTAGTTTATTTCCCCCAAATAAATGATTTCGTGTTCCCTTTTGTCACTACCAAAACAATGGTGGCATGTTTCGGTCATGAATGTTTCGGTGGTGACAATTTAAAGATACTTTTGAGCCTAGTTCAAAGATGATAACCAGGGGGCTGTTCCATAAACCAAGATTAGAGTATAAGCCAGGCTTATTTCGGTTAGTCAGGCTTATTTTTGGTAGATTCGGTTTCATAAATCAAACTTAAAAAACTTCAAACTCAGTTACCCTGGAAACTTATGCTGGGAAACTAGCCTGGTCCAGGGCAGGCTAACTGTCAGGCTAAGCCTCAGTTGTTACACAGATCCTCAACACTGACCGACAAGAACACAATGATATTACCACTGACAGTCTCTAATACCATTATTGGACTTTATAAATACACAGTATACAGAAAATCAACTTAAATAAGGCTACAATATAGACACATATATAAGGCGTTTTAAAGTTGTCCGTTTAGGACATGTCATTTTTGTAATAAAGACATTTTAATTAAGGAATGCCTCGGTTATCAGAGAATTCTTTTGTCTCATATATATATATATTATGTACTTTATTATGTCTTTCAATTCAAACACATTTAACACAATTATACAAATGGACAGTTCCTTTAAAGACATTATTTTCCCCCAATAAATATTCCTTATTTTTCCTTCTACTTTTTTTTCTTTTGTGATAATACCAACACATACATATAAATAAAACAATAAATAAATATTAATAAAAATATAACATTCACATATATCAAACTCTTATAATGAATGACACATAATTCCTAATAGTTATTCAAGTAATATTATTTAAATATCAAATATTCAATATTAAATAAGTAGATAAATAAAATTACAAATAACTAGAAATAAAAGGGAAGGTTACATAAAAATGTAGTAAATGTAGGCCAATGATTTTATAGTTGCACATATCTTTTCAAAATGTATACATTTGTTCTTAATTTAATGTTATCCTCTCCATAATGTACTTTAGAAACTAAATCTAACCACTCATTTAAAACTGGGGATTCTTGCTTTCTCAAAAAAAAAAAAATCATTGCATTAAAAGCTGCAATTCTCAGCATTCTAAATAAGTATAGGCCTATATCTTTATTAGCATAGGTCCTATACCCAAAACTATATTTTGTATCTTTATATATTTAGTTTCTTAAAAAAAATCTTCCCTGAATTAGGCTACTTCTGTTCAATTTTTTTTATTTAGGCCTATTAGAAGTATAAAATGAGTGTAATGAGCTAGAAGTTCACTGCAACTTATCCAACATCCTAAAGAGAAATTATTATAATTAGAAGATATTTCTAGTGTTCTAAAATATCGCATTTTAATTTTCCAAGCAAAATGTATATTTTTTAATCAGAATTATTGCGCTCCTATTTGGCGCGCATGCGCGCAGCAGCGCTCGTTCAATATGAAGATTAGCCAGCAAAATGGATACATTTGCACGACTTTCTAACATTTACAGATGGAGAATATAACTGTAAAATGTAATTTTTGCACTGAGGGGGAAAAAAAACATGTCACAAATGCATAAAACAGCACAAAAACTACGCTGTTTGATGATGGATCGATTTGATCCACGATCGACCTCTAGGGCTGCTTCAGAAACGCGTGCACACGCAATTATCTAGACTAGATAAACCTGGATCAAATTAGTGAGATTGTGTGAACTTCAATTACCTTTTATGGAACCACTTTAGCCCCAACTTATTTGTTAGGCTCATTCAAGTCCGGTTTTGGAGTTTAATCCCCGCTTTTCTAAGCTTCATTTATGGAACAGCCCCCAGCACATGGTGGTTACCTAGCACAGTTCTGAACAGTTGTACACACATAAAACTACACTTTATGGAATTGCACCCAAAAAAAGTTTGCTTAATTGCAGAAAAAAGGTGTTTGGTCGTGACGTTTCCCTCAAAATGATGGTACCAATCAACATTGAAAGAGAGGCTTTGAGAGAGAGGGACACAGGAATATTTCCTGATCAAAAATGTAGGGGTGTGGTTAAAATCAGTCTCAGCCAATGGACTAAAACACACACTGTTTTGGTAGTGACATGAAAATGCGGGACACATTTTTTTGACATAATTTAACGTAAAAAGATATTTTTAAAAACAACAATGTAAACATTTTTAAAAAATATTTCAAAATAATTTTTACAAGTTGAAATTTAGGGGTTCGGGTTTGGGACAGCCATCTCCCAATTGAAAGTACCCAATAAATGATGATTTTATATAAATTAAGCTTACTGATATTTTAAATATTATTGTGGGATTCAATAGATGATAGAAGGATCTTTTTAAACATCTAAAATTTGAATACTTAAATACTTTTTAAATTTTTTTTTTTTTTTTTTTTGGTTATGGGACAGCAGTTTGCACCAATTCTGTAGAATTGTCCTCATAGCCTATGCTTTTTTATTGAGTGTAAAACTGGCATGACTCTTTTATGTTGTTATTCACTTGCCTTTTAAAATCTAATAGTCTCCATTCACTTTGTTGAATACACCAGTTTGGGCATTCTGGTATATCCTCTAACTCTTTTTATATTCCATAGAAGAAAGCGATTCAAAAGACAAGGGTGAGGAAATTGTGACAGGATGTTAATCTTTGAGTGAACACTTTCCTTTTTATATAGCCAACAGACTTTGAACTATAGTGATTTGTTTTTTCAACCCTATTTCCAGAAAAGTTAAATGAGTCATAAATTTTGATAAAATTCACAATCCGGGATTTGTTCATTTTCTTGAACCTTTTTTTTTTAACTGACAAAAGTACAAAGAAAAGTTTTCCAATGTTGTCACTGAACAACAAAATTGTAATGCTGCAACACACTACAAAAAAGTTGGGACAGAAAAAAAAAAAAAAGATTATCCAAGTTAGATTATCCAACTCTTTTGAAACGGTCCACAATGAGCAGATGAATTGGCAATGTGAGGGTATCGTGATTGAGTGTAAAAGAGCTTCTCAGTCTTTGTAAGCAAAGATGGGTCATGGCTCACCACTTTGTGCCAAATATCATTGTCAAACAATTCAAAAATCACATGTCTCAATGCAAGATTGCAAAGAATGAATGTCTTTCACCATCTTCCATACAACATATTGTGAACAGATTCAGGGAATCCAGAGAACTCTTAGTCTGTATAGGGCAAGGCAGGAGACTTCTGTTGAATGTGCGTGACCTTTGAGCCCTCAGATGGTATTGCATCATGCTACTCTGTTAAATACAGCCACATGAGCTTGAGAGTACTTTGGAAAACATGTTTTCAATGAACACAGTCTGACGCTGCATCAAGAAATGCCACCTGAATATCTGTTACGCAAGGAGAAAGAACAGTTCTAAGCAGAGATGCTGGCGAGTTCTCTGAGCCCGAGATCATCTCAGATGCTAGAAGACAGTGGAAATGTGTGCTGTGGTCAGATGAGTCCATGTTTCTGTTTGTTTTGGGGAAAAACAGACATCGAGTTCTCAGTCCCAAAGACGAAAGGGACCATCCAGATTTTCATCCAAACATCTGTCCTGGTATTGGGGTGCATCAGTGTAAGCGGTATGGGTGACTTGCATTTGTGTAAAGGTACACTGACGTGGAGGCATATTTTTGGATTATACGGAGACATAAACTGTCATCAAGATGACATCTTTCCTGGGAAGCAAGACAATGCCCGGTCTCATTCGGCACATGCTAAAACTGAGTGGTTTCTAGACACTCTGCACTAGAAGAGATGAGCCTTTGACTGCCTGCCCGCAGTCCGTATCTGTCTCTTATTGAAAATGCATGACAATTTCATGAAAAGGAGAATCAGACAGTGACGCCCACAGACTGTTGAGCAGATGTCTTGTATCAGACAAGATTGGGCAAATATTCCACTTGCAACACTTCATCAATTAGTATCCTCAATTCCCAAATGATTAAAAAGTTTAATTAAACGGAAAGGTGATGTGACATGGTGATAAACATGCCTCTGTCCTAACTTTTTTGGAGTGTGTAGCAGCCATCAAAATCAAAACTTGTTTATCAAAATAAAATTAAGTTGGTCAGTGAAAAGATTGGAAATATTTTCTTTGTACATTTGTCAGTTAAATAAAGGTTAAAGATAATGAACAAATGACAGATTCTTGATTTTATTGCATTTTACAAAATGTCAAAAATTCTGGAAATGGGGTTGTATAATAACTATTTCT
Organism: Rhinichthys osculus; assembly: GCA_029959095.1. Classification (NCBI taxonomy): domain Eukaryota; kingdom Metazoa; phylum Chordata; class Actinopteri; order Cypriniformes; family Leuciscidae; genus Rhinichthys; species Rhinichthys osculus. Next base: position 27,289,444 of record JARWKJ010000014.1, read on the forward strand.
GTAGATTGATAAGTGAACTTGAACCAAGTGTGAACACAGTTCATGATCATTCTTGAGAATTAGTCTAAAACTCACTATTCAAACCACTGTAAAATCATCTGCTACTAATTTTAGCTGAAAATATTCAGGTAACAGGTTGGCTATATTGGGGTAAGTTGTCAGCATGTAAACAATTGAACAGTCCGGTGTTAGGCACAATTTAAATTAGCAAAAGGATTTTGAAACAAAAGTTTGGAAATGAATAAATTGCATACAATTACAATATATAAAACCTACTTCAATAACAATGTGGTAACTAACATCGACCTGACATTTATAATATGTGTTCAGTTTATGTTCAGTGTGTTTTCACTTTGTCAATTTGTTTACCCAATAGGTAGGCCTAATACAAAGATGGTATTAAAATTTTAACTAGGAGGTAGCCTAATTTGGATAAAAACATGTGGTTTTGTATTTTGCCACTAGGTGTCAGTGCAACATAAGAAAAAATGGCTGGGCGAAAACCAGTGACTGAACCTTTGAAAATGTGTGGGGACCTACTATGCCTCTTTTTTACAAGATGTAATATAAGTCTCAGGTGCCCCCAGAATGTGTCTGTGACGTTTCAGCGCAAAATATCACACAGATAATTTATTATACCATCTTTTTATTATACCATCACCATTTTTGAGTAGATGGAAAAACATGATTGCTGCATCCTACATCACATACATCCCTAGGCAAAGTAAAGAAAATAAGTACGTCCGAATTCACAGAGTAAGCTAGGGAAAAATACCTGGATGACCTACTTCTTCCTGCGAGATTCTGAAGTGTGCATATGATGGACACTTTACTATCTCATGAGGCAGGAGAGGACTAATGAATGGCAGTGAAGCGACGTACCCGCTGGTAGGTCACATGATAATGACAACATGGTGAATGTAGTACGTCCAAATTACATTCATACTACATACATTCATACTAGATGTGTGATGATACTGCAGGTGTATTTTAGATCTGTGTATTAAAGTTAAAGCAGTGTAATATACAATACCTACTGCTATACTGTTAATATGAATCAAACGACAAAAGAAAAACAGAAAATCACTCACTGCTCTTGATTGAATAACTTTAGTAGCTTTAATAAGAATATGTTTCTTTATTGCTGCTGTTAAAGGACAACTCCGGCGCAAAATTAACCTCGGGTGTAATAACACATTGGTACAGACTAAATCGTTCCCTGAGATTTGTTTTCATGATAATCGAGAGAGTTTTATCTCTAAATTAACAAGGCTCAAATTAGCCCCACACTAACACGGCAGCATAATGAGGGTCCTTACATGCAAACCGAAGCATTGAGAACTTTGTAAGTGTATAGACAGTTTAATAAGAAGATACTTTACACAGACAGTACAGTTAGCGCATACAGACAGCAGCCATCTTGGAAAACAGTCTCGATCAATCGAACCACGAAGGTGAGCGAACAGTACGTGTAGATATTGAAGATAAGATAAATTATATTTATTTTTTTATTTTCTCTGTTGCGTTCAGTGCTTCTCTTATGCGCTCAGTGCTTTCTTCCGGAAACAACGGACCATATGAGATTCCAAGTCACAGTTCAGCTCACGTATCACCGTGTTCGTGGTTTGACTGATCTAGGCTGTTTTCCAAGATGGGTCCTGTCTGTATGCGCTAGCTGTACTGTCTGTGTAAAGTATCTTCTTATTAAACTGTCTATACACTTACAAAGTTCTCAATGCTTCGGTTTGCATGTAAGGACACTCATTATGCTGCCGTGTTAGTGTGGGGCTAATTTGAGCCTTGTTAATGGTATTAACTAGCGATCTCTTTTTGCTTACTCGATGCCCAATATACTAGCGTTATAAGCTAAACTGTTTTTAGAGATAAAACTCTTTACATTCGATTATCATGAAAACAAATCTCAGGGAACGATTTAGTCTGTACCAATGTGTTATTACACCCGAGGTTCATTTTGCACCGGAGTTGTCCTTTAAATGCTCTGTTGAGGAGATAAACATGGTGGACTGTGTACAGCTCACTCAGGGCGGGGTCTATGCTAATAGGGTCCACCAGCAGTCGTGGGCGGGGCCTGTGCATTGTGATGTCACATTGCATAGAATCTGCAAATGCTTGTTCTGAGACACTGCTTATGATTTAAGGGTATTTAAGAGTGGGTGGATTTTTATCATTATTGGGTGGTTGTGTACACATTGCCAGCAACAGACATACCATGTAAAAGTGAATTTTGCATGATAGCTCCCCTTTAATATGTCTATTCATATAGGATTTGCTTTGCAAAAATGCACTTACAGTACTTCACTGCTGCCTTTGATATTTCATGGTCAGTTTTGGCTCTTTCATTTATCGATAGGGAAAGTTATGCCCCATATAAGTAATAGAGTATCAAAAGAATAATCATACAACAGGCTTATATGAATAGCTACAATGAAAAAGTTTTATGAGGCAGAAATTTAACTCATACACAAACGCCCTGACCTGAACAAACCCTTCTCAGTTTGTTGGGCACGAAATAACCCGGTGGAGATGCTTGAATGTCTTTTCCTGATTAGAGATAAGGGGGATGATCCAGAACATTACGTTTTTTGGCAAGAAGAACCAGAACCTCATCCTTGTGCTGTTGATTGTTTGGCTGTGGGATGAGTGCCTGTGTTGCATGCTGTCAGGAGCAACACAATGCTTTATAGCAGGTAAGAAAAGGGGGTGTAGAAGGTTTGGGGTTGGGCCAGTGAGGTTTCTCTCACTTTAACTTTTGAACAACCATCCTGGCTTTCTAAACATGTTATACCTTTGCAATGGTGGAAATTACATCATGTGAAGCTATATTCAAGTAGAATAAACGCTGTTAGAGGATAACTCTTGGGATGCGTTTTAATAAGTTTTCGGAATGAATCAGTAGCAATTTTGTGTTTTATCTTGTACTTCTTGCATTATCATGTATTATGTTAAAGTGTGAACATGTAACCCCTATTATTATTGTACCAACCTTACAAAGAAAAAAAAGAAGAAGAAGCAAATTTCTTGTTTAATATGATATCCAGAACAGTATGAAGTAAAAAAAAAAAAAGAGACTAAAAAATACTCAAATGTCTATTGTTTTAAGGTTTTTAATCTAGTTGTAGTTACTGATTAGAAAGTAATTAAAAAAATGTGTTAATAAATAACAAATGTTTTTAATTAGTATATATATATATTATATACATGGAATAACATTTATTTAATGAAATGTATGTGATTTTTTAATATTTTTTATAAAAGCTCAAAAGGATTAACAATGCAGATTTATTTTCAAGGGCTTCTTTGTTTTATATTGACCAAGGGTAACTAGAGTGATGCTACCGAATTATTCAAACCAAAGAAAGCCTGACTTCTTCAAAACCCCACACATAAGCAAAGGAACTCAAAGAAATCAAAACTCTCATCCTCTCAGGGCACAATTGCCTCCATTGCTTGCCAAGCCCCTTTAGCCCTATAATTCCCTTAAGAGGCGAAGAAAGAGATTCATTTGGGTCTTTTGGCATCAAAACACTGACTCATCCACCACAGTTTGGGCCCGTGGTGAGGAGCAGGGACCCCATGAGATCCAAAAACCCTTGGACTGATGTTGTAGCCTGAAGACCACAGGTGGTAAAAGACTATAGAACAGAACAGTGTGAACCAAGGTTGGCATACAAAATAACAGAAATTAGTTCATAGAGTAACAAAATCTCTGCAAAAACATTTCTGCAATGATATATTATTCAATTTATATGCAAGCTTTAATTATCAATATTATTTTTTGATGAAAAACTTTAATAAAATTATTATTTTTAAAACTTTCACCGATGTGTCTAGCTCTTTCTAGTTGTTCACTCTTTTAACCTCATAGTGTCACTGTTTGCTCAAGGAAAAAAAAGGAGAAGAAGATAGGTTTGTCTCACTCCTTTATAACATCTCTTAAATGTCTTGGTAAATATAAAATATTTTTATTTAACTTCTGTGTAGCTCTGATTTCTAAATGGATTTATTGTGTGTGGCCCTGTATGTTTGAGGCTTCATGACAAAAACATCACAAAAGTTTCTGTTTTTTTAAAGCAGGGTAATCTTTTAAACGGGACAGCAGTTTTGGGATGTTTAGTTTTGTGATATGAACATGATGTTGCCTTTTTTTTTAGATTTAGTTTGAGCCCACCATGTCTTTGACGTTGACTGACATGTGACCCCCTATTTGCCTCAGCATACATATTTATTAATATTTACTTAGATGTCTCTTACAGATCACTGTCAACCTCCTGCTGTATTTTATTTATTTATTTTTGCAGGGAAAAAGTCTCTTTTTTTGCAGTCCCTAAAATGTATTCCTCTGAAAAGTTGTTATTTTTTTGCCCTCAAGCACATGATTTTTTAGAAAAAATCCAGTTTTGACAAATGAATGGAGACTGGTGCTTTCAAGGATGAAAAATACCATAAAAGTAGTCCATAGGACTTGTGAGCTACATTTAAATTCTTCATAATTCATACAACAGCTTTGTGTGACCAAAATACCATATTAATCAATAAAAATGTTCCACTTCAGTGGTCTGTAAATGCTGTACCTGATCATTCATTTGGGTTTGTAATGACATGATGATAAGTAAATGATGACAAAGTGTTCATTTTTGGCTAAACTTATCCATTTGATGTATGATATTTCCTTAAAGATACACTATGTGCCTATTTTTGTTCAGAATTTAGAAAATGTAAATAATGAGTCAATAAATCTTTAGGTTAGTTGTCACAAGAAGCAAGAAAGGTTGACATGGAGCATGCTAAATATCGAACCTTCAGGGAATAAAATAAATAAATAAATAAAAAACGCTGAACAGACAAGAGTGCTGACAAAATGAGAACGCGACAGAGCTCGTAATAAAACAAGAATCAACATTGGCTTGGCTTTTTGGAAATTGCGAGAAGCGAGGGATTTGAAATGTTGTAAAAGCAAGATAACGTTTGTATTACTCAAAAGGTGAGTAAGGTATTTTATTAAACAGATAATTTGCCATATGTAGCTCTCCAGTTCATTGTTCATCTATTGTAAAGGGTCATTTCAATATGGTTGCTGTAGCGCTGTGCTGGAATTTATTTTCAAGAAAGAACCATGTGGGTATAGCGACAGTAACGTCTTCAGCTATTCAGCTTGAGATACTTTCCATCTAAACTCTCTTAAGCCTACTAATGAATGTTTTATGAGCAGAAGGATAACCATATTCATCCGCACAGACAGTCACGCAGAGCCGTAGCACAACCAAAACAACGTTCTTTCGCAAAATCCATGCAGTTTTGTTTTTTAACTGCTAGAGGGACAAAAGTTACATAGTATACCTTTGAAAAGGAACTGAAAAAACATCAAATTAATAACGATTGGTTATTTTAATAAATTGTCCTATTATTTATTAAGTTACAATTTTGGCTGTGTATGTTTAATCATGCAAAATCTAAATCTATAGACCCCCTTTGGTAGAGGTGGTCACTGCTTTACAGGTCACATTTCAGCATGACTTAGTTTACATACAAGGATTGATTTGCAATTATTTTTTAATGTCTGCCTTACTGACAGGCAGCTACATCCATGCCTCATATACCCTTTCAGAATGCCATTGTTGGGGGTCTAGGATGCTGGGAGTTTGATTGACATTAAATCTGTTTGGGAATCCACGTTGCTGAAAGGCCATGTCGTTTAGGAATTCCAAATGTCAAGCGTCTCTCTGTAGTTTGAGCAGTGGGTGGGGACCAGAAAAGCAGTTTCTCAGCGACAATTTATGTCACCACCGACATTTAGTTCAAATCTCTGAGAGATTTTTTTCTTCACCACAGCTGTTTGTGGTGAAAGAATAGAAACGATTCTGACAACTGGTGGTCGTGAAGGATTTACAATATAGATGAAATAGTAGATAGATATATATTTAAATTTGGGGTTACAATTCCTATCGTCAGAGCTAAGCACCCACAAGTAGTTTCCTGATTGCTTAAGTGGATGACATAAAACTGTTAGTCAAAACCAAGAACTTATGAAACACTGTGCATGAGATACTTTCTAACATGATCAGAATGTTCCTGGATTTTACACCTCAAACTATCATTGTGTCTGAAATTGCAGTTAATGTTCCTTCACAACATTCCTTATATCCACAACATGGGGTAATTTTTGCAAAAAAAAACAAAATTCTGTCATGACAACTCTGAGTGTTTGGCATGGGAATGGATATAACAATGTTGATAAGTTTGGTCCTGGAGGAATAGTTCTGCTACGCTGCTGCTGTTGGTTATTGCTGCTACTGCCAATACATATGCGACACGCTGCTGTAAGCAAGTAAGACATGCTGTTGCTGTACAACAGAGTATTCATGAATTACCCGTAGCATATCTATACAGGTGGAGCTGGGGAAGGTGGAACGTTTCTAAAAGCATCCTGCAACTGCTACATCAAATGCTGACTAAGGATTTGAAGGTTGAACAGTGAGCTCATGGCTACTGATACAGCAGGAACCAATCAGCTGTGCCCTAGAGAATGATGTGATTACAAGTAGATTGAGTTAAGGACCTATCAGCCGGCGCCCCCTAATGTTTCATGACATAACTTTGTATATGTGTCAAACTGGTGAAAATCACCACTATACTGTGGTGGTAATTATTGAAGCAACATAAAATGTAAACCGGTAAATTTGAGACTTTTTTAAACATTATATACATGTGGCACAATGGATATATAGATAAAAGACAGTTAGCAGACTACGCCACGATGGGACTTGCACCCAAAGAATTAGCCATTTTGTTTATTCTAACAAGGCACTCAAGTTCGTGATTGATTAGCCAGAGACTGTGGTCCAGTACAAAAATACTTTTATTGCTTTCTTTTTAAAAATCAACAGCACGCACAATTATGAGCTCCACAATAAAAACACTGGGATTTCCCAACACACACAAGGGAAGGTTTCACAGCAAACAAAAGGAAAAACACTACATCAAGCAATAAGACACACCAACTTCACTCCTACACACACACACACAAAGTCGTGCTGAAGCTCGCCAGTGGGAGACTAGTAACTCCAGCAATGAGCATCCATGGGAAACACCCCAATCACACGTGTCGGGTTCACACCCACCTCAAGGAAATTAACCACACTGGTGAACGCACAACCACTGCATACATCAAGGGATCCACCACCGCATGGGCACTGTTCCCACTGGCCGCTCTCAGCACCTAGACAAAAGGAAGACACGAGAGTTACACAATTGCATACACAGATCACAATGAACGGGTCCAGTAGACCACCCAGAGCGATTACACAAACCTACAATATGAATAAATACTAACCCTCACATAAACAAACATACGACAATAAACCATACCAACTAATAAATGAAGGGAAACATGCCACACTGAGGATCAGCAACTTCCACGGTCTCCCGTCAGTGTGGACAACTCAAGAGAACAAAAACAGAATCAAACAAAAACAATCATAACAAATGGGCCAATCCCCTTGGACATCAGCAGAGGGGGAAAGGTCTCCAGACAACAGCGTAAATAAAATAAACGCACAAACAACTTTAACCTATAAAAAGAAAAAAACAAACAAAAAGAAGTGATGCCAATACATCAAACACGTTCTACAACATTACTCAGACATTCACAAGAAAGGGAGAGTTGAGAAATCCAACTGAGGCAAGCAACGGTGGAACAGGTCAGCCACTCGCTAAGTTGGACTAGTCCCGGGTCCCACTCATCGATCTCGTGGGACGGAGCAGCCGAAAACGACGAAGAAAGCCCGTAGGCAACACATCAGGAAATAGGTTTAAGCAAAGCAGCAGATGTTCAGAGTCGATGTAGCCAACTTGCGGCCGCACCCCCGGTTAAATAGCACTCCCTAGAATGCACAGGATGTCAATTTACAAAGAGTTACCACATTAACCATTCAACTTTTACTCAGTAAAAACTCTTTACTTATATTTTATAAGGATGGCTGGGGCGAAACAGACGTTCCGAAGCTTTGCGAGATCCCGAAGCAAAGATGATTCGAAACACTGATCCGAAGCGTGATTCAAAACACCCACGTCACGTGACAACGGCTAAATGAAGCGTCTAAGTGTTTCATCAGGTGGAGTGCTCCTCCGAATCAGGGTTTCATTGATTGGTCGGTTCGGGAAAAAAATCACACAATCACACAGTATAAAAGTTTTGTCAACGCATTTTCATATCGTGGGTTTTTGTGAGAGGAGTTTGGTTTTGAGATAGCGGATTTTTGGTGATATAGTGACATTTATAGTGCGATTTGTTTAGTTATATTTAGGATTTAATTTACATTTACACATCGACTTAGAGACACACAGAGTACATATAGTGACACATTAATAGATGCATTGATAGAAATATATATATATATATATATAGATTAATAGATAGATACATATATTACAGATACATATAGATTATTAGATAGATAGGCTACATATAAAATAGATAGATAGATAGATAGATAGATAGATAGATAGATAGATAGATAGATAGATAGATAGATAGATAGATAGATAGATAGATAGATAGATAGATAGATAGATAGATAGAAATGGAGGCTCCACAGAAGAGATGCCGTACATCTGTGGTGTGGGAGCATTTCCATTTGGAAACCCCAAATAAAGTGAGATGTGTGTATTGTGATCGGCAGCTAGCCTACTGCAACAATACATCATCCATGATGCGCCATTTGAGGAGCATTCATCCTGCCATTCTGCAGGGTGCAGAGGATGGTAGTGTTCCCCCTGTACCAAGGCCTGCTACTGACATCCTTCCAAAGCCCTGGATGCTGAAAAGCACATCACACTGGAGTGTGCTTCACTGATGCGTTCAAACACAACTCCTGGTGAGTTTCAGTCTATGTTATCTTATGTAATGTGATTCATGAAATTTATACTTCATATGTGTTGTCAGTTTATGATTTGTTACTAATTGCCGTTTTCTTTTAATTCAGAAATGTCAACATCAGGCCCATCATCATCAACACCAGTTGAAACACAAGACAGTTTATGGGAACATTTTGACAATCGTATCCGTGAGACCCAGATGATACACAATCCTACAGCTGATGCCACAGTGGAAGTGAAAAAATACCTCAGCGATGCGTTTTTGCCCAGAACTCATGATCCTCTAACTTACTGGAAAGAGAAAGCAGTAATCTTTCCTCATTTGTATGTCCTAGCTAAAAAATATCTTTGTATGCCAGCAACAAGTGTCCCTTGTGAGAGAATTTTTTCAAAGGCTGGAGAAATTATCTGTAAAAAAAGAAGTAGGCTGAGTCCTTCAACAGCAGAGAAATTAATATTTTTTAATAAAAATCTATAAGAAAGGGAGACATTGTGGCTTGATTTATTTTTATTAATATTCATTTTTCATGACCAAAATCACATTATGCAATGTGAAGAGACTACAGGTTACAAGCTTCATATATTACAAAAATACAATAATAAGAAATAAAAACCAACCCTCTTTGTAAAGGTTGTTTCAGATCAACACCTGCAAGTGACCACTAGGTGTCACCGTGGAGACGGGTTTCGGATTGATTCGAAGCCTCGAAACAAAATGGCACATTTGCTTCGACTGTTTCATTGCTTCACGAAGCCTCGATCTGCCCATCACTAATATTTTACCCATTCATATTAGGAAGCTATGTCGCTCAGAGGTCCTCACGCCTTGTTTAACGTGGGTCTCACGATCATTTACTCGGTAGACCGATAACCAGGCAGACATCAGGTCGCTGGGCAGGTAAACATGACAAGTCTCGTACCGGTGACACCATTTGTCAAAATAAAAGTCCCGGTTTATAAAAGGGGTGTAGCCCTCACGATTGGCTCAAAGTTAACTGCCCAGGACCACTCACAGCTGCAGCAAATTAAGCATCACTTAGGGAGGTATGAGCCAGACAACTGCATCCTGCTACATACATAAACAAAATATAACAAATAATATCAACAAAAAGATTATAGTGTTGTTGTAAACAGTATAAGGAAAATTATGACAAGTTTATATAAATTATCACAAGGCTTTCTGGACCTGTATGTATACCTGTAATTACTTAGTTTTTTTCGTTTCACCAACGCTATCTCACGACCAATTCGTACGAATTCGTACGAGTGATTAAAAGGTGGCTAAAGCCCCGTTCACACTACAAGCGACAAAGCGACACGATACCATTCATTTCAATGGGGAGCAAGCGATTTCCGGCGACATCCGCGACAGCCACCGTTGGCGACCGGATGGGGCGTGTCTGGCGACGCAACAAAGTTGAGATCTGTCAGAGAATGTCTTATAGAAGAGAATTGGCACTCTCTCTGGTTACTTCCGGTTTCTGGACTGGCTGCAGTAACACGTCTCTGTCCATGTGGGGGCGCTCGCAGGCGAGTGCAGAATGAATGGGAGTCTATGGGGTTTCACCCGCAGAAATCCACTTTTCTCAGGATGTAATTTTTTGTCAAGTAATTTGAAAGTTGCATTCAAAAGGGGGGGCTAAGATAATACACTCAGCTGAAAATTGCATTTTTAAGTTCACTTATCTGTTCTAAAAATCCGTTAAAATTCATACTGAGGTGCTGCTTTACGGCTATTAATTTCAGCACTTTTATAACGATATGAAAATAAAAGTGGCCACAGGAAAATATAAATACAGTACACAAAAATTAACTTCGACAGAATGTTTCTGATTCTGCTTTAGCTTCAAGTGCCATCAAACAGGGTCTCTGGTCGTAATCAGTCGCAAATCCGTCTAGCAGAATGCTAGCGTGTTCCGGCCAACAACGGCCCAACCTGTAAGAAATCGAAAGGACATAAGTACTCATTCATTTGACTTTTGGCCTATAATCTATATTGAACTTGCGGAAGCGGAATCAACAATAAATTGTACGTTGATTCAACGACAAGCAGGAGAAAGAGATACATTTAGCCATGTAGCTCCATAGACTCCCATTCAGTCTGCACTCGCCCGCGATCACCTCCAGTGGAATTCTAATGGAACTGCAACCAAGATGATACAATGGGGCTAATCGGAAGTGCCAAGGCTCTCCGTAGACGGGCTCTGGATCTGTTTAACTTTATGCAAATGAAGAGCGACTTTCGGGAGCGACAACCAATAGGAGTGAAGTCAGTGGAGCGCATGTGATCCGTCATTCTTCAGTGCTGAGTCTGACAGAGGCAAGTTGAACGAGAAGCTCATTTTAGCAGTCAGAAACTGTCCTATAATTTATGATATATCTCCGTGTACATACAGTGGTATTCACCGTACTGACTCCGTGCCTGAATGGAAACTTTCGGGAACCCAGATAGACCGGAATTTTCCATTTGCTGCAAATAGCCGCGATGGCAAAGAGCACTCACTGTTTCTCGTTCATCTTTAATATTATGCATTTTTTATGTACTAATTCCATTAATATCTAGACTTTTCCTTCCAAAATGTTTGTTTGTAGCGGCAAGAAAACATATTGTCTACAACATAGAGTAACATCTGGAATGTCACTTACACACATTACAAGGCAACCAGTGGGAACGCCCTCCAGCGAACTAACCGCCAGCCACTGGCGACCTGCAGCGACAAAGTCGCTTGTAGTGTGAACGCAGCTTAATTCGTACGAATTCGTATGATTTGTCTAAACCCACGTGTAGGATTAGGGGAGGGGTCAGGAGTAGGTCATTCGTACAAATTCATACGAATTTGGTAACTCATAAAATATGTACGAATTAGCAAAAATCGTACGAATTTGTACGAGTGAGGTCGTATGAATTCGTACGAATTAGCCACCTCGTAAAATTCGTACGAATTGCCGTGAGATCAGGTTGGTTTCACTCAGATCACAACGGACAACCTTTCACAGACTGTAAAGACCTGTTTCCACAGTTATTAACATCATAAATCCAACAAAGTATTTTAAATGTTCATTTAAAAAAACAAACTTAATGTACATTTTTAATGCTATACTTTGTGGTTTCTTAACTTTGCATTTAAATAATAGAAAACTGGTTAACGCTGCTGCGTATGTGTATCTTTCCATCTTCCCAACATAATCAATCTCTCCATATTTTTTCTCTCTTTTGGAAAGTTATAGAAACCCTATTGCATTTTTTTCTTCTTTTGCTATTGGTGAAAATGGGAACTGAAATATATACATTGTAATACTGAACTTTACCCAACTATGATGACTTCCTCTTCTGAGAACCCTGTAAATGTGAAAAAGGTCCATATGGATAAAAAAAAAAAAACATCTGTCATTTACTACGTCTATATCATCGTGACTTTAACAAACTGGTCTTGTCTGACTAAATTATTCAAGAACCAGGCATAATATGATCCCCAGAGTTTGAGTTTTAATAATAATTCACAATAATTCCAGACTAAGCTCATATTAGAAACCTCTCTTTAAATTATTATTTTAAGCAGAAAGATGGGGTACATCAAATAGCAAAAAATAGCAAAAAGCACTGTTCCATTTTAAGTGCAGATCTGAGAAAGTTTAAGATATTTCAGTTTATACTGTCAGTCATTTTCCATTTCGGGCTTGAGGGCATAACAAGCAATTTTGTATCCGTTTTCTTTCATGATACTGACTCTTGTATAGCGTACTTGACATGGACGAGTAATGCAATCAGCAACAACAACAGTTGTCATGGGAACCTCACTCGATCTCAAGAAAGATAATAGTCAGAGAGGATTCATGTGTTTTGATATACAGGCTATAATGGACAGATAAGAACAAAAATCAGCAGGGACTGACAAATGTTAGTCTAAACAAAAATCATATTTATTAAATTCCCACATGGTGGACATTTTAAAAAGTGTGGTCAAATGTACATGTGTGGTATGAGGAAAAATGACTTGCATTTTATGTTGTGCTTTAAAAGATCAGAATAAACCTCAAGAATTTTTGACGAAATTTTCAAGAAAACCTCATTTTTGGATGGAGCCCACAGCTGTTCTGAACCATGCTGAAATCCAAAGACGACAAGTAAATTGGTTTAATGGTTTCAAAAGTCTCGATTAGCTTGCCTCTAATCTCATCCCAAACTCCCAATCCCAATTCCACAAACATTCTTCTTAACGACTGCATTCATTTTCTGCAAACCTACGAAACGACTCTGCGAGTGCTCATTGATTTAAGATTCATGGTCTGGGTTATCTCCGTCCATCTCATGCCAATAAACACGTCTCGTATTTTCATTCTCTATTTTCCCCTTCACTGAGCTAAACAGACACTGCAATCTTTCCTTTCTATTTGGAAGATTTACATGAGAGTGAGTTGTGATCAATGCATATAAGATTTTACAATTTGTATTCTTTGACGTGATATACCTAAGAATGTATAGGCCTAACTTTTATTTGTGTCAGAAATAATCGCAACATCAAAAACTCTTATATCACTCATATTGAATGCTTAAATTAAGTTTTGATCAAATTAGTATTCGTTCAGTTAAATGTAATTTAGAGATATGGCAGATCCCCTCTGCAGGCTTAAAAAACAGATTTGATTCAGTGTTCAATGATACATTTCTCTTCTTTCCCCAATAGGGGAAACTTAAATCTTATTTATTTGAAAGAGCTTTATAAGCTTCATAAGCTTTATGCACTGCAATGCCAGTAAGTCATTTTTAAAGTTTGTTGGTTTGTTTGGTTACAGCGTAATCATTTTATTTCAAGCAAGTATAAAATGTGTCTGCAGTTTTAAATTAAATTACAGCTCTTTTGTTTTACTCGTATTGTGTTTATTGCCATGAGCAGTGGTTTGTGACAATTGACTTCAGCCTGCCCACTAAATTCTTACTGGAGACCACGAAGAAAACAGAGCAGGTTTAATCCATTTTGTCAACAGACACTTCTCGATTTGTTACAAAATGTCACAGCAGACGTGAATTTGTACTATATATCCATACACATATTTGTGTTATTCTGCAATGTTATTCAATGACAAAGCAACCTTGATTCTCCTTTAGAAATCCTGATGTTTTACTGGACTGAATGATGCTAATATGTACTGAGCAACTACATGAATGGACATCAAAGGCATCGCTTGCAGTTAAATGGCCAGATCATTTCACAGATGATGTTTCTCATTTATAAATAATACAGATCCATTGGAATCTTAATTCCGTACCAAAATGCAGTTTATTTTTAAAGAGCACAATATAAATGAGCACAAAATATTCTATGCATATAGTCAGAGAGTATACTCATTGTCATTTCCCCAGAACAGAGACAGGCACATAATGCAACAAAATATATACTTGCAAAACAAATACATTCCCAACAATGTAAACAGAACTGAATTTCTCACTGCATAACTCATTAATATTCACTGATAATAAAATTGGAATGGTAGTGAAATAGGTATTTTCATGATTTTGATGTAGTATTCATAAGGGTGAAGATTTTCATAAATCATTATTCATAATTATTCATTATACAGATATAAGCATTAGAGATAAATGAACGGGTGACAACAACTTGTTAGCAGATTGGACGAATTAATTTGGCTTTTTTTTAATAAATTGAAAAGGATAACTAAGTTTATGTATAAAACACAAATTCCATTTAAGCTTTTATCTGCCTCCATTTTATATCTGACTCCATTTTATCACGACCTCGAATTTAAGTTAGATTTCCAATTGGTTATTGGTCAATTATATAATAGTTTAGCAATACATTTGATTGTTCTATTTAACTCTTTACTTATATTTTACCCATTCATATTAGGAAGCTATGTCGCTCAGAGGTCCTCACGCCTTGTTTAACGTGGGTCTCACGATCATAATCTCGCCAGCTTCGGTCACTAAACAGAGCGCTTACACAATCAAAGATACTTTGGTATAGCCCCCGTGATTGCATACTTGAAATTAAATGAACGTTTACTTCAGTAAACCAGTATGGCCACTACAGATATACTGTAAGTCAACCAACTTTACTTGTCTTATAATAGCTTTGGATTGGCCATGCCATTGTTTCCCACGTACATTTATCTGAAGTAACATTCAATTAAAACAGAGGTAAGACACACCCAGATTTAGGTTGGTCAAGCAGCACTTTTGCTGCCCTAAACGGAAATTCACTTCTTGTCTTTGCAAAACAGTCCAGGGGCGTAGAATTTAGTAGGGATGCTAGGGACGTGTCCCTACCAATATCCAGTGACACTGATGTATCCCTAGCAATAATTTCGATCAAAATGTAAAATATATTTATATATTGATGTCCCCGTCCCCACCAATTTCAAAATCAAACCTACGCCACTGCAAAACACGTACACTTGAATAAGTGCCAAATATTAGTCGTCACTAATCTGACGCAAAACTTGCGGTAACATTCGAATCCGTTTAATCTACTCGGGAAAACAATTTCAAAATCAGTCGGAATGTCAGGTAAATGCATCATGCCAATTTCATAATCAGTTCAAAGATAATAAATACAAAACAACAATTGCGGAATAAAGAGAGAAGACGCGAACCTGACATTATAAAATACATGATGCGAAGTGTTTTGCATACACTCAGCATCACGGGCTAATTTGAGTTACAAATCGCCACGAGCCTTCTTCAGCATCTCCCTAAATACTCAGACCAAGGCAGAAACCTCAAATGTAAACATGAGTTAACAGTGGGAATTTGCATTAATCACCGTCCCAGACTTACTGGGGACAGAAGTTGATGTACATGGGGACACACCCACAGCAGTTAAAAAGATATCAAACTTTCCATACCTTATTACCTTTTTGGTTTACTTCTGTGGGAATGAGACCTTTGCACCAGTCGCACCGAGTCATTTCAAATGATACCAAACATGTACTGTATGATAATTGTTAATTGTTAATACTGTATGATAATTGTTCATATTAAACCATATAGATTTTTGGGTGAATTCAGGTAGGGATGGGTGAAGGGAATGATGTGTAAATTGGGAGGTGATCAACTCAAGTGTGATCGTGTCTCGAATGAGGATGGTAATATAGCAAGAGAGTTCAAATGTTAATTTCCTTTGTTTTCTCAGAGAGTAGCCCTCTCTTCCAGTTCTTCCAGTTTTTACAGTCTAACAAGTGATATGTAAATTACGATTTTCCAATTAAATTTTTTGGATATCAACTAATTGTGCATACAGTACAAAAATATGACTAATTAGTTTGAGTATATATATATATATATATACTTGAAATATATAATAATATATATTTTTTTCTTTTCTTCTTAAGGCTTGCACCTTGGAACCTATTTCAAGGTTTGCGTTCTCGAGGCACCAGGCACTGTTGTTGTGCGGAAGAGCGGCCGGAGCATATTAAGGGTTTTCTGTTAGAACGGTGTGGTGTAAGTGGCCCCTAGTTAATAACTAATGATCTTTGCAAAAATATACAATTTTGCTACTATATTGTCATGAAAGCTGAATTTATTTTCAGAGGCTAAACTAAAAAAATGACTCCATTTGACCCCAGACTTATGCTGTCTCCTTCTCAGAAACCGCAGTGAGTTTGAGTCTGTCCTTCTGTTCCTTTTCCACTGCTTCCCTTTTGTCTCTTTCTTCTCCTTCCACATGGCATCCCACCATCAGCTGATACACCATCACACCGAACACAGCACCAATGAATGGGGCAAAGATTGGCACAAAGGACCAGTAAGAGTTTGCACTGTGGTGAATGAAACATATATCAGTGTTAGAGATGATTTCAATAGTGAAATGGATGGAAAGAAATGTATATAGTAAACCATATGTGACTTACGAGAACACCTCTGAGCCCCATCCAGCAATTGCAGTGAAGATCCGAGGTCCCAAGTCTCTTGCTGGGTTTACAGCATAACCCGAGTTAAAACCCATGGACTGACCAATCACCAGAACCACAAAGCCCACAGTAAAGGCCTCCAGTCCGCGTGGGATGGGGTTATTGTAAGGGTCAACAATGGCAAGGATACACACAATCAGAGCTGCCGTGCCAATCATCTGTGTTGAAAGCAAGGGATAGTTAACTCAATGAAAATTCTGACTTCATTTACTCACCCTCATGTTGTTCCAAAAGTGACTTTCTTTCTTCTGTGTGACACAAAAGATAATATTCTGAAGATTGTTTCAACTGTTTTTGTCCATATACAATGAAAGTCAAGGGGGTCCAAAACAACATTGGACCCTATTCACTTTAATTGTATGGACAAACACTAAGACATTCTTCAAAATATTTTCAACGAATGCTGATTTCTGGGTCTCACCTGATCGAAGAAGCCGTTGAGCAAAGTAAGGTGTTTAGAAGGGTATGTAGCAAAGATTCCAGCTGTTGCATTGTCCCCTACAACGATTAGAGAACCTTGTCCAAAGTCCCAAATCGCATCTGCAAAGCATCAAGGGAGCATAAGTTATAGAAACAGTTATAGAAACTGACAAAAATGTGGATTATTGACTACAAAAATACTTTAACAGTCCTACAACCCACCTATATACATGCCAAATATTATTCCTGAGCCAAGAAAAGCCCCCAGAGTCTGGGCCAGGAAGTACACGGGAAATTTCCTCCAGGGCTCTCTCCCCAACAAACAGAGGGCAAAGGTCACAGTGGGGTTTATGTGGCCTCCTGTAAGATACAAAGTTTCAACATGTCGATCTTACGATACATTTGAAATGAGATCTTCACAGAACACAATGCCAATGACACAATGCTATAGACTCTCACTTTACACTTTTATGGCTGGTTTGCATGCGCTTATTAAGCCTAAACCAGGATTAAACTTCAAAAATTCAACTTAAACATTTTCATAACCTTTTTAGCCATGGGTTTTAGGCTTAATCTATGTCTGGGAACTTTGTTTTTCAACTGTCTGCCATTTCCTTCCTTCAAGACTTCACTTAAAGTAAAGACTTCACTTATAGTCCAAAGACTCATTTCTTTTCATTATTCTTCTGTTTAAAATGTTAAAGTCAAAACTGCCAATTGATGTTGTCTGATATTGTCTTGGTTTTTCATCAAAAATGGAACTGGATGTTCCAGGTAGTTCATCCATCTGAGTGAACTTTAAACATGAGTCAACCCTTGATTCCACCCAATAATATCAAAAAAAAAAAAAAATGTTCTAAATGTAGAAAAGAATGTAGTATTATTTTGCCAGTTTGAATCCATCTGGTGAATGTTTGGCTGAAAGCCTTGACGTTTTAATATGTGGTTCTGAGCTGTATGTGACTCACTGCTTTGAAATGTCACATCTGAATTCTGAAATTTCCTGTTCTCCCAGAAAAAAAAAAAATCTGACAGTTTTAAGAAGCTTATGACCAACGTTACCTGAGACTTGCCCACAAACTAGGATTCCCAACATAGCGGCAAACCCAAATGCAAAATTCACCGTCAGAAACATTCCATGAGAGCCTCCGCTTAAAACCAACTGGGCGACAGCACCACAGCCAAACATCTGTAAATAGAGACATTAAGAATGGAAATCCAATTAACCATTTGCTCGGTTGTTGTCTTTTGTGTGTGACTGCACATCAAACATATGATGGAGAAGCTAAGCTAAATGCCTAACAAAGTTAATTAAGCTATAGATTAGAATAGAATTTCAGCAAATAAACCTCAATTTAATGAAAATGACCTGCAAGGTCCGAGCCATCATTGAATGATTGCAAGTTTTAGTTTGACGTATTCTGTTTCGCAGAGCGAGACATCATGATCTCACATACCTATTTTTCTTCGAGGACTGCTATGGAAGAATGCAAAACGTTATGTGCATCATGTGGATTTGATAGATAATGTGTGTATGAGTATGTGTGTACTTGCCCTCTCTTCCATTGTGTAATGCCCTCTAGCCTGTCTGTGTTTGCCAGCCGTTATTGAGTCGCATGACCAGCCTCTGAATGGGGGGTTTTCAGACCGCACAGTACCATCAGAAAACAACAGATGGGCTTGGGGGAGCTCTATTTTTCTACAGATATTGCTGCTCTGGAGTCTTAGTTTTCAAATGAAAACAGATGATGAGATATGGTTTAACCTGTGATCCCCCTGTGGTGTGTCAGATTTATTCCGGATATGGGCTGTCTTGAATTCTAAATTGTCGACACTGTTGTGCAACTCTTTGTTGCTGTTGCTTACCTGTTAATTGCTTTGCTTTGCACAAAGTACAACAATACGAGATGTTTGATGATATGAAATATATAATATTATATTGTTCTGTTGAAGTGAAAATTAGTCTCAGTAGCAACAACTTTTCTCTTGAGCTTTAGCAGAAGAGCAACAAATTAACAGCTACAATCGGAGATGTCTGATACTAACAAAACACAATATTTTCTAGTTATTGTTTTGTTTTGTGTTCAGTGGTTTAATTAGACTGGGAATTTAAGGTAAAACGTTATTAATTGTCATGGCCCTGACAATGTGTTGTGACCGACCTGGCTTATTTTTCTCTCTGAAAAATAAGAAGCTGCAAAAAGTGATCATTTGACTTTACTTAAAAAAAGTGAGGAAACCCGTTGCCTTAAAATTAAGTAACAAACTTCATGCGTAATTGAACAAATTAAGTTATGTGAACTTGACAATTCCACATAACTTAATCTTTTCAATTACGCATGAAGTTTATTTACTTAAATTTTAAGGCAATGGGTTTCCTCACTTTTTTTTTAAGTTAAGTCAACTGATTTTGCTGCTTTTTATTTTTCAGAGCCTGTTTGCTTGAGTTCAAGCAATTTCAGTGATAAATTATCTTAGTTAGCTCATCCTGATTTTACTGAGTTAGAGGCGATCATGTGTCAAAATATTTTGTTGATGCTGGAACAACATTCCTGTCCTATAATTTTATTTAGCACCTCCAGAGGTGGAGTGGTAATCTAATGGAAATATACTGATCTGCACACCACAGCTGGAAATATTGTTCCAGAATAACTTTTCTCACATATTTGTTGACCCTGGAACAACATTCCAATCAACCAATCAGATTTGAGGGGCAAGTTGACACTTTATGTCAAGTTTAGGCTTAAAACCAGGGTTAGGTGCATCATTTAATTAATTTTCCTTTGAGTTTAGGGATAACTTACAGGTAGGTTTAGAGGTAGGGATATGGATGTTGATCCAGGAACATGCTGCCCTTGGTGAAATCAGGTTCTGCATCATAGTTACATGAACTCAGTTCCCGTCCTCTCATTTCATTGAAGAATATACCCAGGGCCCAGTTTATTCTAAAGTAGTCTGATCGGATTTCGGCTATCGGATAGGATCAAATCTTGAAAATGGGTTGTTCTAAAAAAAAAAAAAATTGATTCTGAAATCGGATTAGATTACAAAATTCAATCTTGGTTTTGATCTGGATCAAATCTTCTGTGTGTATTTTTCAAAACTTTTTTTGTAAGATTAGGATACCTTTGATAAAAAGAAAAACAATTCAGGATTATCCTTATCTCAGAAGAAGGAACTTGAGTTCTTTGCGAATGAACACAAAGTTTCTTGTGAGAGAACACAAAAGCATTAAAATTGATAATTTTTCTCCCATTTCATATTTTTTTCCCATCACCATGTCCCTTAAGTACCTCCATAGGGGTCTAATTGTTTAAAGGAAATTGAAAATGGAAAATGTTTCTTTGTTTGTTTCTTTCTCTTTCAGATAAAACACTTAAAGTGACCCCGCATTGACTCTTCTACCTGTTGTTCTTTACATACCGGTAGATAGCAGCCTACATTGTGAAATTCTGATCCAGATTAAACTTTTTGAACAACTGGGCCAGGGTCATGAATTGGCCAACTGTAAAGTGTCTGACACTCGTGTAAAGCAGCTAATTGGCTATCAGCAGGACGGAATTCAACTCCCATTATCATCTCACAGTCAGTTCTGCAAAGGAGACGTTTTGCTACAAAAAGTTACAACATTAAAACTTATTTTAGCTTTGAACATTCATTAAATTCCATGGTTTAATAACCATTATTGTCCAGAGCTGAGAAAAAAAAAACAGTAGGAGTATAAAAAAGTAGGATAAAGTATAAGTACATGTAAGTATAAAGTTGAACGAATACTTCTTATTATTATATTATTAAGGGTGGACAAAAGAGAACATAAAACATCTCTCTACAAATTATTAGCAAAATGAGGAACTCAGCTGGCAAGTGATAAAGAAGTAAAACTCCCTTCAGGTGTAGCTAAATTTCAGGCTTTTCAGCCGATGAAAGATTATTGTCGTACATGCATGTATCCCTTCCACGTTCTCATCAAACATAGACAATAAATCAATCTTTGCATCATTACTGATTGATTTATCGTCCATCTATCAAGCTTGGTGCTTTTTAAATACATAATACACATTTAATACGTATATTTTGAAGTACAATAAAAAAACAGAAAACTATAGAAAATGTGCTTAGAGTAAACACATAAATGTGTCCAAACCTCAACACCTGCAAATCATATATAGCCACATTCCTGGATGGTAACACTTTTTAATCGTTTACAATCGTTCCTCTCAAAATGAATAAACTGCTTTACAATAAGGATCCAAAACGGACACATGGATTTTTCATCATAGCTGAAATCGATATGTCTCATCACTGACTCATAAATGACAAAAACAACAAAAGTGTCTCACCACTAGAATGAGGGTGCCAAGACATTCTGCCAGTGCCTGTCGCATCAGCAGGTTCCGCACCTGCAAGGTCCGAGCTATCTTTTCAAGAAGCACCTTCTGTCTTCCCATAATGCCTTAGGATAATTTAAAGATGATGGTGGGGTTTAATGATGTGGATGAAGGGCACTGGGTAAGTGGTCCTGTACAACTTTTCCTACTGAGCGCGGGCCCTATATTTACTTCTGAAGGTCCCGCCCTCAAGTTAATAAAAAAACAAAAGCAGCATTCCTACAACTTTTTTCCCTCCCTCCTTCCATCCCTCCATCCATGCCTCTTCCCATCTCACTTACACACATTCTTGTACTTTTTTCATGTCAGACTTTAAAAAACACAAATAAATTATTTATAAATGTGTGTGAGGACTGGGATAGAGGGGGTTCTTCTGCGTCAAATATATAATATATGTCTAAATATGTTTCTTAAATCTGGTTCTGAACGGCCCTCTAGGGTTTGGTACACAAAAACCTATATTGGTTCCACCAGTGTTTTCTCTTCACTGTGTGGATTGTATCTCCATAGCAGGCAATGGCTGGCACCATGATCAGAGTAGTTATGGTTTCCTTACATTTTTTAAACGAATAGTTTAGGTTTGTGGAAATGTATGGGCATTTAACCAGCGGTGAAGTTTGGCAAGTGTTTGAAACACAGGGCAGAGGTTTTTTATTCTAGAAAGTATTTGTGCCACATGATGGTCACAAGCCTGGAGTGTCTGAAATTCTATTTTCATAATAAAGTTAAATAGACTGTGTTTTTATTCTCCCAGAAACACAATGACTTGTAGCACCATGCAGCTTATAATGAACCTAGCATTATGACATTGTGGATGTTTCTCAAAACACAAGCTCTTATTTTCCTTCCCTATGGTATTTAACCCACTATATCATGTGGTTAATAAATGTTGCTTTATCTGTCTTTCCATAAATGGTGAATAGAACAAGCCCCAATGCTCAAGTCCTTTCCTATGGAATTCCACGAAGGCCTCTATATGTCTCATGACAGATAATTACTACAAATACATCTTATTTATTGATCCATGCAAGGGTCAAAGGTTTGTCTAGTAACCCCTGCTGGTAGATGCTATAATTACACCTTTCTGGGACATTGATGGCCATTCAAAAGTAGCTGTGTTTTCTAAAGAATCTTTTCGCAAGCAACTTAAAGGGTAAGAAAAATAAAGGGTAAGGGAAAGGAAATAAAGACATCATCAAAGTAGTCCATGTGACATCAGTGGGTTAGTTAGAATTTTTTGAAGCATCGAAAATACATTTTGGTCCAAAAATAACAAAAACTACGACTTTATTCAGCAATGTATTCTCTTCCGGTTCTGTTGTCAATCCGCGTTCAGTGACGCTGCTGACGTAAGACGCTGCTGACGTGTGTCTGGTGCGCCCGAGCTTCGTTCACAGTCTGAGGGAGACGCACGCTGTAAACAAAACAATCTTCGCACACGTCTAAGGATTTCGACACAGAGGAAGACTTGCATTTTTTTGCCCAGCCATTTTTATTTGAACCCGAATACACGGACACACCAGATAACACGTCAGCAGAGTCTTACATCATCAGCGTCACTGCGGATTCGTGAACGCGGATTGACAACAGAACCGGAAGACAACACAATGCTGAATAAAGTCGTAGTTTTTGTTTATTTTTGGACCAAAATGTATTTTCGATGCTTCAAAAAATTCTAACTAACCCACTGATGTCACATACACTACTTTGATGATGCCTTTATTTCCTTTCTGGACAAGGACAGTATACCGTACATACATTTTCAATGGAGGGACAGAAAACTCACGGACTAAATCTAAAATATCTTAAACTGTATTCCGAAGATGAACGGAGATCTTATGGGCTTGGAACGACATGAGGATGAATCGTTAATGACATGATTTTCATTTTTGGGTGAACTAACCCTTTAATAATCAGAAATATTTCATTATAGTATAGTAGATATGTGCCCAGTGGTGACAAAAGCAACAGTAATTTCGACATGGGGAAGATATGAAGGACTTTGCTGGGAATGTCTGACTCCCAACTCCCTTGATTTATGTGGATTTTAATAATAATTAGGCTATAGAAAAAAATGATGTTTGGACAGTTATTTTTTGTAAACATAACATGTTTACAAAAAAAGTAATACATAACAGTAATATTGTTACATGTGTAACAATATTACTGTTTTGCAGTATTCCTGATCAAATAATTGCAACATTGAAGAGTAGAGACTCGTTAATTTAAAAAAAAAAAATCTTACCGACTCCAAATTGAACGTTAGTGTGTGTGTGTGTGTCTGTCTGTGTTGGAGTTAGCCTACTTCAGTCATGGGAAGCTAACCAATCAGCTGATTCATGACATCATCAATTTCAACCAATACAGTTACGACGCTCATCAGAGCTGTTTTTAATTAATAAGCTGCTTCCTGATGCAAGGATTGCAAGCAGTTTTAACACTTTCACATGCTATTCATATGAGAATAACGCTATTCATGGAACAGTTATTACATCTTATTTTCACATTACTCACAGTTCAGTCACACGCCCCATCCACGTCCGGGGAAGTTAAGTGTAATTTGTTTCATAACTGTCTTTCGTTAATTAATGAAATAATTGTGTTCGTCTTGTGCTCTTGTTTTTCTGTATGCTTGGATGTTTATTGCTTCTGCTAAATTTGGCCTCCTCTGGTCCTTGTCGCTATTATATTGCGTATACTTTACTGAATTTTATTGTTTTCAAATATTTTGGGAGTTGGTCGGTAAAATGCTGTTGGCATTTTGTTTTTGTTTTCTTTTATACTGTATGGTAAAACCCCTATTTAATATAATGTAAGGGCTCTCTGAATTGTGCATCATTATTTAATCATCATAATAAATGAGTTGTTAGCTTATTGGTTTTATATTAGGTTATTATTCTGTGTTTGCTACTTCAGGTGACGGTCTGTGACAGCTTTATATAAAGATTTTTTGTTATCAAGAGTGTATTGTGTCTTGGGAAATTGCAATGTTATGCACATTATGACACCCATTTATTCAATATGACTGCTATAAAGGCCCTTTTCTTTATGGGGCCCTAGAATAATGTGTATTAAATATGAAGGCTTGTCAATTGTTTTTGGGGCACAATTCAAGTATTTTGGTTTAAAAGCAACATGCTGAAGATGTCAATGAGCTACTAAAGGTGATGATACACAGGGCAACTTTTTGAGCAATGTTGCTGGGCAATGTTGCCGTCAATGGGCAACCAGATGAGACACAGGGCCCACGACTGATCTAAATTATCCAGATAGAAATGTATTGCCCATTTTCAATGGGAAAGTACCCGAGCAACAATCGCTCGGCAAGATTGCCCAGCAACATTGCTCAAAAAGTTGCCCTGTGTATCATCACCTGAATGGATTGAACTCCCAATATTTTCCAGTATGCTGTCAATACTAACAGAATCACTTCAGATACTTGATGATTTTGACTCTTTCTTTTACTGTTTTCTTATCTCTTTTTAAAATAATGGCTTTCTCATCATTGTATGGAACTAATGGTGGGTTCAGTTAAATGGCCGCCCATGAATTGTTCTTTGTGTCAATGTACACATTCAACTACGATCTAATAGGTGTCTGACATAAGAGACCTAGACCTTCCTCTTAAATATCTGGCTAAGATTAGACCTTTAGGAAAAGGACGTGCTCGAAATATATTGGTTTAGCGAGTGTCAGCTGAATACAGAACGTCAATGTTCCACTCAAGAAATACAATCATCTCTTAATGCATTTGCTCTTAAATCAACATTTGTTAGTTTGTAGTCTATGCCCTCCTAAAAGCTTCCCTCCTTTTGACTTGCATCCAAGTATATTGATTGGAAAAAAAACTGTTAATGGACATGAAAATTAGGAACACATTGCAACCCTGTTTCTGAACCCCACCAAGAGTGCATTTTGGATCCTTCTGTAATGATGCTGACGCCCTTCTTCAAATGAGCTGATGAGTTGAATCAGTTGTGTTTGATTAAGGAGACATCCAAACTTTTGGGGGGCCTCCAGGAACAGGGTTGGGTCTCACTGTCTTAAAGGAAGAGTTCACCCAAAAATATTCGCTATTCCTTAAATGTGTAAATATGCTATGGCACAAAACGCAAGGTGAAAGTTACAGAAATATATTGCATTAGAGAACTGAAGTGCAGCAAATTAGCTCTGAGATGTGTTAGTAGTTCAAAGATTACAGCGATTATACCTCATCTTTCCCCTCGGGCTGCTCCCGGGACATGCTCGGGAATTAATTCAGCCCATGAAACCATCCATACTGAGGCCTTTGATACTACACTATGAAAGAACAACCCGACTGACTGAATGTCAATATAATTCTGACAGACTTTTTTTTAACTGTAGAGGATTAAAGGTGAAATGATTCAAATGAAGAGGTATTTGAGGTAACATTTAAATGGTATGGCTATTCGGAAAGTATGGGAACATAATGTGGAGTGTCTTAGAAAAGAACTCGAAGTCACGACCTATTGCAGGATACTTTGAGAATGTTTATTCACACCTACATGGCTCTGTCTCTATAATTTCTTCAGCATTTTATAGACACTAAATGAAAAATGGCTACAAATTTACATTTACAGGCTTCTTTTGCTGTCATAGGCACAGACTTACAGGCACGAGGACACTCAAGTGTTTTTTTGATTAAATATTAAAAATGAAATGTTGCATTTTATATCTATCTCGTTCTGCTTTGATGGCAATGAATCTGTTGATTAATCTTTTCTTTTGTTACACATCATATTATGATACAACCTATCCCTGCAGTCAGATTCATCACTGTGGGCTTTGAATACATTCAGTTCTTTCTAATCATGTATTTTGAGGATTATGTTAGAACACAAAAGTCTTTTAAACCTTCCGAAACATAAAAATAAAAATACTAGCAGTGGTTTTGACCTAAAGGTTTCTTCACTCATTTTTTAACACAAAAGAAGTATAAAAAAGCTGAATGCAGCACCTTCTAAAGTGACTCAGTGTTAGGAAACCGACTGTGAGAAATTTACAAAAATATTTTTATTTTGAGGTCCTCTCCATGACGACTCCAGAAGAGTGCTGTGCTTCTAAGACCATCAGTTTCACTAATTAAAAGTGAACTAGGGTCACTATCATGTCCCCTCCTGAGGTGACATATAGTGGTTATTATTATTTATTCATTTTTATTTTGTTTTAATAAGTACATTAGGTTTTAGCATTAAATATCAGAAGATTTTAAATATATTCTATAGGTGTTAGTAGAATAATATAATAGTGTATAATATTTACTAATTTTAAAATAATATTATAATTATTATAATATAATTCATTATAGCTGTCATTATTGTTATTATTATTAGTAGTAGTGGCACTAAAAAAATATTGTTGGTTTAACTTAATAAAATTAAGTAACCATTGCCTTAACATTTAAAAATGAGTGAATACAATTAAGGAGATTGGTTTAATTAATAGAAACTCAAAATATTATGTTATCTGAACCACTTAATTATCAACAAAGTTAATTTGACGAAAGAAAAAAAGTTTTTTAGGATTACATTAAAGCACAACATTTTAAATATCCACATTTGCTGTTGGTGTTACAATCCACCGCAGTAGTTCAGTTGCAGTAGTAAGGTAGGTTGTAACAACACTCCTTGTGTTTGACAGATATTTGCACAATGTAGGGAGAAGCTGTTGATTTCTAAGCAACTTTAATTTTAATTTGAAGACGATATAGGAATATTATATCAAATTTTGAGACACATAGGCTACCTCCAAAAACACTGAGTTAGAGACGAAAATGTTACAATACTCTCCGGTCTCCCCTACTGTAAGCGCCGCTTTTGTCAATAGGCGGCAGCAGTGCACCGTTGAATTCGGTCTTCCCGGAACCGTATGCTGAACTGATGAGACGTGAAAGGAAACCTACCGAGAACAGCAAGGCAGACATGCGATGACCATCTGGCGACAGTTTTGTCCTCGGGCAGCAAGTAGCCTCAAGTCCAGTTCTACTCTTACCTGAGTCACGAATGAAGTCAGCCAGGCATGAAAGAGCAGGGCTTGTGTTGTCTGCCGTGATTGCTGCAACAGATTTCGAGATTGCATGCTGCAGACCTAAATGGGTCTCAAAAGGGCTTTGAGCTATGCTGGAATTTAACTAAAGTAATCAAAAGGGCTTAGTAGTAACTGCTCCACACACATCAGGTGAATCCTCATCCAATTTTTGCCATTGGCTCCACCATCGATATTGCCTCATGCATTGTTTCCATGGTTACCAAAAATGTTTCTACTGTAGCCTATCTAGCTCTAAATGGCAACTTTTACTTCATTGCAAGGAAATGTTAACTTACTCTCCTGTTTTAACTGATGTGATGGGAAGTCCTACTGAGTCTGTTTCAAAAACCAGTTCAAAAGAACGATTCAGTCTGTCGCTTCATGAGGTGATTGCATCATAACGTAGGCCTATTCCCTGACATATTGGCGTACAATATTATATGCTTTAAATATGTAAAACAATGTTTAAGGCATGCATTGTTTTTTATTAATTCTGTTTACTCATAGATATATACACACTAGATAGATGGCTCATTAGCGGCTGTTTCAATTGGGCGCTATACGTAAGCTGCATGTCCGCCATATTGGAACGGTCAAAGCCGTGAACATTCGAGAGCAAGTTGATTGTCTGCAATTGTATGAACATCTATGTATGAAATAGACGTCCGCAGAGGATTTTGCTAAACTAACACAATACAACAAGACGAAGGTGTCAGCTAACACAACATTAAAAAGTTACCAGAGTAAAAGTAAAAACATTAAAAGTTGGCTATCATAGTAAAAACATGTAATATTGAGTTAATACATAGCCTATAAAAACACAAACCAACACATTCTCATCTGTGGAAGGTTATCCCATTTCTTTGGAAATTTAAATATGTGGCGGTTTCATGACCAGAAGCTGCGCAATGTTGTGGCATCATTGATTCGTACTGTGAGCGACGACACGCTGACCAAGATGGCTGGTGCACCGACGTGTCTGGAGCGGTCGAATTTGGCATACCTATGTGTTTACTGTCCCATTTTTAAACCGCCATGATTCACCTCGTAGAAGTGAGTCGGTGAGTCGGAACTGCGCAAAATGATTCAGAATGGGTTGTAAACACATCGTTCAGAATGGTTTTGTTTAGGCCTACTGGTTTTACCAATTGATTGAAAAAATGTAAAATATAGTTGGTAAAGTATGTCAGTGGATGTAGGCCCTATTGAACAGATTTTGTCCGTTCCACGAGTGGGTGATATATTGAATAATCTGTGGAGTGCATGAGAGTTGAAGCTGACATTTGCTACAAACAATAAGATTTTTGACCTCTAATTACTTTATTTACACAAAAACTGCCGCATTCAAATTTAAATTGCACAAACTTTATTTTTTTAAATCTTTAAAACAGTTACTTGATCCTTGTTCTTTCTCACCATAAGAAAAGTATTTTATTTTACTATCTGTCTATTTCTTGCTGAAATGTCAGTGAATTTACTTGTCTCAGCTGAAGCTGATTAGCATGCACACCTCAGTAATGTAAAAAATAATCACACTATAGGATCATTAAAGGCCCACTGAAGTGCCTTGAAACGCGCAGCATTATTCAATGTGTTGATGTTATTTCCACTGAAACAGGAAGACAGGACGGGACATATCGAACAACTCCTCCCCTTTTTTAAAATATCCAATAGCATTTAGTTTATATCACAGATAGGCCAGAGCCATTGAGCTCGGTAAAGCTGCGGTTTCCTCCTAATCTCTAACAGTTTCTCCTCCATATCACTTTAAAATATAGCATTCTGTGCAGAATACAAATGGGTCCGACTTGTGCATATAATCCACTCTGTGCTATCATGTCTCTGGACCGGAGCAGACTGTGTGCGCACTGCGGTGGTTCGTGCTGTGACACTAACATGAAACCGGATTTCATTTGCCCCAATGGAATATATTTACAGTGTCTGCATCGTTCCCTATCCCCTATATAGTGAACATGTGCTATTCACCATGTGGAAAATAGTAAATGTGTGAACAAGTGACCGATTTTAGCTGCAGCTTCAGCGTCTATTTATAATGTAGGGGGCGGGACGCTTTAGACTCTAGAGAGCATTTGATTGGACAGAAAATCTGACGAGAAGCTGAAGTGATGTCATCAAAATCATTGATACCTATTGGGGGAAGTGAGAAACTGTACGTTTTGAATGCGTATATCTTCTAAATGCAAATTCTGTCATTGGTTTGGGGCACACTAATAGATAACAGTAAGGGTAAAATATTCTAAAATATACTAAAATCCCCAAAACTTCGATTTTGATTTTATGGAGACTTTAAGGATGCTTGAAGGGTTTCTCTGCTTGTAGGCCTATGGGTGTGTTTGTGCATGAGTGGTTTGTAACCCTGGATCAGATGTTGACATATCTTCCTCATTTCATTGATTGTTGCTGCAACGTCAGGGTGAGGTCGTTTCTTCCTGAGTCCGCTCTGCTTGATAAGATGCAGTCGGATTACAATCCCGATTAATTAACCTGATGGTGAAAAATCCCAGTATTGACCAGCATGAACTCCTTTTTTCAATGAAAACCTGTTAAAGGACAAGTTCGGTATTTTACACTTAACCCTCTGGGGACCAGAGTGTTTTTGGGGCCCTTTGGATGTTTTGACATGCACTGACATTTGTGCTTTTTTCAGTTATTTATAAACATGTTAATGGCAAAGGTGTAAATTCACTCTATATATCACATATTCTAATTCCTCTATGTGGAGAAACTAAATGTTCTAAATTTGCTCTAAGCAAATCAAATGTGAGTTAAATAAATAAATAATCAGTCAGCTATAAACAAAGCAATTGTGAGCGATAAATAAACAAAACTAAAAGGCAGGTATCTCACAGTAAATGCATATACCCCATTGATGCGGGCTCTAAGCAAATCAAATGTGAGTAAAATAAACAAAACTAAAGACAGGTATCTCACAGTAAATGCTTATACCCCATTGATGCGGGCTCTAAGCAAATCAAATGTGAGTAAAATAACAAAAGTAAAGGCAGATCGCTATCCTCGCAGACCACGCCTGCTATGCTAGTGGGCTAAGGCTAGTAGCGGAAGTTCGGAAAGGTGGATTTAAGTAGTGAATCCAATCCAATTGTTTTGAAAATACAGTTACATGTCTTGGTGCCATTTTTGAAAACAGTTCCTGTTCAACTGAAGACACAAGTGAACATTACATGCCTGGCATTTCCAAGGAGGAGT
Organism: Rhinichthys osculus; assembly: GCA_029959095.1. NCBI lineage: Eukaryota > Metazoa > Chordata > Actinopteri > Cypriniformes > Leuciscidae > Rhinichthys > Rhinichthys osculus. The sequence continues at coordinate 27,320,355 of JARWKJ010000014.1, forward strand.
GTGTGTGTCAGCAGGTCTCAGTTGTGGTCCAGGTTCCTGTGCTGGCAGGAATCTCAGAGTCTGTGGAACCAGATCAATGTCAGTCTCTGTTTTCCATGACAGAGTGGACTGCTTGTTGCTTGTTTGAATGTTTGTCTTGGCCCTCTTTGCAACAGGTGTCTGATGATCACCATCATCTTTATAGCTGTAAAACAAACAACTGTGATCATGTTTATTACACAAAAAACTGTATTTCAATCACTAAAAGTAATATTGCCCAGACAAAACCGGAATATGTAAACAGAATTATACTAATATCTGAAAGAAAGGGAATACGTGTACTTGTCATTTTCAATTGTTCTCAAAACTGAACGACACCAGTTGCGTGCCCTCCTCCCAGTGTGAGTTGTAGGTGAAGGTGAGAGTGATGCTACCACATTCCTATAAAAATAATAATATTAATAAAGGTTTAACAAAGTACTATGCCAGCACATGCATAACTGATGGACAATCAGCATGTTGATAAAATAACAAAAAATAAGCTTTTATATTAACATTACCAATCACTAATTGTAATATTAGCATGCATAACAACAACAAAACAATTTTTGCAAAGCCACACAGGCACATATGCATCGTCACTATGTAGGCCTATATAAACAAAATTGAACTAACATCTGTAAAATAGTGGGTATATGTACTTACTCTTTCTGATTTCCGTCTGTGTTGTTGCGTGCCCTCCTAGTGCGAGTTCCAGTTGATGGTGAGAGTGAGCAAGCTACATTCCTTTCAAAAAAAGTTGAAAACTTATTATCATAATTTACAGAGTAGGCCTACTATTCCAGCACATGCATAACTGATAGCATGCTGATAAATAAAACATATGTAACATTATCAACCAACCTCCAAATATAAATAAATATATTATCACTAAGTAGCCTATATAAACAAAATTGAACTAACATCTGTAAAATAGTGGGTAAATATCTACTTACTCTTTCTGATTTTCGACTGTGTTGCGCGCCCTTAGAGTGGCAGGTGAAGGTAGTGATGCTGCAACTACATTCCTTTAAAAAAAGTTGAAAACTATTATTACATAAATATTTCAAAGTATAGTACCATTGGCCTATAGTATGAATAACTGATGTGAAAAATGGTAGACGCATGCTGTATATGCGTGTCAATGTGCCATTACCGGAGATAGCACTAAACATTAACACATTTGCGCACTTCAGCAACCGGGCATATTTACACATTTCAGCACATTTACAACAGATATTTGCGAGGCAATGCAAGCACACGCTTAGTTGATGATAATGAGGCAGCATAAACACTAAAGCCTAGTCAAAATATAATCTAAACATAGATAATATTTTTTAAATATCATTTTACATATCATACAGCATAGCCTATAGGCTAGACAATTTAAATGTAAGTAAAACCTGCCTATTAAGATATATTTTAAATTTCAATACTCTGAATAGGCTACTGGATGGCAAGTCTGGAAATAGTCCAACCAGTAAAATATGTACATGTTTATATAAAATAGCTTGTCAACTAATGTAAGTTCAACTAAAAGACTTACTCATCCGAAATTGTATCCATGGCTGGATCAAGTCGCTCTTCAAAATACAAACGCTCATCGTCGGAGTCCCGCTCTTCTTCTGAGGAAAATGTGAACTCTTCGTCACTGTCCAGGACGAGCTGAAGAGCTTCCGCGCCGGTGTATCGTGTCATCTTCCAAATGCGCAGGAAAGTGAGTGAATCTTATTATGAAACTTGCTGCTTTTAAGGCATTTGCCTGGGGTCGTTTCTATTTTGCATATGGCCTCAACACATTATCTTATGAATAGCGCGCTCTGCGAGTGAGTGTGAACAAATTAACGATAATGAGCTGAGACCGGAGAAACTGTACTTCTCTTTAGTTTTATACAGTTTACATTGCAGGAGAATATTTGTTTTAAATGTGAATTGTTTTATTTAAAAGTAGAAATTTAAAGCGTTCTTTAGAGGTATGTTTCATGTTTGTGTGATAAGTATTGGCTGAGTTTCCGTTAATTTTCCAGACATGTTTCAGAAAGATTTTTGCAGAGACAGAGTGAGCTGAAAGCGCACCTTGTTTATTTTATTTATTTAAAAAAAAAAAAACACAAGGTTTTGATGTTAATTTGAGTGTACACAAAAAAGAAGACCCTCTATAGTTTATAATCATGTATTGATTTTATGTATATGACCATAAATGACGGAGTATTTTAAGTCTATGTTGCTGCTATGTGAAAAAAAAAAACAGCAAAACGCGCGGGCGCGTTTCTGGTCCCCAGAGGGTTAAAGCCCTGTTTTAAGATCGTTTCTGATGAAATAGAACGGTTAAGATTGAAATTTGGACACATGCTGCTGTCCCGAGAATTTTCGGTTTCTGTGGTTGCACCCCCCCCACCTCCACAATGGTTGCATAGGTGCACTGGAACAATCCTTCCTAAAACGCATTAAACTTTCGTTTACAAAGACGTTAAACTCACCGAGTGGTCTGGGGTGTTCACTGATATGCTCACACAAAAATCGCTGCAAAAGATGCTTTCCAACAGGTTTTATCGCTGCAAGTCAACGGGGTCTTTTTTTGGTGGAGCTGGTAGAGCTCTTGCTTAAGCTAGTTAGGAAGACTGGTGGTATACTAGCATCCAAAACAGCAAATACTGATGGTCATCACTAGAAGCAGTTGGACATTTGTATAGCAACTTTTAGCTATAATATTTGCTTGAACATGAATGTATGTCCAAAGCAGACGTTTCATTCTTTTGCCATGACTTTATGTGAGATTAATAAAGTTTTCTATTTCTGTAATGAAAAAGCTATGTATTGCAAGCATTGGAAAAGTTGAAAAGAAAAATATTTAATATTTTGTATCAAGCTTAGGCTATTTGTGCTTTAAATATTTTAATGTTGATTTAATAAAGCTATAATTTGGTTTCATTCTTTTGAACAGACTTCAATTCTGACTGTAGAACATTGATTATTACTGTAATAGTCATAAATAATGTTTTGTGAAAACAAGAAAATGGGTATAGGCTACAGCAGCATTAAAATCTGCGTACATTTTTGTGTGCATACAATATAATTGTCAGCAATAGGTGTGCAGGAACAGACTCGAGGCAGATGAAGATCACACGTAATATTTAATAATAATCCACAAGACAATCCAAAGTAGGGCAGAGAAAAAACACCCCAAACGCAAACGTGACCAGACAGAGAATGAACATGATGGTACAACTTAAATAGGAACTCAAACATAATGATTAATTGAACACAGCTGAAACCAAGGAACTATGACCGAAACCATGACAACCAAGGAGTTGCGGAAAAAAGGATACAAAGGAACACATAAGATGAATGAAAACAAACTAAAAGACCATGATAACAAATTGAACATAACTGTGACAATAACGTCATAATTTAAATAAAAATATAATGTGTTATATTTTTGGTTTACACTCAGTTGTTCAAGCCACATATAGTACATTAACGTTACTTCTCCCCAACGGAAGTTTGATAGCCCTGGAATCCACAAATAAGTGAGCAATCATGGATGAGACACAGGAGCACATTACTTCCAACATTTTTTGTTGTTGCAGAGTGCATTTATGTGGCCTGAAAATGGCCATGATTCATCCCAACATATGACCCACTTCCAGTATTTCAAAGGAGCAAAATGACTATCATCCCTCCGAGAGCAGAACAAAAGATTCAATAATGTTTTCATGAGAAACACTTAAACAGATTCTCAATTTGTATATTCATGTATCAAAGAGACTGACTCCAGCTCTGATGCTAACTTCAAGCTGTCAACACATAAGAAAGCACAACGCAGAAGCAGGCTTTTTTCCCCCTTTCTTTTTTTGATGCAACACACCAGTTTTCAGGCCCACTCATTGTTCTTTCTGAGTGTGTGAATTCAGTAGGACTCTGGATTGACTCTGACTTCTGATCAGGTGTTGCACAGTGTAAGCGAGTTAATGGATTCTACCCCTCAGAATGCCTTGAAGGAGGTTTGCTAAATGGAAATGATTGTATGGGTAGGAAAGCTCATTGATGGGTTGTGTGAGATATCTTGCTGGTTTGCCTTTACAGAGCTGCTCTCTGTACCGCAGGTACACACTCAGCTGGAGATCGACAAAGCATAAGACTTCTTTAAAAGGTTCGATTTTGCCAAAATGTAGAGAGGTTGAACTCTGCTTTACTCTGTGACGGCAGGGGTGACCTCCCACCTAAACAGAATATGCTGTGATCAAATAAACTCAAGAGTTCACAAATCAGTTTGCATTAAGCATGCACGTGCATTTAAATGCTATGTTCATGAAACTGAGAAGTCTGAACATCACAACAGTGCCAAGAATATTGGGTCAAAGTTGGAATGATTTATTTATATTTTTAGTAATAACATTGGAGTCAGATTAGCATTCATTTCATTCTCACTTTTTAAATGTACTACTGTATTTAAGATAATAAATATCGAGTAAGAATTGACATTTTATTTATTGTCATTCGTTTTAAATGTTAAAATGCCATGACTTTAATTGGCATTGAAAATTATTCTGCTTCTTTATCTTCTCTGAGTTCTCTTCTGCAGTGTTTTTTTTTTAACATCTCAAATTATCAAAGTCCCTGACAGCAGGCAAACAGCCATCCAAGTAGGCTACATGATTATTCTATGATACAACACGAATCTCTGCTGTCAAAAATGTTTATCTGTCTTTTGTAGCAATACAGGAACAGAGAAAGCACTGCTATCAAACGGGATGTTCTGTACCTTTGGTCACCTCTCTCTCTCTCTCTCTCTCTCTCTCTCTCTCTCTCTCTCTCTCTCTCTCTCTCTCTCTCTCACACACACACACACACACACACACACACACACACACACACACACACACACACAAATGTAATCTATCTCTAGATCTTGCCAGACTAATTATGTTCCCTGAGCTCTGAACACAAACCGCTTCACCCAAAACCAAGTTACTGACTAACCACAATTCATCACAGTTAAGGCTATAGAAATATTTCCAGTCAGAGTGTGTTTGGGTCTATTTTTGTTTATGCTTTTTAGTCTCTGGATATGCAATTCATTTGTAAAAATCAAGAAGGGCTCAAATATAACATTAGCCACTCATATAAGGGACTGATAGCTTGGAAGTAGAGCTGCACGATTAATCGTTAAAAGATCGCGATATAATTTGAAAATTAATAGTTATGTAGCCTATACTACACCGGAGACGATCAAAGGACTGTTAGTCCAAATCCTATTTTTGTGCATATCCGATTGAAATAGCTACGATTAGATTAAAGCTGCCGTCGGCAAATTTTTTTTTTTATCATATTCTGTTAAATCGACACTATAATCCAACAGAACAACATAAATAAAGTGGTTTTAGAAAAAAACCCGAGCTTCTAACTCCACCTGGAGCGTGTTATTTATTTTGCAAAAATCCACAGCTCCCGGATCATCGGGTCCAATCAGCACAGGGGGGTGTGAGATCTGACTGTCAATCACAGGTCGTGCACACGCCACAGGTCGTGCACACGCACACGATGTAGTTACGCTGAGCAGCGCGTCAGCGTAACTACATCGTCACTGCAGCTGCAGACGCGCGAGAGTATTCACACTGGAAGCGTTTGTACAGTGTCACAGCAGCGGCTCCAAAGCTACATAAGCGAGCAATTCTTTACAAAGACAACTATACATTTGTTTTTAGAAGTTGGTCATTTTATAACATTGATAGTCTTGAAAGTTTGTAATGGGGAGGTGTACAACATTCGCATATAAGTTAAATGTTAAACAACAAAACAACCCAGAAAATGGCCCCAATCTATTAGTTTCAGTCATACTTTCGATATGTTAACAAGACTGCAACTCCACGGATAAAAAACAAAACACACAAATAAACCACACACTCGGGTTTGATTTGGGTTGTGCTAGCCTGTAGCTGTCTGTGTGTTACATAAACTAAAAGAACGTTTATATATAATATTTTCTGGCTAGTTTACTTTAGTTTTTTTTTTTTAGTCTTTATTTTCTTTTATTTGCCTACTCAAGTTCTTGTTAAAACCAAGCGTGCCGCACAAGCCCTCAAAAGTGAAGCCAAAATGTCTCGATCGCCCCCGGTGACCGGTCCAGGTCATGAGCCCCGCCTCCCCATGTTATTCAACGGGACGTGAGACCAACTAAATAATTAAATTACACTTCACATATCTTTTTTCTAAATATAGTTTCTGTCATTTACTGTAGTTTCTATCACATTGATGTAATTTCAATTGTTTGTTTTTAAAATAAGTTAGTTTTTAGTTAGTTATTTGATGCTATAAAAACGGTGCTGTGACATCATGATTGACAGCTGTGATTGACAGGTTCTCTGTGTGAAGTAGTCACTGAAGCACCAACGGACTTTTTTTCATAATGTTGACTATGTGTTTAGTAGTTGTATTTACCTTATTTTAACGAGGTACTGCAAACAGCAGACATCATTGGAGAGGAACGGAGCAGACAAGGCCACTTAAGAAAAGTGCAGGGGCATGTGCTTGCGATTGATTCAACGTGAGTGAGGGCGGGGCCTTGATTTCGCGGCTTTACTTCCTGCTCACGACTGCGCATGACTGGTCCCGAAAACGCTACTGCGCAGACTCAAGTTCCAATATGTCAGCGCCATATCGGGACACTGGCGGGCTTCAGTTCTCTCCAATGGAAAAGAGCGAAGGGGCGTCGTCCATCTTTTTTTACAGTCTATGGTTAAAACTCACTAGACATGCTTATTCTGTGCATTTTGGGCACTTTTTGTGTGAAATCATATTTATTTTTGTCCATCAAAAGTGTGCTTTCATTTAGCGTGAGCAGTGCAGCAAAAACAGATTCGAGGCCGAAACCCCCGCGTCACTGCTGCTCACGCGCTGCTCCTGCTCCCGGTGTGAATGCACTCATTGATTAACATGCATGGGCGAAAAAAATACGCGCCGCTCGCGCATTCGGTGTGAAACGGCCGTTAGATACACGCCATCGTGTACACATAAATCTCTGACCCATCGTCTTCTTCCTCGTCTAATTTCTGTCGCTCTACATACGTCATCTGGTATAATTGAAACGATTGGCTATGAGCTACGTACAGGCGCATTTGATAGACCATCTTAGCACCCAATAAACGGCTTTGGGCATTCGTAAACCATGCCTCAAATACGAGAAAATGAACATGTGGTTCCCAGACCCAAGTCTCAATGAGACTTGGGTCTGACGTTGGCCAGGCAGGCTAGCTCCGTGGGGCTTATTGCTTTAATATATTTTTTATAAAAATGACATCACCTAACCCATATGGAGATCGCACTGTCAGAGAGTTTGGGAATATTCACACATAATTTATACAAATAAAACATGATATCAGAGTTTTAAAATCAAACATTTTTAAAAGAGAACAATACATCACGGTTGTTTAAACCAATGCGCATTAAGCTGTGTCGCCAGCAAGTCGTTTCCCATCGTGATTTTGATCAGCGCAGTCGGTGGAGAGCAACTGCCGCTCGACTGCAGAATCCGGCAACTTCGCCTCGCCATCGCAAGAGTTTTTTGACATGACATCAGAGCAAGGCGCACCGTACTCGGACACATTTCTAACCGGCATGCATCTCGCGGTGATCACCGGTGATCGGTTCTGCGCAGATTTTGCTCATTTCAAACATGCCTTTTCTCAGGCCACGTAAACATCAGACGTTATAGAGGGTATGCATTGACGTCACTTTCCCGCCGGAACACACCCCCTCAGCCGGACTGAGTGGCAAAAGGATTTAATGGAGGAAACTTTGAAATCGCTAGTAAAACAAACGATTATCAGTTTAAACTAAAGGTTGGACTCAATAGTGTTCCTTACAACTTACCAAAGATCCAGTGATCCATGGATTTTGACATACAGCCAGGAATCTTGTGTCCTGACATTTGTAGCCTATGTGCCTGATTTCATTCATTCATGAGATTTTTTCGCAAAAACGCTGATTCATCCAGTAATGAAACAAAAAAAGCATTTATGAGTGAGTGATTGAATTTTTCATTCAAACTGATTTCTTTCAAAAGAATTCATTCAGATTCATTTAACAGTTTAGGCTGTGTTTTTTGTTTGTTTAGTTGTCTGTTCTGAATCGTGATCTCTGTTTGAAACAGATATAAAAGAATTGTGATTCTCAGTTCATCCAGAATTGTGCAGCTCACGTGGAAGATTTGACATAAGCTGAGTTTGGGATTGAAAGGAGTTTAATTCAGACCACGCAACGTTTTAAAGTGTATTGGAAAGATTGGGCATATTCATTTTTATAACTAGACTACTTAGTGAATCTCTTTGTCTCCATGTTTCATGAAAGCCAAAGGGAGAGGTGGTAAAGAGGAGGACAGGGAGACAACATGAAATATGATTGTTCCCATGGAAACATATTCATCATTTGATTTTTTAACTTGCTCAGTGCAGCTTAATTGCTCATCACAGCAATAACTTTACTCTAAACAAATACCATTTATATTCTTTCTCCACTAATTACACACTGTAATACCACAAATATAAAAGTATTTGGACACTTCATGTGCAATTAAAAATTCTGTTAATTTACAAAAAAAGTGTACATGTGGCATCTGCAAACAAATTAAACTTTTCTTGCCTTCTTTTGCAATGCTTTTTAACCGTATTTTCCAAATTTAAGTGTTTAAACGTAGGCTACTTTGGCACATGACCACATGGGTTGTTAGCAGTACTAACTACTGTTCATCTCATTAACTGACAACAAATTATTTTATTTTATTTTATTTTATATATTTTTTTGAACTGTGCTTTTTCGATTAAGAACTTTTTAGTGTTTAAATTTTCTTTTCTTTTTTTTTATCATAAGTATAGATAATAATATTGGCCATTACTGTTGATTGTTATTTGGCCATAAGACAAAAATGTTTGTTGGTTTATCAGTATTAAATACACTGATATGACTGCATTCTTCATCCCATGACAGTATTTGTTCATGAAATATACATGCTAAATGAGTAAAATATAGCATGCGCAATGATTGATTTGAACTGAAATAGAGAAGATTAATTTGCTCCAGGGCTCAAGTGTCACAACTATGTTCTGTTTAGCCATTTCTGTCATGTCTGTATGAGTTCTCCTTAGGCCATGTCCACACGGACACGGGTATTTTTATAACCGGAGTTTTTCCTACAGCGTTTAAAAAAAAAATCCCGTCCACACATGCTCGGTCTCCGTCTACATGAAAACGTAAAAACACCCAATCAAGCGCGGTCAAGAGCATGCCACGCCAGCAGGCGGCGATATAAACCTTAACCCTAAAGCCACGTTGGCCAATCAGAAGCGCAAATCTGGTGTCAAACACAGCTGATAACGGCGCACACTCTGACGTCACAAGGCAAAACCCCCGGTTTTACTGTCTACACGACAACACTGTAACCGGCGTTTCTGAAAATCCTCACCCTGGCAGGGGTTTTCAAAAATGTTCGGTTTCAGTGCGTTTTCGTGTGGACGAACGGCCGAACCGCGTAAAAAAAGTCACGGTTATAAAAATACCCGTGTCCGTGTGGACAGGGCCTTAGTTACTATGGTTTCTGATTAGTTAATCTTCTTCCAGCTGTTCCTGTTTAGTTTCCTCATTTACTATGTGTATTTATACTCCCTTTTCTGTTAAGTCCTTGTTGGTTATTGTTTGTGTTGAACGTATTTGTGATTCCCTTGATTTCCTTGAGTTTGCTACTTCATTAAAGACTGTATTTCAAATCATCTTCTTCGAAGTGCGCGTTCTACAACATCAGACGCGTGACATCAAGTTGAAGCAACTTAATTTTTTGGGGTAATCAACTTAAAAATGTGTGTTTATGTTACATGTGAAGTTCCTCAAATTCAATATAGTTTGTTGGTTGAACACAATTTCGTTTGAAATTTATGCAAACTGTTGCATTAATTTTTTGTTGTTGAGACAATACCTTTTAGTGTACATCATTTTAAAACTTTTAAGTATTTAACCTATTTGTTTATGGGGTAGATTTCTTAATGAGGTAAACTATTAGTCAGTGACTCAATGATTTTTGGGGTCACTGAAGACTTTGAAGAGGTCTGTGGTTTTTAACTTCCACACAAGCCTGAAGCTTCTTCACAATGCAAACACCATCTTCACTCATGTAGGGCTCGCAATGAATCGCAATCAGTTTCCATAACCAAATAATGTTTATCTGAATGGCCACACGCTGCTGTGAGAAGGAGCTATGGGAATACGCAAACAGATGGGATTCTTAAGTCATTTAAAAGAAAAGCCATATTTCTCTGGTTTTGTCAGTTTTTTTATTTTGAGGTGACTGCATACATCTAGATGGCACGCTTCAAACCAGCGATATAGCAAAATGACAGTAGCTTCATTTTGAAATCTGCTTCCAAAAGCTCAATCAGTGTAGGCTGTTTTTGTTTATATATATATATATATATATATATATATATATATATATATATATATATATATATATATATATGTGTTTTTATATGCCATCTAAAATGTCACTTTTTTCATTTTTAGGATCAGCTTGTAAGACCTTATACAGCAGCCTTAGTTGCAGTATAGATCACAGCTGGCCATGCTCATCTTGTTTTACAGAGGCGAATCAGGTGAGAACTTTTAATCACAACAGGACTCTAAAAACTGGTAATGCATTTTTGGCATGGCGATTGTTGCATGCTGTTGTTAATAACCATCCTCGGTTTCAGAGCATTTAGAGTCAATTTTACTCGGAAAAAGCACAAATGAGCTCTTTTATTATGCTTGGATTGATTTTGTTATGCTAAACACATACATAGTGGGGGCCTGAAATCTGAGACCACTTTGAATATCTGAAAAACATTTAAACAAACACGAAGATTCTGCCATTTCTCACCAATTAAATAAGCAAATTTGTGACATTAATCATGTTAAACTCCTTTATACAGATGGTTAGATGTTCTTGCTTCCATTGAATGAAACTCTTTCGTTCTTCTCATTTCGTGCTGGATCACATGATCACCAGGTTTTACTTCAAGCTTGTGGAGTTTTTGCAGCTCAAGTGTTGTTGTTATTTAAGCAATTTCATGTGTATTTTTAAATGCAGCATTTTATATTATGCCGATGATAATATATAAGAAAGCAATTACATTTAATTCAGCAAAATGAGAGCTTGATATGTGCAGTACTTACTTTTCTTATTTTTAAAAGAAAACTATCATTTGACAATCAGCTCTCTAATTTAAGCAGGTAAGGGCTGTTATCAAAACCCCTGGTTTTGGATGTGATTTATAGGCTAGACTTTTTTTTAGTAGTTTGCTGCAACAGTCTGTAGCATTTACCATGTATATATGTATATATATATATATATATATTACACAAGAGTACTGTGCTGAAAAAAAAGAGAATGGAAATGAACTGCTGAATTCATCCTGAGATTTCTGAGTGTGAGCATGGAAAAGCTGCAGATGGGGTGTTTTAAAAAGGTCAGAAAATTCACTGAAACTGTAACAGTTAAACTCACTCACCTATTCACTCATAGAACAGATTTCAGGGAGGTGACCTTTATCCATCAGCAGACAGTAGCTTTTGGTAGACCACATTTTATTTTAAGGATGGCAAAGAGGGATTGTGTACTATAACTGTCTAATAAGGATAATAATACTTGCATCATGCCGCTTGCTCTCCAGAACATATCATGCCTCATTCCATGGCTGCAATTTTGAGATGTTCCTCCATTAGTCTGATGTCAGTACAATCTCTAATTACACACTGCATGAGTCTTGAGAGCGATGCCTGCCAGCAACACTTTTTCGATATGCTAAAAAATCTGCTTTTCAGGCGTCGAACAGATTAGTTCCTTGAGAAAAAGCTGTCCTTTGCTTGTAAATGACAACAATTGGATTTGTATGACTGTTGCTGCTTGGTATAAAGTTGAACAGATTTCCCTGCATACTGCAAAGGCTGGTTATCAACAGTTAACTAGTCGGATCTGGAAAAGGTTTGCTGGAATATCCATCAAGAGAGCATGGGGATAATCTTAATAATAAAATGACAGATTAGGAGAACCCCTGAAATTATAACACACCTTTTTCAAAAATTTAGTTTTGCCCAACGTGATTAAACCAGCAGTATTTCTGTAGCTGAGCGTAGCTAATCAACTAAGTAAAAAGGATATTAGACTATTTGGGGTGAAAACTCCAATCACAATGGAGATTCATTTGTTAAAAACTGCACATACTAACATTGAAGATCCAAGAAATACATTAATAGTAGCCTATATTTGCCTTCATTCTTAGTACGTATAGTACAAATATAGGCACCTAAACAAATATTTAAAAATATAGTCTTTATGTTGTTATAATTTGGAGGTTTAATGTGAAAATATGCATTACAATATACAAATATTAAATGTTGTTTTAAATGTGCGATTAATCACGATTAATCACGATTTTTTTAATCAACAGCACTAATATATATTAAAGGGTGGGTGAAACACTCAGTTTCACTCAATCTCATGTTAATCTTGAGTACCTATAGAGTAGTATTGCAAAACAATCAGATAGTAATCCCATGCAGAACAAGGATCTAAACAATACTAAGGGCTCGTTCATACAGAACGCGTTTTTGCTCACAAAAACGTGAGATGGGCAGTGAAATGGGTGAAAAACAAGGTCTCGAGCGTTTTTGTAAAAATAGAAATGATTTGAACTTGAGCGCAGTGTTTTTAGAACACCATGTCACAGGGCTGGACTGGGACAAAAAATCGGCCCGGGCATTTTGGCCCAGACTGGCCCACTATATAACACAACCGAACCTTTGCACGCCCTTGAATATGTATACCAACTCCTATTAAAACCACTAATGCCATAAGTGAATAGGAGTGAGTAGGAGTTAACAGATGAAATAACTACTAAGTTGAACTATACTCCACAGTGATGAATCCTAAAGAAAGCTATAAGCTGGGATAGCAATACCGTTTTTTCCCACATGATTTTGGGAAATCTGTGGTGAGTGGACCTCTGTCCCTCTAGGGGGGTTCGGGGGTATGGTCCCCCGTAAGAAAATTTTGTGCTTTTTAATGTTAAATTCATCAATCTGGTGCACTTTGAGAGTTAAAAATAAAGAGCTCCAATCCATATTCAGTGTGCAAATTGAACAAAGAAAAACTCGAAACTCTTTTAGTTGTGATATAGTGTCTGTCTACATTACACTACTACATAATAATAGTGTCTGCCTACATTACACTACTACATAATTTATAATATTAATCCCATGGCAGTAATAGCCATATGTTGTAAAACAAATGCACTGAAAAATAAAAGCAACTTTCATAATTCGTTTCGTACTAATTTCTATACAGAGATAAGCACATGATCTTTTATTTTGATGGAAACGGCATCGAGCTTTTATTTTGAAGAAAAATATGGTTTACAAACTCATTACTCATTATTCTCTCATTACAATTCTAATAAAATGCGTAATCGTCAAATATGCAGATGTGTAAATAATGCGTAACTGGGTAGTGGGTTCCTACATAGCCTAATGGTGTGTTCACTTCACACCGAACGCGAATTTAATTATTTGGGCGAGTAAATTACATACAAAGTCAATGCAACGACGCGAATAGACGCATCATTTGTGCCGGGCGTTGCGAATGACGCGAATTGGGCGACGCGTTTGCCGCGAATGTCCTCCGCGCAAGTTGAAAAATTTGAACTCGAGTGAATGTTCAGGTGTGTTCACACCGAACGCGAATAGAGCGTCAAATACGCGTCTATCGCGTTTAGTTAGACGCTTGAACATTCGCTCGAGTTCAAATTTTTCAACTTGCGCGGAAGACATTCGCGGCAAACGCGTCGCCCAATTCGCGTCATTCGCAACGCCCGGCTATTCGCGTCGTTGCATTGACTTTGTATGTAATCTACTCGCCCAAATAATTAAATTCGCGTTCGGTGTGAACACACTAAACGCGATAGACGCGTATTTGACGCTCTATTCGCGTTCGGTGTGAACACCATAAGTGTTGTGACAGTAGCCTAGTTCTGCTTACCACAGTTCTCTGCACTCACTCATCTCTCTCCTTATCCTCCTCACTATCCTCATCAGACACTTGAAGGGCCTTTTAAGTGTCTTTTTTCACGCTATTTCTCTGCACATTCATTGCGTTTCTTTTCCATCGCTCTGACTATTTTGAGAGAGACACACTCACTTGCTCACTCAGAGCTCAAAGGGGGAGGAGTTAAAATATGTGATTGGACCAGCCCAGTGTCAATCAAGAAAATAACCAATGGGCTGCTGATCTATGTGTTTCATCATGCGCCGGTCTGTGAGAAAAAGAAAAACCTACGCTGACTTTTTTGTCCAATGCATTACACCGGCACAAAGATCCCAGAGCCGCCAATTAAACAAAACTAAACGCAATGGGCCGCCGATGTACGAGTTTTATGGGCCGTTCAGACAAAAAAAAAAAATGAAGTATGAGATGTATCGGCCCACAAAGCACGTCGGCCCACCGGGCAAATGCCCGGTATGCCCGATGGCCAGTCCAGCCCTGTGCACGAGTTTTACAACATTTGTGTGTTGTAAACAGACAGACTTGTGGTTTATGAGGACATGATTTATTTTTACAATAAACAAACTGACACCTGCAGTGGTCAGCTAAACAAATGTATTTAAACACACACACACACACACCATACATCGCATGCTCCATAGATACATTAACTGTATGTGATCATGTTGTTTACTTGCTGTGCTTACACGCCGATAGTTAACAACTCACAGACATTTGAAGCAGTTTTACTCACCGCCTGCGGTTCCAACGCACGACCGTGAACCTTTATCGTTGGGACTGCTCCATCTAAAGATGAGATTTGAGACTTCTCCACTCAAGAAGTATTAGGTGATCTGCAAATCCGGCGTTGAACTGGGCCTTGTTTATAAAACTATTACCGTCGAAATGAGGGGAACAAACAAAAACACTTGCACAACTCCGTTGCTGCTCTGGAAAAACAAAATCCATCCACAGGTCCCTTAACGCTGGGTTCTTTGGAAATTTGTGCAGTGTTGTCCTTGCCCTGGCAACCAAAAACACACTTTTTTGGTGCCATTTTTTAATTGCAGCGCAGCCGAGCCCAGCGCTCTGATGGGCATAGGCGTACTCTCGCACGCACTAGGCTACAGATGCGCGCGCGCCCTTCCGGGAGAAGTGCCCTTAAGACCCGTATAAGGAAATTCTGGCGACTCTGACGTCACACACGCCCGTATTCGAAAAAAACTTTCCGAAACTTGTGACAAACCGGAAGGAGTATTTTTGGAACAGAATTACTCCATCAAACTTACAACTTCATTTTTGAAACTTTGTCCATGTTTAGCATGGGAATCCAACTCTTTAACAGTGTAAAAAACTCACTATGCATGAAACAGCATTTCACCCCCCCTTTAATTCTTTGTATCATATATTCAACAATTACTTCTTTGTGGCATAAATACAGCAAGGTGCTGGAAACATTCCTCTGAGATGTTGGTCCATATTGACATGATAGCATCATGCTTCATCCATTATGCGAATCTCCCGTTCCACCATCCCAAAGGTGCTCTATTGGATTGAGATCTGGTGACTGTGGAGGCCATTTGCTTATAGTGAACTCACTGTCATGTTCAAGAAACCAATTTGAGGTGATTTGAGCTTTGTGACATGACGTGTTATCCTGCTGGAAGACGCCAGCAGAAGATGGGTACAGTGAGGTCATAAAGGGATGTACATCAGCAATACAGGTAGGCTTTAGCGTTTTAAACGATGCTCAATTGGCAGTAAGGGGCCCAAATTGTGCCAAGGAAATATCCCCCACACCATTACACCAGAAGCAGCCTGAACCGTTGATACAAGGCAGGAAGGATCGATGCGTTCATGTTGTTTACACCAAATTCTGACCCTAACTGAATGTGAGCCTGTGTGAATTGTATGCTTAGTTTCCTGTTCCTAGCTGACAGGAGTGGCACCCGCTGTGTCTTCTGCTGTTGTAACCCATCTGCTTCCAGGTTCGACATGATGTGCGTTCAGAGATGCTCTTCTAGACCACGGTTGTAATAAGTGGTTATTTGAGTTACTGTGTCCTTTCTATCAGCTTGAACAAGTCTGTCCATTCTCCTCTGACCCACAGAACTGACCCTCATTGGATATTTTCTCTTTTTCTGACCATTCTGTAAACCCTAGAGATGGCTGTGCGTTAAAATCCCAGTAGAACAGAGACCAGCCCGTCAGGCACCAACAACCAGGCCATGTTCAAATTCACTTAAATCACCTTTCTTCCCCATTCTGATGCTTAATTTGAACCTCAGCAGATCGTCTTGACCATGTCTAGATTGTCTACATGCCTAAATGCATTGTGTTGCTGCCATGTGATTGGCTGATAAGATATTTGTGTTAACGAACAGTTGAACAGCTAAGTGGCTGGTGAGTGTGTGTGTGTGTATATATATATATATATATATATATGTGTAAGTGTGTGTGTGCCATTCCTTGTTAATGAGTGCTATGCAAAAGGAGATTTGAAGCCCAGATGATTTTTAGGTCATTTTACTCTGTCACTATTAGTTCTCGACTCCTAACCAAGCCTGGCTTACTTTTGACCTACAGAGTGCTTTGCGAGTGGGGTCATATTACACTCAAAATGTCTTATCACATACTATGTGACACGTTAGTTCCTTTTGCCCACTCATGGCCTGGCTTCCATGCCCAAGGTCGATGGAAAAAGCTTGTGTTGTCATTTTATCTCCACTTGAGTTCCCTCTCTCTCAAATCTGCATCATTTGATCTGGGCTGTATGGATCCACTCTCTCTCTCTCTCCCTTTGTCTCAGCATGCTACCACTGTAAGATCCAACATCTGATCTCTCTCCTCTCTTCTCTTTATCTCTCCCTCTTCTAAACTTCCTCCGTTTCTTATCGCTGTCTTTTTAGGATCATTTCTCACTTTGTTTCTCCCTGTCTGTTTCCTGCTTTGACTCAGGACATCTTCAAAAGCCGAATAAGATATATAGTTACAATACATTTGGAGTGATCCAAAGCTAAATGTTTTGTTGTACAGAACCTGTCGAACTGCAAATAAAAAATATGAATATATAATTATTATTATTATATTATTATTACAAAAAACTTTAACACCCTTTTAAACTCTTTTAGAGAAAATTCATCAAAAGGTTGAAAATTAATTTTTTGATTATTTTTAATAATGATTATTATTATTAAAAACACAATTATGCATTAAAAATACAATGTTGCGTTTTAAACAAGTAAAAAAAAATACATAGTAATAACAATAATAGTAACAATAATTAATAATATATAGGGTAACACTTTATTTTACGGTGTCCGTGATACAGACTAATTACTTAATTAATTACTTAGACGTTGTAATAACATGTAACAAAATGTAATTAACATGTAACTAAGTTATGGAACAGCCTGTACTTACAGATTGTAATTATGCACATGTAATAGGCAGCTACTGTTACACATAATGTAACAAATACCGAGTCGGCCTGTATTACAGAATACAATATTCTGTAATGAATTAGGAAGCTACTGCATGTATTTAAGCTGTAAACTAGTGAGTTAATTCAGACTAAGGTACAGATGGATAAGGTATATATACATGAAGTGCACTTAAGTACAATCTTGATATACTTTATTTTACGTAGCTTATACCTGTGTAATATTTTGTAATTTTAATGTAATTAAGAAACTACTGCATGTATTTAAGATGTGAACTAGTGGGTTAATTCAGATGGATAAGGTATGTAGATACACATGAAGTGCACTTAAGTACAATCTTGATACACTTTATTTTATGTTACATACATGTAATGCTACAGAACGTACCATGTGTAACTGCAGGCTTTTTCAGACCTTAGTAACATTTTTAAGTAGGCTACTTGTTGTTACATTGTGTAGTAGCCTACTAAGTACTTTCTATAATTACAATACCGACTCGGCCTGTTACATATGTGTAACAGTAGCTGCCTATTACATGTGCACAATTACAATCTGTAAGTACAGGCTGTTCCATAACTTAGTTACATGTTAATAACATTTTGCTACATGTTATTACAACGTCTACTAAGTAATTAATTAAGTAATCAGTCTGTATCGCGGACACCGTAAAATAAAAGTGTTACCATAAAGGGTTACCGATAAGGGAGAATAAATTGTTCAATTGCCTTCCTTTGGGTCTGTAGGTCACTAGTGTTCTGAGATAACATTTAGCCGCCGCTAAGGACTGAGGTTACGTCTCTGAACGAGATAGCTGCCAAGCAACTAGCAGGAAATTCGAGGAGGTGACAGTGTCTGCTCCCATGGGGCACTGGCTAAAATTAAGGGCTGCCACATAGCCTCTCCACTCAGCCTGTGGAAAAGGACCAGTACAGGGATCAACACGGGAATTCTGAAGGTCCAATGGCCTTGTTATAATTGATGGCTAATAATAGATGACAGTCCGCCTTCAGCACGATTTTGGTTTCACCTGTCCCTTTGGGGCGAGGCTAATGCAGTCAATTGAGGAGTGCCATAATCCCGTGCAATAGGCTTCCTTGAACGGCGACATGTCAAGGGTGCTGGCTAATAGGCAGTGTTAATGGTACAATCAGTTAGCCTCTCATCCTTAGGCCATGTTATTAGGCTCTTGGGTGCTGTCCTCTTAGCCTGTGCCTTCACCTATAAAGGCTTTTAAAGGCTTCCGTAGCCGTCCGTCTGTCACATTATGACTCAATGAAATCAGCCTTCCCCCTCTTTAGGTGTGTGAAGGAAAAGTGAGGGAGAAGGAGAGATATGGGCCACTATGGGCACATTAGTCTTGAGAAGAGCCTCTGTGACAGTAATTGGACTGCAGGACTTTGAGTGTACATCATTTCTGCAGCTATTGAGGAGCATGTAGCATGTTAGCGTTAGTTGGCATTCTATCATCTCCCAGCCATTTAGGAACATGGCTGCCTCTGTACATCAATTTTGTTGTACTGTGAAAATGTGGACAGCTGACAGATTGGGTTTTAACCCATAAGCCATTGAGAAACAACTGTGTGGTCTGCCCTTGAAAATCATACGACAGATTTGATTGGAATGCAGGGTGGATTTAGGAATTGGTTCAGAGTGTGAATTTGATTTGAATTGGCTACGCCACACAGGATGTTGACTTGGAATGACAGAAAGAGGATTTTACTGAATTGCATTTCTGAGTACATTCAGCACAGTCAGTCACACAACAACGCCATTTCAGTTGCCCAACACATGTGGTCCAAACATTAAATTTGACTGATTATGACTATTTCCTTCCTCATATGTGGAAAACCTTTTTTTCTGATTAGACGTATAGAAAAGCAATTTCAAAACAGCAGTCAAAAGAGATTTGACCACAGCACATTGTTTTCACTTTTATGTCGATACTCTAAAAATTATTATTGACAATAAAATAAGTGTTTTTCCCCTCCATGAAATGCAAGTTAGTTAGGGTGCGTCTTAGTCAGCTCCCTATAGGTAGTTAATAAATATCGTGTACATATTCAGGCACTAGGACAGTAAGGACCCTGGCTTACTACACATTGGGACACTGATGACTCTATTTTCAGCGACATGACAACATCCCCATTGTACAACATCACTGGTATGAACAAAAGCAGAACAGATATTTTTTTCGGGCATTATTTTTTAAATGCTGCCTAAATGTTATTTAAAGTACATTATAATTAATACTTTGCTTGATATATATATCTGTGCAACATGTCAGTCGTAAATAAATTATAAATGGTAGATTATGTTCACTACCAGCCTGATGTATGCTTACACTGAAATATAATTAAATAACGGTTTGTCTTTAAAAAAAATCTATTGCGTGTCATTATCTGTGTTGAGTTGGCTTACATGCTTTAGTTTTCACTGTGCATTGTGGGACTTTTTAGGGAGTGAACGTTTCAGTTCACTGGATTTTGCAATTGAGACGGCTCTTAAAATGCCCTACTCCCAGATCAGTGCCCTGAACTAGGAAGCTGATTGAGATGCACCCTTAGTTTATTAAATAAAAGTACATACATATTCTTACATTAGGCGAATCAGCACTGATCCTGAACAATTGGATGGCACAAGGTATACTGAATACATTGCACATTTAATCTTGCAATAATTAAATGATTTAAGAATGAATGTAGTAATAACAGTGGTATGGCTCAGTATGAGACTACATTGCCATCTACACATGTTGTTGAACAGTCAACCTAGTGCTGTGTCCCGTAATAGGTCATGGGTCTTTCACAGGTATCGCACAGAGAAAATCAAATCTGTAATAACAAACTTGACCTTCTGCTGGCAAAATGTACTGTTTTTTTTTCAGCAGAGACTTCATTTGGCTTATGTCTTACTGTGGTCTGTAATTCCCAAATAGCCAGACCACTGTTGGTTACCATCATGTTCCCTTAATCAAATACAACCCCTGTGAGTGTATCAAGAGACTCCAGCATCTTGAGGACATGATTTTGCCCTAATTTGTCCTTCCTGCCCTCCAGATATTTCCAGTCGCCCACAAGCCTCAGTTGTGTCCTGGAATATCTGTCTACCACATTTTCTCATTCCATCTTAAACTACACTGGTGTTGCAGGAGCTTGAAATCTCAGAAATGTCTCTTCAAGGAGAGGAGGGGCAGTGAAGTACTTGAGTAATTGTCATTACTGAAGTATTATTTTTGGTAATAAATACTTAGCTTGAACACTCTTCACACCATTTTTCCCTTAAGAATTTAAATGCAATTGAGTAAAAGTATTCTATGTTATTCCATATAATTTAATACAGACCTTTAAAAGACAAAGTAGTCTACTTATTGCCATGGTCATGACCTTGCATCCTTGGATATATAATGTATACTATATATATATATATATATCACCACACTTCCTCAATTGATTGATTGCATTTCGATTTGAAATAATTTTTGCATTACAAGTTTTCTGAAAAATTATGTTGAAATATGCAAATGCGGCATTATCTAATCAAATATGCACTAATTTGCATACATTTCCAGAACAGAAACTGAACACTTGATAAAGCGAGGTTCAAAATTCTTGATACATTTGGTAAGCATGTTAGAATCAAAGGTTTTATAGAGAGGGGATTTTGGTATACAAAGTTCTGTCATGAAACTCTAAATGGCGCAGGCTGATCCTTAACTCAATTTGTTAGTGATCACATCGTTATCTACATAGCGCAGCTGATTGGTTGCTGTGGCATCAGCAGCCAAATGAGCTCGCTGCTCAACATTCAAATTCTTGCCATTGTTTGCTGTGCTTCAGAAACCCGCCACCTTCCCCAGCTCCACCTGTATAGATCCGCTATGGAAGTTATTTCATGTATGTTATGGCTAACGCTTTATAATAACTGCACGCTATTAATCATTAGTTAAGCATAAGTAAACAGTTAATTCATCATTTATAAAGCATTAATATACATTAATAAGCAGTTTATAAATACAGCTATAAATGCTTTATTCTTGATTTATAAGCATATCTATAATGTGTTTAATAATTGTATTTTCATATTTTATTAATTATCAATTTATCATTTCTATTATTTTGGAGTTGTCAGTGGTTCATAAGATCACTTAGAAAGTGTAAGTAAATGATTAATAAACTATTTAAATGTACATTCATGCATCTTATTATTCAGACATATAGTAATAGTTACTTAGTGTTTTGTTAAATGCTTTATTAACATGTATTTCTACTGTAATTCATGGTCATTCAGGTAGTTATAAAGCATTTAGTAGTGGTCACTTAACTATTTTTGTGCTTAACTCATCTAAAGTGAGGACTATTTAAGCCTTGTAAAGCATTAACAATGGAGATTTAAAGGCTCAGTTATCTTCTAAACAGAAAAAGGAAACAAACACAACACAGTGATACAGAAATATTTAAGATGTATGAATGCACATTTAAATAGTTTATTAATCATTTACTTACACTTTTTTAAGTGATCTTATAAACCACTGACAACTCCCAAATAACTGGTTTGTAAATAATGCAATACTGAATTTAGAAATGATACATTGATAATTAATAAAGTATGATAATGCAATTATTAAACACATTATATGATTTTTTAATCAAGAATAAAGCATTTATAGCTGTATTTATAAACTGCTTATTAATGTCTATTAATGCTTTATAAATGATGGATTAACTGTTTACTAATGCATAGCTAATGATTAATAGCGTAGAGTTATTATAAAGTGTTACCGTTATATGTACAGCAGCAGCATGTCTTACATGCTCACAGCAGCATGTCTGTGAATGTTACCATGGCAACAAAAATGCACACATTCCTGAACCTGGGTGTTCCTTAAAGGGGTCATATAATGGTACATGCACTTTTACAAGTTGATTGTACTACAATGTGTGTTGGCAGTGTCTGTACACAACCATCACATAATGATAAAAATCCATCCAGTGGTTTTGTTTTAATCTCCTTATATGTTTTCCCCTGCCTCAAATCGAGCCGTACGAGCCTGTGACGTCACAGGCTCGCACGCCCCTCCCGCGATTGTTGAATGACAGCACCGTTTCAACACAGACCCGCCCTCGCTCATGAGGGAGCTGTCAATCATAGTCTGCGCGGCCAGGACCGGCGCGGTCATTGTTGATATGCTGGAGCACTGTCTATGAGCAGAATGGCGTCTAAGCGATTGTGGTGTTCTGTTCTTGGGTGTAATAACGAACACAGCAGTCATTTTAATGTTCCTAAATTCGAACCGCTGAAGACGCAGTGGCTGAGTTTGTTTTCGAAGGGAATATTCCCCACGAGGAACTTCAATGCTCTTATGTTTGCGCGAATCATTTCACACACCAGACTGCTTTATAAACAAGGGTCAGTATAAAGCTGGATTTGCTAAGAAGCTGCTCATGAAAAAAGCATCGGTACCAGATATTCGTGTTCCTGCTGAATCTCCAGAAGAACGGAAGTGAGTGTAACGTTTTATTAAACTTTATATTAATATATTAATCTTTGCAAATCGCTAGTTGCACGCTTCACAATGAATGCGTCTAAGGTTTACACTCAGGGTACATTACGGCATGTTTTCTATGTATGACATTTTCAATATAATTCATAATCCCACGTTTATACTGAACAACGCGTTATTGTTATTGTGTTATTGAGTTACGGTGTAGCACAGAACAGAGAGGCGGGGTGAGCAAAGCTCATTATCATTTAAAGTCATATGCACTGAAATGGCGTGCTGAAAACAGAGCTGTTTTTGACCAGATAAAACAACTGTTTTCTTACAATACTAATGAGAATTTTTAATTAAAGTATATTACAAACTTTTAATTTAGACCCTAAAGAATCATATTAGCTTGTACAAAAATGGCATTATATGACCCCTTTAAGCGTGATTTTTTTCCCCAAACCCCTTCAGCGGAAATCCCGCCCTGCAGCCGATTTCATTGGTTTAGGTTACAGTGACGGGTAGGTTTAGGGATCAGTGTTTAGTGTAGGCAATCATTGCAGTGATTGACGTGACCAATGAAAACTTTAGAATCGGCTGCAGGGCGGGATTTCCACTGAAGTGGTTTGGGGAAAAAAAATCACGCGTTTCTTAAATGTCCCTTAGGGACTTCCTGGGTTGAAAGTGAGGTTTAATGCTTTAAAAAAAACCTTTCCAGATGATCACCAGTGTTTGTGACACCCACGTCACAGTGGGTTCTTAAGGGTTAACAAGTGTCTCCTAAAACCTCAGAAGTTCTGCGAGTAAGAAAATGCAGTCTGGATTTGATTAGTCAATTTGAAATGCTAATAAAGAGTTTACTTTTAAATGCTTGAGTACAAATTACAAAAGTTTTTTTTTGACTAAGTAGTTTAGACTTTTAATTAAGTCAAATTCTGACCCCGTATTCATACTTTAACTTGAGTTTAATTAGGTGGTACATCTTACACCCCTGGATAGTGGATGTCCATGACACTGAATATGAATGTGTTATTCCCTCACACGAGGTTTACTGATAGCTTCTGATGAGCGTTGCTGGAGGCACACTAATGATCTCGCCGGGTGGCTTCACAGCTCCAGGTTGAGACACATTAATGTAGATGGGTGACTATGGATATATGTCGGCTCGGAAATGTTCCTGATTCATATGAGAAGCAATCATAGATCATTTAAGGTGTTCCGGTGCTGGCAGGCAATCTGATAATGAACACATGGAGGGCCGTCAGGCCGGAAGGATGCAAATGATGCCAGCATCAGTAGGGGCTTTTTACGCTCAGTATTAAACATGGCTTTTAATGTATTTATCTTTAACGCAACATGTTTGAAGACCCAACGACAGCAATATGGCCATTAACGGGGAATCGTTGAATCTTGGCTATCAACCAAGACTTAACAGCGTGGTATTAGTCACACAGCGTCAAAGAGTTGCACTTTAATATTAAAGTAACATTATAGTAATGGAGCACCAGTACCAAGAGCGGTTCACATCCCACTTAGTTCATGTCCATTTCTCAGGGCACACTGGGGTACACATTGGGGCAGTTGTGGCCTAATGTTTAGAGAGTAAGTAACCCGAAGGTTAGGGTTTGATTCTCAAATAGCTGCCCACTGCTCCGGTGTTTGTGTCCATGGTGTGTGTGTGTGTGTGTGTGTGTGTGTGTGTTCATTACTCACTGCTACTAATGTATGTGCACGAACTTGAATGGGTTAAATGCAGAGGACAAATTCCGAGTATGGGTTACCATTTGGCCGTCATGTCACTTTCACTTTGTAAATTTAGAAATGTGGTTCTCATACTTTTTTACAGGTGATGCCCCACTTCTATGAACATGTCTAGACCATCTAACAACCCCATCTACTTGGTTACAAATGATATACAAATCCTTAGATTATATACCTGGACTCACTATCACCAATCTGTAATTTTGGATAATTTCAGACTTTTTTTTTATACAAATAATGAACTAGTCTGCTAATTTTAGCTATGGACCTAAATTAACCAAAATATATATGAATAGCATTGTAATATTACTATTAATATGATAATATTAACACAATTAGTTAATCTATTGTTATGGGATAATTTGTTTATTCATTTCATGTTGGTGCTATTTAAATAGTAAATTTCTATATATGTAATATAAATTTACTAATACATATTTAATTATATATTATAAATAAGTACTACATATTAAAAATTATATAATGATAATAATAATAATATATTAAATATACACTAAATATTTCAATACTATATTTTCACCTATAATTTTATTTAACACAGTTGTTATTGATTAGTCAGTTTGTTCTTGTTGCTGCATTTGGTCAAATAATACATTTATGTATATTTGATATTTATGCATTAATTTATTGTTATAAATATATATTTTAACAATAATAATTTATAATAATAATAATAATTTATATTAAATTGTTATAAGTTGTTTTTTTTCATAATTTAATATATTTAATATTTGTATACATTTAAAAAAATGTATTATTGTTTTTTGTTTTAACTGACCATTTTCAATCTTTGTCGTTTGATGACTGATCTGTCACTTCCTTTTCATGGCAGTAGCTGAGAGTTTACTGCACTTTCATGTCAGATAGACTCTCTCACTTTCCCGTTACATCCCGCATGATCTCCATTTAAGGGGAATGCAGGCCGAACAGAACTGAATGCTTCTTTTTTCCCCAGTAAAGATGAGTCAGACCCAGCTGGTACCAGCCGTGCCCTGGGCTGCCTCAACAAAGCCCCAAATCCTCCTGCTGTGGCTCACATTCACTTTGCCCCCTTCCCTCCCGTCCTCGCTCTCTCCTCCTCTCTTTTTCTGCGAAGAGCCTTTTAACCTTCATGGTCTTGGCCCACTGCAGGAAGAGTAGG
Organism: Rhinichthys osculus; assembly: GCA_029959095.1. Classification (NCBI taxonomy): domain Eukaryota; kingdom Metazoa; phylum Chordata; class Actinopteri; order Cypriniformes; family Leuciscidae; genus Rhinichthys; species Rhinichthys osculus. The sequence goes on from JARWKJ010000014.1 coordinate 27,346,289, forward strand.
CTGAAATGGAGACTGGTTGAAAGTTTTAGGGCACGTTCACCTCTATTCATGCCATTTCTGGGAAGGGAGTGCATCATTTCCTGAAGGATGACAGGGGCTGAGATTTCATTTTCAACAGCAAGGTGTTGAGAACATGGCTTCTTTCTTTCCGTACTCTTTACGTTTTGCATTTTAGAGTCCAAATGCATTAGTACTTTGCTGCTGTGGGCATGCTGAGTCATTTGGCCATTAAAATAATTATCTCTGCAATCATGACATGATTGGCCCAATGGGGGAAAATAGTATGAAGTGCCACCAGTTCTGGGAAACGTCAAGGCTAAATGTTAATCTCTGGACAAAAATGCATTATTTTACCAGTGACCTCTACTCTCTGACCTAATTTTAACACAGGCACGAGACAGCCAGTAGTTTGAGGTGATGTTTTGTGTGGATGAATTAATATAGCACATGGGCTAAAAGAAAACTCTGTAGGTGCGTTGTTGGTTGTTTCTGTGACTTGTCAACATTTAACTGCCGTGAGGTTACAGAGCACAATTTAAGATGCACTAAAGCCTTAACTAAGCCCGTCATTATCAAGGTAGACACACATTGTTGATGAGATGACACATTTGAGAGATGCACTCTGGGTAATTGCATCCCACCACCCACATGAAGCATTATTTTGTAGCACACCCACTTCTCTTATTGTCGGAGCACTCAGCACAACTCTGACCTACTGTCACTGTAAGCTCTTCCACAGCATATACAGAGAAAGAGGAAATTAATGTGAAAATCATGGCATCTTTCAGAAAGCACCGCATTTGATTTAGGCATTGGAACTGGTCTTTTTTCTAGATTCATGCACTGCTCGCTAAATTGCTAAAATTATGTTCAGTAAGAATTCTGTGTAGCTCCGACGTGTGTGTCACAGATTGAACAAAAGATCGCCTTAGGCTTTGGTGTATTGCTGTTTGGTGACCTTTCTTAGAGTAAGGGGAGAAAGTGAGACAGAAAAAGCCTATAAACAATTTTGTTACTATGTGTAGTGTTACACTTTTCCTTCTCTCAGAACCGGCCTGCATTTTCACTGGCTTGAAAGGTGAACAGTGATGTCTCTGATGAATGTTTTACAACATGTCTCTTACAGACTTTGTTTGTGAGTCTTCAAAGTTTTGAGGACGTTTTTAGCATCCAAAGTAATTTAACTCTATGCATCTTTTTCAAGTTGTGAATTTGTATCCTTTTTTACTTGGTGACTTGGCACACTACGTGATCACGGCCAAAAACATACTGGACATTTATTCAAAAAGGCTACATGGTCTTAAAAATAGTCACACTTGTGATCTTAGTGTTCCAATATGACTAAAATAGGATGGGAAATACAAAAATTCCATGTATCACAACCCCTCAAAATACAAAATATTATTATATACAGTATATTATTAACAAAAAAGTTACACTTATTGTCTTCAGTCAGCCTCTTTATATAACAATCAGTCTACTTCCAGTCTTTTCCTTGGTGCACATTCCAGGGTTTTGGTGGATTTTTTAAAATAGTAATTTAAAGGTCTAAAATGGAAAGCACCTATTTTTTATTCAGAAGACGCATCATGCATTTTAGAAAAAAGGAAATACTCTACATTCACTGCATAGACTGTGAAAGCAGGATATGTTTATTTCAGTTTAACTTTTCCTGAATGACTGCCTTAAGGGATCACCCAAAAATTATTTAAAATTTACTCACCGCATGTTGTTCCAAACCTTTATGAGTTTCTTTCTTCTTTTAAACACAAAATAGGATGTTTTAAAGAATGTTGGTAACCAGACAGTTGGTGGCTCCCATTGACTTTTTTCTCCCATTACTTTTTCTTGCTATGGAAGACAAGGGCTGCCGTCAACTGTTTTATTACCAGCATTCTTCAAAATATCTTCTTTTGTGTTCAACAGAAGAGAAAATCTCACACAGGTTTGGAACAACATGAGGGTGAGTAAGTGATGACAAAATTTTCATTTTTGGGTGAACTCGTTAATGTGTGTAGAATTTAATTCGGTGTCATTATGCTATTCAATTTCCATCTGAACCAGTGCACTACTATAGGGCTAGTCCAGCCCGTTCTCATCCCAAGGCGTCATACATGTGACGCTTTTGACATTTCGTCGAAATCTTACGCACATGGCATCCTTTAGCGTCAATATGAGACGCAGATCCTAAGGGGTCATACATGTGAAGCTTTTGACATTTCGCCGAAATCCGACGCACATGGCATCCTTTAGCGTCAATATGAGACGCAGATCCCAAGGCGTCATAACCGTAACCCGACCCCAGACCTAAACAAACAGTGCGTGTTATATTGACGCTAAAGGATGCCATGTGCGTAAGATTTCGACGAAATGTCATATGGCGTCACCTATATGACGCCAAAGGATGAGAATGTGTTGGCTAGTCATGAGTTTACTGTATTCCTGAAGCATCTCTGTTTTTTTGTGGTCTCCAGGGGCATGTACTGCCCATGTACCTTTTGAGAGCACTCATCAACTCTGTCACTGTCGGATATAACAGCTTGGAGAGTTGTCAGAGAAGTACAGAAAAAATTCTCAGGTTCTGACCTACCATCCAATGTGTAAATCTTTGTAGACACACTGTCACAGCAACTCCCAGGCCATACTACAAGATCTAAACTATTTGAATCATATTCCGTCCACTTCAGGTCCTCTAGGAAATGTCGCAGACAGGGTCTGTGAACCATCAGTTGCACAATGTGTTTTTACCCTCAGGCAAAATGCATTACAAAGAGAAAATGACTGACATAAACACCTGCAGGTTTTAATAGAGTTATTTATTAAAAGAACTTCAGTTTCATTTCCTAGTCTTCTCATCGCATGTTGTTCTTATTAAAAAATATTTGTATTTTTTGTTAAAATATTCAATTGTACGGTAACACTTTATTTTGATGGTCTCTTTTGAACATTCTGTTGACTATAAGTAACTTTGCAACTATATGTCAATTTATTCTAACCCATTAATCTACTAATACTCTAACACAATGAAAGTTAGTAGACATGTAGGTACAATGTGACCTATTCAACTTATCAACAGAATGTGTTAAAGAGACCATCGAAATAAAGTGAAACCAATTGTACATTATCTATCGCATCCATCACATTCATCAATTTTCTCCCCCAAATTATTTGCAAAGTGCTTTGTTTAAATGCATATATTTTTCATTCGTCTTTTTCTCTTTGCTCTTTTGATGGCGTTAAACTTTATCTGGTTAACCTAGCTGTTTTGTGCAGATGTGTTTATTTTTGACGTGTTTGGTTTTTCTTAAAATGTCACCTAGAGTCTAGACTGTTATTGCCAAGACAGGCTGCGACAAGGACGACTGTGAAATATTTTCTTGCAGCGAGTTTTACCTTCAGTGAACCTAACATAGTCAAACTGGATAACTGCCTAATGAAAGACTTGCTTATTAGTGGTAGATAAGTGTTGATTAAAGTTGTCACTTATAGCAACAGATCCTACAAATTCTTTGCTCTGTTATTTAACCTCAAGCGGCATGCACAATTTGGCAAACATCACAAAATTGTGGCGAAAACAAAAAGTGCAATGACTCTAATTGGCATCTCTTAGCATAGAAGATGAACTTTAGTTTTCACATCTAAAAATATTCCTGTATGAACAACAACAGTGCGAAACAGCCTCTTTCCTGGTTAAACAGTTCTCCCAAAGTACTATGGCAGTGTGTTGACACGTGACTGTAGGAAAAGATAGCGGCCAATGCAATTATCTGTCTGAGTGATTCCCTATCATCAGACCCTCATTCTATGCGATACAGCCTTTTCCATTATGTCGTGTTATTTGCATGTTTTTCATTCACCTAAAATTGATGTTAAATTGTTTTTTCCATCCTCCTCATCTCCAATTCAATAACAAAATCAGACTTTTCAATCCGCCGTGCGACATTCTGTCAGAGAGGGTCAGGAATATCAGGCAGATAAACAATTATGATTTTTTTCTTTTAAAAGTGCTGTTTATCTGCACCAGGCCTATTGAGGAAACTTAAAAATGCATAAAGCTTCGTGCCTCTGTCAACAGTCGGGACCTCAGCGGAAGTCTGTTCAAGTAGATTAGAGAGGGAAAATGATTGTATTTTATCTATTTGAGATCATCAACTGAGATTGTAATGTTAAAGCTCTATTGTTACTTTGAACCTGACAGCTGATGAAGAACATGGCAGCAACAATGCCCCCGTCGAAGAGCATTCTGTTTCGAAATGCATGCCATTTCCTTGTGCCGTATCTAATTATGTTGAGAAGCGGTTTCTAAATGATGAACATTTGGCTGTTATGCTAGGGCTGAGACGACGACGGTTTATGACACGGTGATAGGTCACAGCAATTTGAACTGTTGTGGATTGTTCGCTAGCTCCAGGAACATATGGCGCTAGAATATGAACCCTGGAAGAGATTGTTTTAATTTGCTCACCTTCTCTCCATCTCTCTCTCATTAACTCTGCACGGTGGTAGCCATCCGCTCGGATTTGCATAAACTGGCACAGGGGTCACAGGAGGAGCAATTTCTTACTTTCTCACGTGACGCTACCCAGCTGTTCACCTCTTTTGCGATGTTGCCTGTTCAGGGATCACAGGTCAGACAAACTCCATGCTGTTTCTCACAGCTACACTGCTCTCAGCATGCAGCATTTCCTGTCATTAGCATCTGTGTTTCACTGAGGTGCAAACACTTCAATCAGTTTTGACAGTCAAAAATTACAAGAAAGTAAAATGAACATGTCCAACAGTTCAGTGTTACTTTGAAACTGTAATTTGTCAATCTACAAGCTACTCAATTTAAATACTAGCAGTAAAATTAGAAAACAGAGTAATTTATATAATTAAACATAGCTGAATAAATAGAAGCATTTGTCTAAATATTATATTATGAAACATATGTAAATGATATGGAATTTTTAGAACGATATATTATTCAAATATGTATTACTTTTATCGTTGTTGTAAATGTATATAAATTAATATTATTATAAATAAATAGTCATTTAAATAATATTAGTAATAATATAACAACAATTAGTAATAATAACAATAATAATAATAATGATGAATATTATTATTAATTTATATTTTTACAACAACACTATTACAATTATTATTATTATAGTATTATTAAAATTCATTTTAATATTAATAATATTTATTTAGATATATTTACAACAACAGTTCATACACTGTAAAAAGTGATCAGTTGACTTAACTTAAAAAAGTGATGAAACCCATTGCATTAACATGATTAAGTAAATAAACTTGACAAAATAAGTTTGGAATGATCAAGTTCAAATAACTCATTTTTTTCAATTATGCATAAAGTTTATTTACTTAATAATTTAAGGCAGTGGGTTTTCTCACTTTTTTTAAGTTAAGTCAACTGATCACTTTTTACAGTGTATCAGTATTATTATTAACAATAATGTATTATTAACAATAATTAATAATACTAATTTATTAATGCGAGAGCAGACATTTGATTTTTACCTCAAACTCTGAATAGATTAGTAATTTTTTTGTTGTTCTCACGTGTAAAATAACTAAAATGTAATGTGTAAAATGTATGGCGGAATCTCTACAGGGTGACATGTCAGCACAAAACCGAATATCAAAAGAGAGGAACACACAATACAACCACAGCAATTTAATTTAGACAATTAATCTTGCCCTCCCACTCCTTGAATTTGGTGTAATGAGTATGCAAATACGTTTGTGCTATTTACGCTATTACACTGTTAAGGCATGTGTGTTTAATCCATTGGAGATTGTGTTCTGCAAACACTGAGGGTGATGGAACTGAGTCTGGGTGGTGTCAACAGTTCAATAATATGTCACAGTGAAGGCAATCAAGCTCATTAACAGAAATAAAATGATAGCTCACAGGATTCATAATTAAACGTAATTATGCACACATAAAATAACAGCTGTGACATCAATGGTTTATTAGGGCAGAGCTTACCTGTTGACAGTCCCTCAGGCAGCAAGAACAAACGGGTTAACGGTTGTGTGTGTGTGTGTTGGTCTGGGTCAGGTTTTGCCTACATTGTGGGATTGTGTGTGTTACATGTGTACAACCGACCATAAAGAAAAGAAAAGAGGGAAGATGGAGAACTGGAAACAAGCCTTTGTGGGAACCCGCCAAGCTGTGTTCCGTGGGACCCGTGGAGGCCGTAGTAGAGGCGGTTGTCGAGAGGAGTCCCGACACCACTCTCCACTCTGGCCTCTCTTTGATCCTGGGTTGGTGGTGTCCAGTCCAGCCAAGCCTTCGCCGCTGGTTCCATCCAGCACTAGGCCCTCTTCACCGCTGGTTCCGTCCAGCACCAGGCCCCCTTCGCCGCTGGTTCCGTCCAGCACCAGGCCCTCTTCGCTGCTGGTTCCGTCCAGCACCAAGCCCTCTGCGCCGCTGGTCCCGCCCAGTCCCGAGTCTATGCATCGCTCCATACCCACCATACCAGTGGGGGTCTTGATAACGTTTGAGGAGAACGAGCTTGCTGACTGGGACACAAAGCTTCCACCATTGATCCCAACCAGCCCAGAGCCGCCATCGCTGATCCAGCCTTCTCCACCGATCCCGTCCAGCAGTGGGCCCGTCGCCTGCCCGCCAGAGCCTGAGCCCGTCGCCTGCCCGCCAGAGCCTGTCACCTGCCCGCCAGAGCCTGAGCTTACCTGCACGCCTGCCGAGCCAGAGTTTCGCGTCACGCCTGCCGGGCCGGAGCTTCGCGTCACGCCGGCCGAGTCAGAGCCTTCTCCGCTGGTCCCGTCCAGTCCTTCAGAGCCTTCTCCGCTGGTCCCGTCCAGCCCTTCTGAGCCTTCACCGCTGGTTTCATCCAGCATATCCGGGCCTTCACCTCTAGCCCACCCAGAGACTTTCCACGTCCCGTCTGCCCACCCAGAGACTGTCCACGTCCCAGAGCCTGTCCCAGAGCCTGTGATTCCCCCCAAGAAAGTTTTGGGGGGGGGGGGGGGGATATAGGCCACCTGAAGGTGCGTCTCCGCCATGGCCGCCCAAAGGTGCGTCTCCGCCATGGCCGCCCGAAGGTGCGTCTCCGCCATGGCCGCCCGAAGGTGCGTCTCCGCCATGGCCGCCCAAAGGTGCGTCTCCGCCATGGCCGCCCGAAGGGGATTCTCCGCCATGGCCGCCCGAAGGGGATTCTCCGCCAGGACCGCCCGAGTGGTGGTCTCCTACTCCGCCATGGCCCCCTGACTAGCCTGCTCCGCCCTGGAGGCTTCCTGCTCAGGGTAGGCCACGCCCTCGTCAGCCTCCAAGGCGCCCGCCCCCCCACCCCTATTGAAGTTATACGGCGCGAGGACGCGCCTTTTTGGAGGGGGCGTTATGTTACATGTGTGTCCTGTGTTTCCCCCTGCATTGTGTTTTGGTTCAGTCCTGTATCTCAGTTTTCCCGCTCCTCGTTTGTGTTCAGTTCCTTCACCTGTTTCTAGTTAATTTGCCCCAGCTGTGTCTTGTTCCCATGATCCGTTCTCTGTGTATGTAAACCCTGTGTTCTCCCTCACTCCTTGTCGGTTCTCGTTTGTATATGGTGCGTTAATGTTGAGTGTGATATATGGTTCCTGAGTTTTTGTCTATTAAATCCTGTTTTCCTGGTATCCTCGTCTCCTCGTGCTTCCAGCCATACACCATCCGTAACAGTGTGAGTACTTTGTCCTCACTCCAATGGTTTACAACTCAAACTCCTCACATAGACAGCTGCAGAGTAAAGTGAGTAAAGTGAGTAAAGTGAGGATATTTTGGCCGGTCCTCACTTTCTAAGACCTTTTTAAAGGCCTGATTGAGGGTCAAGACTTGGTTTTAGCCATAAGGTTATAATTAGGTTAAGAGTTGGTTTAGGTTAAGGGTTCGAGTTTTAGGCACTTAGTTGTGATGGGTAGTTGAGGGTAAGGATCTAGAGATTGCATTGTGTCAAATGTCCTCACAAAGATAGATGTATGTGTGTTTGTGTGTTTGTGTCTCTCTCTCTCTCTCTCTCTCTCTCTCTCTCTCTCTCTCTCTCTCTCTCTCTCTCTCTCTCTCTCTCTCTCTCTCTGTGTGAACAAGAGTAGACTAAATAGAGTAACTAGGTTGCCAGTGATGAATGCCAAAATGTCTGCAATCTTTCATGCTACTTTAATAATAATTCTTTAATTCAAATTTGAATAATTAATAAAAATAATTATTCAAAGTCTCTGGAGTCTTGTTAAATGCAATGTTTCTCAATAATATGAGTAAGGTTCATTGACAAGGTTCATTGAGAGACTCTTTGAGTGGGTAAGGGAAGCTGGTGGGACATAAATGAAAATGGCAGAAAATAGATGTAATTACGGATATGAAAATCATACATTTAGTTTAGAGGGCATCTATTCCATTTATTTGTTTTTCACATTTCCTCATTTTTTGCCCACTTTTTCACTCTTTGGCTTATTTATTTATTCAGCTTCCAGTTTGAAGTATTCACTGACTCATGTGATGTTTCCCATATGGCGCCGACAGCGTTATCTTATTCTCCAAGGCAAAGAAACTAAATGGCCGACTAAATGGCCAAATGACCTGAGTCCACCTCTATAAAGTTATACACCTACTGAAGCATTCTTTTGTGAGTCCTTCTGCTTTATAACCCTGTTTGCTTCTTTTTTATGGCTAATAATATTATTTTCCATGATTCTGACTCGCTATGTTATGGAGCAATTTTAAAAGCACTTTTGAATTCCCTGCTATAGGTGACAATGGAAGCTATTCATTTAATTTATGTTGTAAACAAACATATTGCAGAACCGTTATCTGCAGATTGCGGCTTTTCATTGACAAAATATTCTGTCTCGGTCCCCACGCCCCAAAGACTTTTTCCATTTGGCCCACTTGTTGAAGTTGAATAGCTTTGGTTTATAGTGTCTTTATGCACAGCACTGTAAGCAAGGAGTATGAATATATTCAGTCTTCTTGTCTAATGGACTGATCGATTACCAAATACCTAATTCATCTTTTGATTGATCATAAAGTTTGCATTCGCATACAAATTATGCCTTCACTCCAATAAAACCAACAGAAGCTGTAACTGATTAATGACTACAGCTGCAAATACAGTCAAACTGTCACAGTTTGGTGTAAAAACTGTTGTTTTTCAGTCTGGGCCATGAGCCAGAACAACACAGCTGTGGTTTAGTGTGTTGATTGAATAAGATGTCCTGAGCATCACATACTATATAGCTGTAAAGTTGCAGGCAGCAATTTTGAATCAAGCTGAGTGTTTTCATTTTAAAACTGTGTCAGCCATTTTAAGAATTGGCCTAGCATAATGTCATGACAGTAATGTGGAACTGGGGCTGCATGATATTGGAAAAAACTGAAATGGCGGCATTATTTGAGTTGAATAGAATCATTCTAGAATGAGTGGGGTGATTTTTTTGGTGCATCTGCATAAACAAATATAAACTTTAAAAAAAGCAGAAATATTACTCTAACTCTGAATACAAAATCCTTGTGGGACTGAACAATTTGGGAAATTTTTGAGTGTTCATAATTGGGTTTGCTTTTTTCAAAAACCAACTCAAAATAAAAACATGCTCTGCTGGTTTTAGAATGTGTGTTCATTTACACGCCTACAGTCAGAAGCTGCTTCACTCTGAAACCAGTAGTGCATATATTTAATTAAAACACAGCCTGCGAGATTTGACAATTCCACTAATGCCATATCACAATATGCATTTAATTTTCATATATCGTGCAGACCTAAATGGAACTGAGAACTTCTTAGGTCATAATTTGTGCCCAACCCGAATTGACCTGAATCAGGTGAATCAGATGTGCATAAAATAAGAAAAAAAAGAAAAACCCAACCTGAGACCGACCCGATAAAATGGGACCCTAGTCTGACCCGACAAAGTGGCATTTTGTTTTAAACCTGACTGGACCTGAATGTAAAAGAGGAAGCTACATCTACACTTGCCTGCATGCTAGTGGGAAGTAAGGACTTTTAAACCTGCATGACAACAATAAGAAACACAATGGCAGGTATGCCCATCTTCTTACCTTATAGACGAGAACAATCATCTGGTCCTTTTAATGTTTTCAGTTAGATATGTTGATAAGCCATGTTGCCAGATACTTTGTACATGTCAAAATTGTGGGAAAATATGTCTTCCATGAATTTTCCCAAATTGTTTTGTTTGAAGAAAAACATGAAAATATTCAGTTATTGTTTGTTAATTTAATTTAGTTAATTACTGTATTTAGATGTTTTCTGTAATCGATATCTGGCAACAGTACATAATTTTTCTGCCGGGATGAGCCATTTCAAGTAGTTAAACCACTCACAAGCTTTATGTTGCACCTCAAATGACAACAAGGAAATTTGTATTAATGTTAATATTAAGCAAATCCCAGCACTCATCCTCTTAAATGCTTTAGGGTTTTGCAGAGTGCGTTTATATGGACGGTACGCCACTGCTGCACGCACCAGTATCCAGGAGTGTTTGGTCATTTACACAGAAGCGCGGACTGACAGAGAACAAAGAAGGGGGATAATAACATTGTCAATTCGGGTCTTCTCGTGTCCAGTTTTGAACCCGAACCCGGTCAGGTCTCTGCTCTGAAAGTGGACCCGGACCCGTGAAGACCTATATAAAAAAAAAGAAAAGAAAAAAAGACGGAATTGCTTTCATCTTCAGCCAATGTATGGCCACATTTAATACTTTAAATGGTCACTTTGAATGGTCCTAATCCCCTTAATGGGAGACAAACACATAAATAACATACCAAAAAGAAACGTTTCCTTAAAGTGGTGTTCATTTTCAGCACAAAACGAGCTGGTTTAACGCCTCTTTCAGCTCAAAGCCAGCCCAGAACTGAGCTAAGTCTTCTATTAATCTAGGGTTGTGAGTGCGGGTGTCCAGATGGCTGAAATTGCATCATGTATTTCTTGTTTATCTCCGACTCTCTTTTCTGTCTACACTTGAACAACAGGGGGATTGCTTCAGAGAATGGCAGTGATCAGAGAGATCTTTGATAGCTAATGCACCGCTGGACTGTTTCGAAGCCCCATATGACACACTCCTCTTCGTTACTGCACCAATGCTAGCAGCGCGCTTTGTAATGCAAATACGCCATTATATAGTTCCTCAGCTCGATTACACACGAGACAGACATTGTGAAACGACGGCCTTGATATGAGAGGGGGCGAAAAAAAAAGAAACCATTTTGACGAGCGATGGCACTAACTGAGGAAGTCACCCATAGTGGTTCTCTTCAAAATCTCTGCGATCGTTTGAAGTTCTGCCAAGAGTTTAAATATTCTGTTTTTCGCATTCTCAACCCTTCTAGGTCAGCCGGAGAAGTTATTTGCGCGACGTTGGAGCTCAGAAAGTCAGCAAAATCTGCGGGAGCCGCAGGGTCGCCAGCCGTCCGAGATGCAGAGAAGAAGAAAATGAAAGATTCTGTCCATTTTTAATTAGCCCTTGAGATAAACCATCAGGCGCTCATCTTCTTCTTCGTCTCACGAGCGCCCGTTTTCTTCCCCGGTAATGCGCTGAGTAGTGCTGGAAAATCTAATGTCTTAATTACAGGAGCGGTTGATAGTGATAACAGCCTCCATCGCCCTTAGAAATAAAGAGCTTATGTGCACACGCAAGCACACGGGGCGGCAATGTGAAAGCAAGGTGAAGCAGATCTCGATGTGGTAAACAGCACTAGAGCTGACGACTCTTTAGTCGGCATTGACCTGGGGAGAAGGAGAGAAGAGAGCTCTGGCGATGGGAATGATTTCAATTACCTTCTCTTAGGAGCAGCAGGCCATAAATCTCTCTCCTCTATCTTAATCACCTCTGCAGTGAAGCCCATAGTCAATCTGTTGCAGACACAATCAGTCTACATGAACACTTCATGTCAGGCTTAAACCCTGTGTGCTAGCTACATCATCACAATTTAATTGGGCTACAGAAGAGGTGCACGCCAACATCTCAACTGTGTTTTGGCAACCCGTGACTCCAGAGTCTTGCAACTGCTCATTCTTGCATTTCTTTTGATCGTAAACCCAGGACAATAATGTCTTTGAAATAAAGTATCTCTTTAATATAGAGCATAGTTCACCATGCACTAATACATTCTAACAGTTTAATAATCTGATTGTTGGAGTTTGTTGGGACAGTGTGAACTACTTAACCCCTAATAAAATTCACTATGGCATGTAGTAAAGGGGTGTGTTTACAAATGTATATTTAATAACTTCTGTTGTATTCCATTTAACTTCAGTTTGGAACTTCAAACTTCCTTTTTGGGAAAAGTGGAATAGAAGTTGCATATGGAAGGACTTTGAAATTTGTGTGGTAATTCATAACTCACAATTTTGTTGAATTGCGGAGATTTGAAGGGTGTATGAGCAGTATCAGTATCAATCGTTAATTGAAATAAAGCTGATTTTTTTTTTTAATTTAAATATATAAATCAAAGCTATATATATATATACATACACAGTGTCTCAACTAAATCAATAAAAATGACAAAAGCACATGACAAAATTACTACAAATTAAACTAAAATGAAAACTGCAGAAAAGCTAAAATTCAAATTATTATTAAATATTAAATAATACTGATAAAACCTTTACCTTTCCAAATGAAATGCATAAATTAGTTCCTATACACTGCAAATTGTACTTCTTATGATAATTTTGCACCTGCAAAACAATTGCCAGCCTTACGCAGCATTTTTTATCTGCAATTTCATTGTTAGGAGATTCTGTTTGACAGTTGAACAAAAGATAACACTTTCATTTTAGTTTTCATTTAATTTAATTTAATGTCATCAGGTGATGGAATGCTTTTATTCTTGGAAGTTAGTTATATCAAATAGGAACATCCCACATCTGACTTTAAATGAAACATATTTGCCTTAAAATTCTCTGTGTTGCTTGAGGTGAACGTTCTACTAGTGAAAAGTGTGATGGTTTGTGACACTGTAGCCCCACTGAAACCCTTTGTTGGGTGTGTAAGTTGTATATTAAATGTTATACAAATGTGCTAAAAGTCCGGAGAAGAACAGCAGCCTCTTCGTGCCATGCCACATTACATGTAATGGACTTTCTGCATACTAGACTATGCACTCAGAAGCCACCCTTGTTATCAAGAACATTATTATTTTATGCTATTTTTGCTCTGCTAGAGCAAAGGGTTATTTTTTTCCACCATGTGCCCAATGTTTGCACAGGCCTTGCAAAGTTGATGATAATGGGTTTTTTTGGGTAACATTTTGCTTGGCAAGATCACTATTATCTTTGCTATGTTGTTGGGTTAGATACTAGATCTAGATAGTTAGATACTAGACAGACCAAATCTCTTGCATTTTTGTGAAAAATATAAAAATAAAATTTATACTTGCTTTAGGCACCAATATAAGATGTGTATGACTTCATTTTCTTTTGTAAAGAAGGTTGTAAAGAATAAAATGTGTTTTTATTAAGATGTCCTTTAGCATCAACGTGGTCATAATTCTACCTTTGTAGGCCACAATTGTATGAGAGACAACATATTTTGTATGTATAAAAGAGTAAAGAGACTTTGCTTGTTCCTGGTTTATCTTTAGCATGTTATCCTCATCAGTCCCTAAAAAAAAGTCAGATCTTTCTCTAATCTTATCATTGGCTGCGTGTTCCAGTCTCCAGTGGTCCGTTTTGTGTGTTGGGGCAGTGTATCCTTTCCACCCCAGAGGCGGGATGACAGTGATGAAGCGGGCAGTGGTAACCTCACCAGGACCGCCGTGACCTTGGAAGGACCGCTCCGCTCTGCAGGGTGCCCAGTAATTTTCGGTCCTGGCCTGGCAGAATACACACACGCACACTCAGGACAGCAGGGTTGCCCAATACTCAGTTATACGAGCAAACAGGTCAGGAGAACGGTGAATAATAAGTTTTACATTATAACAGCTCCCTACCCCCAGTTTGAGTGGCTATTGAGATAAACACTGACACTTCAAGGGGGAAAAAAAATCTAAAAAACAAGACGAGTTATTTATACATTTAATTAAATTTTTTGTTTGTTTACTTATTAATTTTACCCCATTGTAAACGTTATATAATATATATTTGTATTAATAAAGTATTACATTTATTATTATTATTAGATACAGAATAACATTTTGACTCTCCTCCTCCACAAAGTGATGTTTTGTTGCTGAACGAGTGTTTTTGAACTATTTACTTATTAATTTATTTGTTTGTTTGTTTATTTAATTAATTTTTTTCCATCGGCAAACTTTTTAATAATAATAATAATAATAATAATAATAATAGTTATTATATATTTTTTTTAAAGTGGATAAATGGAGGAAAGGATTTGTACAGTACTTGACAACTAAAGGAACAGTACTTGACAATGTCACGGTAAACAGCCAGGAATCTTAACTGTAGAATTACATTCAGAGTTGAAGGCAGTGCAATCAGAGGACAACATAAAGAAGGAGAGTAACAGGGAAAGACAGACATGATTGAGAGGATTGTTATCAGTTTGGAGAGAGAGACAGATAGAAAGATGAGTGAAGACATGAGAAGGACGGGGATGGCAGTGACAGAGACACCCTATGCCCCTAAAATCCCAAGGGACTTTTCCTAGCAATGATAACAAATGAAACCATGTGTGTTGCTGTGTGTCAGCAGCCGAATAAACACCGCAGCTAAATATGTTTGCCACTCCTCCTCTTCTGAGTGCCTAATCCTATTCAATAAAAACAGAAGGACAAAAACACTGACAAAAGCATTATTTGAGTTTAATATTTTTAATACAGTAAATAGTAATATCTTACATTTTAAAGATAATATTGCTATGTATTTACTTTGTCAATGGAAATAGCTCCAAACAGTCACAACATGATTGTGACTCTCCTAGAAACACATTGATCCTGAATGAATAAATGTCCTCCACCCATCCATCCATCCATCCATCCATCCATCGGAAAATAATGTTTCTATGCAAACAGAGCTCAATTCTGTTTAAAAGAAAAAAGTGTCATTGTTCAGCTGAGGTCAGTTTAGTGTTGATTCAGTTCTGTTCAATTACTGTGTAAAGATAATCAAATATGAAATGAATAAATTTTTCTTCACAAAAAGAGTAGACTATACTTTTTTGTGTGTAGTATAGGCGAATTGCAATGCAGCATGCTACTGGGTGCTTTCACACTGGCAGTTTAGTTGGGAACGGGGCGCTGTTCGCATGGAAAATCGCTAATGGGAACGCAGTCATGCGCACCCGCATAATAGCACCAAATTAATAAAAAAACAATATATGGACCCGCGTTCTGTTTTCTATCATGCATCGTGCATGTTTGCGATAACGTAAGATGCACGCAAACGCACCAGGGTTTGATAGAATCAAGTTGAGTGTGAAACCAGACCAACGCTGCGAGGGGCGCCGCCCGCCGGGAACAATCGCGCTCGGGCTCAGACCACACCAAACGAGCCCAGTGTGAAAGCACCCTTAGTTCATTTAGATCCTGAATTAATCAATATTTTTCAGCAAATCTGTTAAGTTAATGATTCAAATGACTCGCTTGTAAAGACAGTCACTTGTACTGGCATAATAATGGAAGAAGGTATTCGCGAAATAAACTATTTTAATTTATAGAAGTATATTTGCAGTTTTCCTCAGCTATTTTTTTTTACTCGTCTCTCAACATCTTTTGATTCTAATTGAAGTTGTGTTTTTTATATTAATATTACATTTTTTTAATTAAGTATAAATACTATTCAAAATAATTCATTAATTGCAGTTTCTTTAGGTGTGTTCGTCATCGGCTGCGGCTGGATGTAACTGATCGGCGAGAGTTGCCGCGTGCAGGCGGGGAGGAGCTGCAAATGGAGATATGAAGCCGGACACGTTGTGGCTCCCGTAGTTCATGGCAGACCACGTGGTGTTTGTATACTTTGAATCCGGCCAATCGTGGAACAGCTGTGTCGTCATCAAAGCTCGTGCAGCTGCTCTTGAGAAGCTGCGCTGGCTGAGTTCTCCGGCTACTCTCGAATCGCTCTCGCGGTACTTTGATGGCATACGTCACAGTCACGTGCGTCGGCGCTGTATCAAGTCGGACAAAATTTCTAACCGGCATGCACTGCTTCAAGTCAGCCGGCGATCGGTCTGCGCAGAGCTGCATGAAGTCGAACAAGCCTTTAGTGTTTCTCACATGATCACATGCGCCAGCCTCCATGACTCGCCACTGGAGTCAGGGGCGGACTGGCCATCTGGAGTACCGGGACTTTTCCCGGTGGGCCGCTGGCCAATGTGGGCCGGCCCGGTACACAAATATAAAAAATGACGGAAAACATAATATTATATTTCTTTTCTACGAAAATGGATGAGGAAATCGATCGCGTGGGCGCGGCCGACAAGGAGTGTGTTTCGTGTGCATGCAGGCCCGCCCACAGAAATGACTGGGCCCCTGAAAAGGTCCAGTGAATGGGCCCTCCCCAAATCTGCAATAGGCTACTCATATCATGCATGTGCTCTCTCTCTCTCTCCTACATTAACACATACATTTAACTGAGAGAGACTTACTCAGTGATGGGGTCTATAGTTACACACACACACACACACACACACACACACAGGGCTCTCAAGTGTCACGCATTGAGCATGACAGTCACTCATTTCGGTCTTTTGTCACGCACTCCCGCCACACATTGTATTTCTCACGCGGAAAAACGATTTATAATATATTTAATATGCCGCAGCGCCCAAAATGTCTCTGGCCGCGTCGCTCTCACATTGGACCGGCAGGAATCAAGCGCGTCTCCCCTGTGTTGTTGTTAGTCGAGCTACACAAAAGCCAATCAGAAAATAGCACTATTATATCTGGGTATAATTTAACGCAACAACCAATGAAAAAAAAAAAAGAAAATTGTCATGAAACAACCCCATTCCCGCGACCTGTCCAATATCTTGGTGTGTTCACACCGAACGCGTATTTAATTATTTGCGCGAGTAGATTACATACAAAGTCAATGCAAAGACGCGAATAGACGCATCATTCGCGCCGGGCGTTGCGAATGACGCGAATTGGGCGACGCGTTTGCTGCGAACGTCTTCCGCGCAAGTTGAAAATTTTGAACTCGAGCGGAAGATTCAAGCGTCTAACTAGGCGCGATATACGCGTATTTGACGCTCTTTTCGCGTTCGGTGTGAACACACCACAGGCTGCCACTCTGCAGAAGCAAATTCCATCTTCGATATGTTGGAGTAGTTTTGTCCGGACACTGCACATGACAACTGCTGTAAATGACATGAAATATTCTCTCAGTCCTTGCGCATCTGATAAGGCCTCATTAGATAATTTACAGGACGATTTTAGGCAATCGATTGCTTCAATCACACTGGGGAGATGGTGAGCAATAGGTCTTACTGTTTCTTTTACTGTCTATGGTCTTACCGTGTCAATTCGCGCACTCCATCGTGTGTCACTCACTTGCGCTGCTGACCGCGAACTGGCGCGAAGCACTGGCGTTTTGACTTACGTACAACAAAAAATAGACTACTCAGACCATTTTCAAGAGAGGGGTGTTTGATTATGACACAGGCTACATTTTACTCAAGCAACATTAAATAAAATGCATTTTTTTCTCACTTTCAACAATAAATGGTGCTATTTTGGTTAAAAATAAAATATGGTAACCTTTGCTTATATTTAGGATGAACATAATTATTGCTGGACTGCATGGGCCCCCCCTAGCGGCTGGGCCCCAGAAAACGTTCCCCTTTATCCCCCCTTATGGACGGCCCTGTGTGCATGCATGTGAGTGTGTAGCTCTCCCTCCCTGTTAATTAGTTTGGTCTACTCCATTGCGTATCTTGAAACACGCCCTCTTTCACGTCCTGCAAAAACACACCAAGCCAACGCCGATGAACTAGCGCAGATGAAAGCTTGTGTTGTCGCCTGTGTCGCGGGTAAAAGCTGCACTTGAACACACCGGGAGAACTACTGCCGACTGTCAGCTAGCATGGTACGGTGGCCGAGAAGTTGCACGGCACAAAACGGACAGAACATTTCAAACTGAAAAATAAATAAGATATCATTCATTACGCCAGTAATGCATCTATTTAGTGACCAGAAGCGAGCTAGCCAGCTAGTTTCCAGCTAACAACGTTGGCAGAACGTTTAACAATGATCTGCGTGGACTAATACGTTATGGGGGCAATAACTGAATATGTTAAAAACACACAAAACCACTTCGGTATCAGAGCACATCGACAAGTCTGTCATAATGAAAGAGAAACACTTACCTCTACCGTAGACAACAAAAGCACACATTAAAAAAAATAGCGCTAAGACAACCGGATGGATGCGGGTCCGTCACTGATTGAATGTGTTGTGACCCTGCGTGTACTGTCTATTTCTGCAGATATATTAGTCTATATTCGTCATTCAAAAAGAGAAACTGACGCTACAGGCTGCAGATACACAAACTGTAAACAAAGCAGTGCGTGCTTACCATTTGAATATCAATCCTGCTAAACACTTTCTTTTTTTCCACTCCGCTCATGTTAATATTGAAATATTCGCCAAGGAACACTCAGGCAAGATAACATTAGAACAGCCTTATCTGTGCTGTTTTGACTTCTTTGCTCGCTGTTTTGCTAATATTATCATGCAGCGCACTGACTCGTTCACTAAGCTGAACAGCCAATCAGAGTTCCCTCTTTCACCGACATGTTGAATCGGCCGAAAAAAAGCCGACGAGGACCAATTTCAGCCGACGGAACACACTGGCCCCCAATTTCCACCAACTGCAGAACGGCTGCGGATCGGCTCCGCCGTCCTTCAATACCTACCAGATACGGATTTTTTGCGGAACGGCTGCGGCCATGACTGACAGCTGAAGTCACGAGGACACACGATATCTCGCGATTCGCGAATTTACGTTTGATCGCGCGATATAACAGGATGTAGTTTCTATAAACAGAACCACAAAACAAGCAACAGTTTGTTTCCGAGGAGTACAGGGGAAACAACTATGTGCTGACCTGCTGATCTCCCTTTTTTGTGGAGATTATTGTGATTCTAGTACAATATTTATAATTAAATATAATCAACTTATAAAATGCTAAATGTTTATTTGGGTTCCTTTTTGAATGTATTGGGAAAGTAGTAGGCTGTGTAAATAAAGTTACCTATTGTTCTTGTTGGAAAAGGGAAAACTATATTTTTATTTTGGAAATTACCGGATGTTTTATTTAGTTTCTGTGCTCGACTACCTGCAGCGCTCTCCGGCATCCGGCAAAAATAGAAACTCTGCGTATCTTCTCCGAAGGGCTGTGGTCGCCGGAGCTGGGACGGAGTTGGAACGCAGGCGTTCCGCAGGCAGTGAAAATGCACACATTGACTTTAATGGAAACCTATTGACTCCACCGCCGTTCCTGAGCGGATCCGCAGCCTTTCCGCAGTTGGTGGAAATTGGGGGTGAGACGGCCGACCGTCGGCTTGGTGTG
This sequence comes from Rhinichthys osculus, assembly GCA_029959095.1. NCBI lineage: Eukaryota > Metazoa > Chordata > Actinopteri > Cypriniformes > Leuciscidae > Rhinichthys > Rhinichthys osculus. Next base: position 27,365,786 of record JARWKJ010000014.1, read on the forward strand.
TTCCAGTGTTGGTGTGCTTAATTTACAGAGATATAGAGATTGATCCTTTACATTGAATTTCTCTGAGCAGATAATTACAAAGAATTGTCCATGGATGAAAAGGGGAAGAAAAGAAAAGGTGGAGCTGAAAAGTTACGCGTTAAAAAAAGCATTAGAGGTAGATGCTGTGAAATGCTTCAAATTAACAGATTATACATTTGGTGCGAAGAGTAGCAGTTCAACAGGCTCTGGTGGCCCTAGCTCCCCCTGACTAGCTGATATAATGTCTATAGTTTTATATTAATAATGTTGTGTGTCTAAAGGCCCGTTCACACCAAGCACGATAACTATAAAGATAACGATAAAGATATAATTCTAAAAATCGTTCTCCATATAAAAGAATAACAGAGTTCACACCACAACTATAACGATAAAGATACGAGGAACGATATCGTTGGGATCACTTTCAGAACGATTTTTTTTCAGCTGTCGAAGGATAAAACACTGACAGCCAATCAGAATCCATTCTAATTTAAAGGTCTACTTTGAAACCGCAGCGCGGGCGCGCGCGTGCCTAGAATAAAAAGACAGTTATCAGTCGTTGGTGTGGACGCATATATAGTTATCTTTATCGTTATCTTTATAGTTATCGTGCTTGGTGTGAACGGGCCTTTAATGTTCTTCTGTTTGTTTCCCTTTGGTTTTACAAATATGACCTAATATATGTTGTGTTACTTAAAATAAATGTTTAAACAGCTTTCATTTTTGTATTGTGTTATATTTTTATGCTATAAGTGGTGTTTAAAAATATTCTGCAAATTAATGGGCCAATGTGTTATGATGTGAGATGTGGTGGGCTGCTGTGGGCCAGAAAGTCCAGGGCCACTTTTTGGTCCCAGTCCGCCCCTGACTGGAGTCTGAGGGCATTGTGTCGATATATTCACTGGTCTGATATAATTAGACATGGGGGTGACGATGAAGAGTGTTTCCGGTCCCTTCTATCAGCCTTTCTGATGAAGGGGAAAGTGTGAATGGAGGTTATTTGAAAGTGAATGGCGTTGTGAAATTGCACTTTTCTCCTCATGGATACCGCTGGCGTTTCAGACATAAATCCATTCAGCACAATCGCTCTACTCTGCAAAGGGGAGGCAGTAAATGTCACATTCCCCTCTCCGTTCTGTTAAATGCAATGTGACAGTGAATGCCAAAAGTGGCTTTGATGTACAAGCAGTTAATTCTTTACTCATAGGTGGCAAGGGAACGTGAGCTCTGACGTTCGCCTCTGATAAATGAAACTAATTAAAAGGATAAAGACTGTCTTTGACTCGCCATATTTCATATTCCTGGACAACTATTACAGGTTAATTATTTGGACATAAACTCAGTTCCTTTGGGTCAGGCCTTCCTCGACATACAGGGTTCATTAGGTTATATGAACCTAAATCACTTTATGTATTTAAAAGAAAAGCTATCATCTACTGCTTAGGAAAGACTCTTCATTCAGAAACCTGTTTTTGTTTTACTGTAATTAACCCCCTCAGACCCATCAAGCTTGAAGACCAACTTGGTGAGGTTGGGAGACCAGCTTAAACCAGCAAACCAGCCAAAAGCTGGTCCGGCTGGTTAAAATGGCCTTTTTTTATGGAGATCTCATACCATATATCAAACCAAATGGTGTTTGAAAGTGAGCACAAACACACTTTCTAAAAACAACATTTTCCCAAAATGAAGTATTAAATTATATATTAGATATAAATTATTAGACAGAATTCAGACACAGCCTCTTTGGACAATTTCTCATTGTGATTAGTGGAACACGTTCATTGTTAATATGTTGTGATGTAACTTTTAATCAGCTGTAAAATCATTTGATTAAAAGTAATTTAATAAGTTCCTAAGAATGAAGTTGGATCTGAGAAACTTTTTTTCCTTTTTTTGGATTTGTTTGATATTCTATTTTAACATATTGTATTACATTTTAACATTATGTGTCCAAATACTTCTGGAGGCAACTGGAATCAAAACAGAATAATACACTAGTCTGATACAGTCGCAGCAGTTTAAGTAACAGAAAATTATATTTATAAAAGTGGTAATAAAACAAGCTTTTGTGCAGTAACCTTAGTGTGAGGAGAGGTGCAATACTAAGGATTTCATCAGGGAAAGGTGTGCGACTAATTCCTAAATTTATAGTGTGAATCCTCATCGCTGTGTTTAGGTGTTACAGAGGGTGCAAATTTCGAGAGAGAGAGAGAAAGAAAATCCAAATGAGAGGGCCAGACAAAGAGAGAAAACAGAAAGAGAGGAACTCAGGTCAGCTCAGGGCCTTTACAAGTATGTGCTGTACCTGAACCTCAGCACTCGAATAAAAAAAGTTTGGTCTCGTCTTCTCACAAAGAGTTTTAATAGCGCTCAATTCTGAGGGATTATTCAGCTGAGCTTTATCTACCGCCGTATTCAAAGTGAGTGAGAAAAAGACATTGAAGCGGCTACGTTTTCTGCAGCAATCATTTCTCCCTGCTTTTTCCCATCTGGCTGCCAGGCTTCATTACTGTGCTTTTAGTCAAAGCTGGAGGGATTTAACCTGAATTCGGCAGCTTTGAATCGATATACAGAAAGCACTCAAAGGAAAACGTGTTTGCCTAACTTTGCATGTGATCTGATTCCCAATTAAAGTTACCGTTACTATTTTGATTACTTGAAATGTAAACGTAGGCAGATTTCCCCCCACCCCGCTTACAAGTTGTGTAGTGAAAAGTTTGGATTAGACAGGCTTCTCAGAATAACATTATAGCTTTGGCTATGTGGCCATCTGGCAATGTAGTTCTGGTCATACGCGATTAAATTACGATCTGCAAAGTTAATCAGATAGTACAGCTTGAATAAAATGGGCAGTTGGACTAAGGATTACAAGGGGTACGAGTACTAAAGACCAAAACATGGGGTCATTTCATGAGGATTTTTATTTTTTATGTTTTGACATAAAAAGTTTTTTTGGATTATGAAAACTTTCTAAAAAATAAAATAAAATCAGTAAAATGTGTATTTTGTCTCCCTGCAATAGCAGATTATTTGATGGCAGGCTATAGGTGGCAGAGGCAGGCTAAATGGACATAAATAAAGACATAATTATTAATAAAACTAAAAACACACATGATTAAGTCACGTTATTTACCGTATATACTCGAATATAAGACAAGGTTTTTGTCCTAAAAATAGGCTGAAAAATGGGGGGTCGTCTTATATTCAGGGTCATCTTATATTCGAGTGGAGGAATCGATTGATAGCCTTTTTCTCCCGCGCCGTCGACTGACGAGAGCGCCGAGGATCTCGATGTGGCGCGGACGCGCTTGGAAAAAACGAGCGCGTCGCTTCCATTATGAGCATGCATACCGCGCGCCTACATTTGAAATAACGAACTTGAGTGCGCAAAAGACGCAATATGTGACCGGGGGGGGGGGGTCTCTGCTCGCTTGTCTCCGTCTCCTCTGTGAACCGCGCTTTTTCTTGCGCGGCTCCAGCAGATTGAGAGAGAGAGAGCGGGAGCCGGATTGTTCTCAAAAACGGCCAGACGACCCCGCAGGGTGATTAAATCCATCCCGTCGCACTCAGGGCAGCCGCAGTCATGGCCAATCAGGAAGCGCATTTGTGCCGGTCTCCGCCGACAAGCGGGCCTCTACACGAGGCACAGGTGATGCGAGGCATTTGTAACAACGCCTCGAAAATTTGCTCTTAAAATTATTTTCTGTTGAAAACCATGATTTTTTCCACAAAAATCTATTTTTCCCCAAAAATAAGTCTGGAAAATGGGGGGGTCGTCTTATATTCAGGGTCGTCTTATATTCGGGTATATACGGTAATTTTTGTGATTTAATGTGCTGAGTAAAGTCATTTTTCCCACTGTGCCTGATATTAAAATCAGTACGACACACTTTGCAAAAGGGGTGGGCATTGTCGATATGGCTTCGAGATATTAAATTAAATTCTTCTGTCGAGCTATTGGTAAATGTACATGCATATATATATATATATATATAAATATACACTGTATATATATATATATTTTTGCCGGAGCACCACGTGAGTCTTCTCCTCCTATTTCTACTAGTGTTGCTTGATTCAACTTCCTGCGTTTACTACCTGGCGCAGATATCAACAGCACAAATGGGTTGGTTGCCAGGTTGAGGTCACAAATGGGTTGACATTTGAATGCTGTGTCGATTGTGTGAGTAGGATGCGTTTCATTCAAGATCTGGCAACTGGACTACCTTGGAATAACATATTAATGTGATTATTCATATAACTAGGTTTGGGCCATACATAAATTACGGGAGTTTCCCGGGAGAAATAACAAAACAGGAGGGGGGCAGGAATTGGGTGTAATATATGGGAGATTCAGGCTCTGCATATCCTTCCCAACAATGGAAAAGAGCAACTGATGCTTATTTTCAACAAGGCCCCCTGATCTTTCTCAGTTTTGGGAGCACCTCTTTGATTGTTTTGTGATCCTGTCACAATGTAATGCAGGTTTTACCAAGAGAACAGAATTGAAGGATGGGGAGTCACAGACTAAATTAGACCCAACGGCAAACCCACACCCACAGGTTATTCACATCATTGGTTCATCACTTCATATCTGAAGAGGAATTTTTTAATAGCTTAGGTCTTAATAGCAGCAAAAACATCCCTTTAAATTCTTAGAGTAAGAGAAAAGGTGCAAAAAGTTCAAGAAAACCAACTATATAAGTGGCCTCAGAGCAAAAAAGAAAAGACAAAACCAGTATATGATATGAGCCCTAATCAAGCAAGATTCAGCCCTGCGTTCTCCTTTCAAAGACCCAGTGGGGGGTGGCTGGAAAGAGAATAAGGAGAATAAATCGAATGGTCGAGTAAGGACAGTTCAAAGAACTGAAGGTGTGATGTGTAAGTTGCTGCGGTTATGTGTGGCATTGGCACTGGAATCATTGTAATCATTTCATCAATTTATTTCTTTACCCAACCTCAAAAGTTGTCAATGTATGGAAAGTAGTGCTGCCAAATTGATAAATCGTGATTAATCACATCTAACATAAAAGTTTGTGTGTGTGTGTGTGTGGGTGTATACCCAACCTCTATATATACAAACTTTTATGTTAGATTTGACACCACTAATTGAAACAGAAGCATCCTTCAAAAATCTTCTTTTGTGCTTCACAGAAGAAAGTATGTCAGGCAAAAATATTATCTACAATCTATTTAGGCTTGCAATGCTTTTGTGAAGTGTGTAACGCGCTGCTTCAGGAAGAAGGAGAAGGATAGCTCACAACTGAAGATATTACGTGCAGAGGCCAGACAGACTCACGGAGGCGATATGCATCTCACAACTCGTGCTTTATTCCACATCGAACTCGTGCAGCATAACTATCTGTCGCACGTCCTCCCGTCCACATTACTTAACAAGCAAAGTAAAACAACATAAAAGTCGGCATCAAACAGAAATTACACACATGGGCTGTTCGAGGTACACGGCATATAGCACATACAATACCAATAATGTCGACTCTTCAACAGGAGCGCGCAGCTCTTAAAGGGGCCACACCCTACCTCCACTCGTCACAGATTCTTAAAGGGGTCACACCATATTTCCACTCCTTACAAATTTCCCCCGGCCAAAAAAAGGCTGCCCTCAGCCGTACACAGCAAAGGAAGACTTCGACTTAACAACCACTCATACATGACTGATTTGAAAAGTTTACAAGACAAAGGGATAGCTAATGTACAAACAGTACGAGCATACATGTTAGCACAGTGTACATTAGTTCAGTAACACATGAGAAAAGTCTGATCACGACCCAAAAATGAAACACTCAATTTTTCTTCGATGAGACCCATGAACACACAGGAACAATAACAATTAACACTCTGGAACAACGGTTTAACGCAGTCTGTCATCCTTAATCTAACTCAAACCTTTTAACATGGTAGGGATTAGTCCACTTATTCACCGTCCAGTCAGAAGTAACCCTAGGGACTCTTCTCGGCCTCAGCGCATAACGACTCAGACCCTGATTTTCGGGTTCGGCAGTAACTGCGTCAGATGTCAAGTCATGAGAGTCAGAGACACCCACACCGTCAACAATGTCAGGAGTAAGGTCAAGTGAGTGTCCAGTACAACGTTCCGGCGAATTTTCATCTGAGTGTCGATTCAAAGATTTGTTTGAGTAGTCAATACCAACACTCTGGTCAGCATTACCCAACTCCTCACTGTCTGTTTGATAATCAAAGTCCACACCCAAAGGTAGTGACATCTCAACATCAGCATAGGAACTTGTTGTGGGCACGGCCGTGTCCCATGAATGAAAAGGCTGCAGATTTACTACATGAAACACGCCAGCATCTTCTCCAGTGTCCACGTTTGAAAGTCTGTAATTGACACTTGAACGTTTCTTAGAGACGCGAAACGGTCCAGCATAAACTGGGGCTAACTTGGCTGTAAAGTTTGCACCAGCATCAGATTTGGGGTGGGTTTTTACCCTGACCAAGTCATCCACAGCATAGGAAACCATGCGTCGCTTCTTGTCATAATAGCGCTTCTTTTTTGAATGGCTTGCACTTAGAGCAGCTCTGGCATGATTGTGAGCATCCTGCAGGGAATATCTCAAACTCTCAGGATAGGGTACCCCAGGATCATCAACTCCCACAGAATTTGGCTGTGTTATCAAGTCAAGCGGCGTGTCCAACTCACGGCCATATAACAACATTGCCGCCGATTGACCTGTGCTCTCATGGCAGGCAGTTCGAAGAGCAAAACAGAGTTGTGGAAGATATTTATCCCACGAAGTGTGCTTGTCCTCGTAAGCCCGTATGGCAGTCTTAAGTGTGCGGTTTACCCTCTCAGTGGCGTTCGTTTGTGGGTGGTACGCAGTTGTCAGCCGGTGTTCAGTACCAAGGGCCCCAAGCACATGCTCAAAAAGATTGCTCACAAACGGAGTCCCACGATCCGAAATGAGGTAGGCTGGTGCACCATGTCGAGCAAATATCTCACTCAAAAACTTACTCGCTGCCACTTGAGCTGTCGCTGACTGCACTGCACACACTTCCACCCATTTTGGAAAGTAATCAACGAAGACGATCAGATGTTCATTGCCACTCTGAATACGTGGAAGCGGACCCACAAAATCCACTCCTGTGTATTCCCAGGGTTTCATTGGCCTGATCAGAACCATCAGCCCTGTTGGTTTTCTTTGGCTCGTCTTCGTCAACTGGCACACAGGACAAGATATAACGTATCTTTTCACATCTGTCCCCATTTTGGGCCAAAAGAACCTTTGTTTCAGCCTGGCCAGCGTTTTTGTCACCCCCAGGTGTCCAGCTGTAGGATGGTCATGATAATACCTGAGTACAGTGGATCGAATTACTGTAGGGACATATAACTTAAGCTGCTTCATTGGGTGGAGACTGCAGGTTATCTTAGGGTCCTTGAAATAGAGCAGACCATCATGAATGACATGTTCTTCGTCTGTACCGCCCCCTTCAAGGTTTCGAAGAAGATTGCCAACCACTGGGTCACCTTTTTGTAACTGCGTCAACTGCTCTTTGTCAGTTATCGGGACTGAGGAGCTGCGTCTTTTTAAAGATGCCTTCCTGTGGCTCGTGCCGCGCCCCGCTCAGCTATGGAGACCGGCACGTCATCTGTGTTTCCTGCCTGGGTGAGGATCACGCGGCTCTCGCGCTCACTGACGGCGGATGCCCTCATTGCGAGCTTTTGCCCATGGTGACTCTGAGGACTCGCCTGGCATCATTCTCCGAGCCTTCACCGCAGCCCGCCGTGGTGCCGCGCCGCAAGAAGCGCCGCGCCCAGCGCGCTCCCGAGCTTTCTCCAGCCCGCCAAAGCTCGCCGGTTCGCCCGCCAGCTTCGCCGGCTTCGCTCGAGTCGCTCACTGACGGACAACGGCCGCCGCCTGCCGCCGCGTCCATCCACGAGTTTGACGAACCCACCGAGGCGTGTTCTCTTCTGGCATCCGATAGTGAGGATTGGGCGAGCTCCGTGGATCTCCCCTCCGCTAGCGTTTCCCGCCAGCCCACTGGTAAGAGAGCCGGCATTGAGACTGAGCTGATGCGTCTGCTCTCTCAGGCCGTGGAAAGCATCGGCCTCGATTGGGAGGCGCTCGCGCAGCCGCCGCGCAACAGAATGGACGGACGCTTTCTCGGAAATGACGAGGCTCCGACAAAATCGCGGCCCGCGCCCTTCCTCCCGGAACTTCACGAGGAAGTGACTAAATCGTGGAACGCCCTCTTCTCCGCCAGGCTGCGTACCTCTGCCTCTGCTGCTTTCTCCTCGGTGGATGGCGCGAAGGACAGAGGATACCTTTCTGTTCCTCCTGTGGAACCAGCTGTAGCGTCTCATCTCTGCCCGCCCTCCGCTGGACGGCGCGCTCACACGACGCTACCTTCTAAAGCCTGCCGAGTGACGTCAACCATGCACGGTCGCGCTTACACCGCCGCCGGGCAAGCAGTTTCAGCGCTGCACACTATGGCTATCCTGCAAATCTTCCAAGCCGACCTTCTCCTTAAATTGGAAGAGGAAGGACCCGGAGCGATCTGCGTGGCGGACCTGAGAAGCGCTACAGACCTCGCTCTTCGCGCAACTAAAGCCGCTGCACAGGCCATAGGACGAAACATGGCCTCCCTCACCGTGGCTGAGAGACACTTATGGCTGACGCTGTCCGAGATGACGGAAGCCGAGCGCTCTGTGTTCCTCGACGCACCCATTTCACAAGCGGGCCTTTTCGGATCTGCCGTCAAAGATTTCGCGGACAGATTCATGGAGGTGCAAAAGACTTCGCAGGCCATGAAGCACTTCCTTCCGAAGCGCTCGAGCTCCGCTGCAGGCCGCTCAAAACAGCCGTCTGCTCGCAGTTCTCAGCCGCAGCCTGCACCGCCCGCCGCCGCTGCTTCACAGCGCCGCCACGCCCGAGACCAAAGACCGCGCTCTCGCTTTGCTGGACACCGCCCCCCTCAGCGCGGGCCCCGGCCGAGGATTGAGATCAAGCCCGAGGCCTCAAAATCTTCCTAGCCATTCTAGGAAAGCGACGGTGTTCAGATCCCGCTGCGGCCGGATTTCCACCAAAACTTCTCGCTCGGTCAGTTCCAAACATCGCGACTGTCCCAGTGTATTTCGCAGTGAGCCAGCCGGTGTCTCAGCCCGTTTGCCTGCGCACAAAAGCCGTTTTTACGGCTACCCAGATAAATCCAATAAAGAGTGCATTTTCTGGTGTTCCGGCCACGGCCGATGGTGTTATAAGTGTTGTAAGAATGCCCACCCAGTGCCCATTCCCACACACAGACACAGCCCGCCACGGTGCAGGGCTAGCACAAATAAAATCGACTCCGGTCGATTGTGCAAACAATGTAGTAAACGCGCCCATGTCACCATGCCCGCTCACACTACATGCTGCGTGTCCCTTGGTTTCTATAAAAACGAAACCAACACACATTCAGTCGGCCATGAACGACAGTGTTTTCAGTGTAATAAATGTGCCCGCAGCCCCGCGCCCGCATTTTCTCACAGACACGCCGATTCCTACGGGATCTTCCCCGCTCGCTTTTTCTGCACAATCTGCCATAAAAAAGCTGAGCGCGGTCAGGCCCCCCGCCTCGAACGCTGTAAACACGGTGTTGTGTTCCCAGTATGCCCGGGCTCTCGAGCTGCCGTTTTGCCGCGACCAGAGCCCGGATTTCATTCTGCCCCTAGCTATTCACGCAGATGCGTGGTCAAAGCTTCCCGGGGTATCAGAATGGGTGCTGAACACTATAAAGAGAGGCTATTCGCTACAATTCGCTCGACGCCCGCGCCGTTATACGGCGCGTGTCGAAACTACGGTAAAAAACGAAGTGTCTCATCTACTTCGTGCCGAGATAGCGAAACTACTGAGCAAAGGGGCTATAGAACCTTTATCTCAGGCTCAGAGCGAAGGGGGCCTATACAGCAGATATTTTCTGGTACCGAAAAAGGATGGGGGTCTCAGACCCATTTTAGATCTACGACAGCTGAACAGAGTGCTTGTCAAACGCCAGTTCAGAATGCTTACGACCAGGAAAATCCTCGCGCAAGTGCGCCACGGGGACTGGTTTATGTCGATAGATCTGAAAGACGCCTATTTCCAAATACAAATAGCGTCCCATCACAGGCGACTCTTGAGATTCGCCTTCGAGGGCCAGGCTTATCAATACACAGTCCTGCCGTTCGGCCTGTCCCTAGCACCTCGTACATTTACGAAGTGCATGGACGCGGCGCTCGCACCCCTGAGACTTCAGGGCATGCGAGTCCTGAACTACTTGGACGATTGGCTGATTCTAGCTCGATCACGATCGGAGCTCATAGAACACAGGGCCGCATTACTCGAGCACCTCGAGGAGCTGGGCCTCACAGTCAATTGGGCGAAGAGCTCACTGTCTCCCAGTCAGAAAATTTCCTTTCTGGGAACCGTGTTGGACTCGCTGTCCATGACAGCACGCCTGTCACCAGAGCGCGTGCTAAATATTCAGCGCGGCGTGAAATCCTTCCGCCACGGCGCGATAGTTCCGCTCAAAAGGTTTTAGAAAATGCTGGGGCTGATGGCCTCAGCAGCCTCTGTACTCCAGTTGGGCTTGCTCCGCATGCGCCCACTGCAGATGTGGCTGAAAGCGCGGGTTCCACCCAGGGCATGGACAGCGGGTCTGTTTCGCCTCAGGGTCGACCTTCAGTGTGTTTCAGCTCTGGAACCTTGGAAAATAACCGACTGGTATCAGTCAGGTGTGAGTCTGGGGACCGCTTCGAGTGTGAAGGTGGTGTCTACGGACGCCTCCACCTCGGGGTGGGGAGCGCTGCTCGAGGGCAGACCGCTAGCTGGCCTGTGGTCAGAACGGGAAAAGCTCCTTCACATAAACTGCTTGGAGATGATAGCAGTCGACAAAGCGCTACGGAGTTTTTGTCCCCAGGTAACAGGCCACCACGTCTTGGTCCGGTCGGACAACATGTCAGTGGTGGCATACATAAATCGCCAGGGCGGCGTCAGGTCACGAAACCTTCACAGGCTGACGGAACGCCTCCTGGTCTGGGCTCAGCACAACCTGCTCTCACTGAGAGCAGCGCACGTGCCTGGTCACCTGAATGTGGGACCAGACAGACTGTCCAGGAACAATGTTCCAGCAGGGGAATGGTCGCTGCACCCGCAGACGGTCCAGCTGCTGTGGAAAACGTTCGGCAGAGCACAGGTGGACCTATTCGCGTCCCACGAAAACGCTCATTGCTCGGAGTTTTTCTCGAAAAGCAAGGACGCGCTGGCTCATGTTTGGCCCCGCTGCCCCCTATATGCTTTTCCTCCTGTCTCGCTCCTGCCTCAGGTGTTGGAACGAATCAGGGAGAACGGATGCCCAGTGCTGCTCGTAGCTCCGCTCTGGACAAACCAGACGTGGTTCCCTGCCCTGATGCAGCTGACCAGCACTGCCCCATGGCCTGTACCATTGAGGAGAGACCTCCTCTCTCAGGCGGAGGGCTCGATTTGGCACCCTCGCCCGGAGTTGTGGTCCCTGCACGCATGGGCCATCAACGGGTACCCGCTAGCCTCCCAGAAGGAGTGTTAAACATGATCGCGCAGGCTAGAGCTCCGTCTACCAGGCGGCTCTACTCCTCGAAATGGTCTGTTTTCTCTGCATGGTGTCAAGCCCAGAGCTTTTCACCTGTGGAATGCGGGGTTTCGGAAGTGCTTTCCTTCCTTCAAGAGCTACTGGATAAGGGCAGGACCCCATCCACGCTCAAAGTATATGTGGCGGCCATAGCAACGTTTGCAAAACCGGTGTCTGGCCAGTCGCTGGGGAAAAACGACTTAGTCCTGCGTTTCCTTAGGGGAGCTCGGAGGCTGAACCCTCCCAGGCCCCCTTCAGTCCCGACGTGGGACCTTTCCACGGTCCTGGAGGCCATGAAAGGCGCCCCGTTCGAGCCAATCCAGCTGGTGGACATGAAACACCTGTCGTTCAAAACAGTGTTTCTCATGGCTCTCGCTTCAGTGAAGCGCATAGGGGACTTACAGGCGCTTTCAGTAAGCGCATCGTGTATGGAGTTTGGGCCTAATGACTCGAAGGTCATTCTCAAAGCACGGGTATGTCCCGAAATCCCTCAATACACCGTTCAGGGCCCAGGTAATTTCCCTGTCCGCCCTTCCGGTTCTCAGTGAGGAGGAGGATGCGAGTCTCCTTTGCCCCGTCAGGGCATTGAGAGCTTATGTGTCACGCTCGTCTGTTTTCAGACAGACGGAGCAGCTTTTTGTTTTGTTTGGCGGGCGTTCCAAGGGACTCGCCGCCTCAAAACAGAGCCTATCCAGATGGATAGTGGATGCCATTGCGCTCGCTTACTCTGCGAAGGGCCTACAGTGCCCCTTGGGTGTCAGGGCGCACTCCCCGCTGTGCGGCCCAGATGCTGAGTTTACTGCAGCCCCATGAGTGTTGACACACGTATGGCCACCCAGATCAGGCTGAAAGCTTTCACCCTGGCTGCGCGTTTTATTGTCATATAATAGCCCCGCTGGGTGCTTTTTTATAGGGAATGACGGGAAGTTATTAATTATTTAGAAATTATTAAAATATAAAAATATATACTGTAATAAGTGATAAAAACATCTAACTACAAACTTAATTTGTCTGCTACGTTTTGCCAGCCCTCTCTCTTGGCTTTTGCACACTTTGAGGTGTTCCCTGGCGTTTTAATTAAGTTTTCAAATTCTGCATATCCTTCAAGCAATAATTCTTGCTCTTCTGTGGAGAAAAAAACTGAGCGCGCTCTTTGGCCACGGTGAGCAGCCAATAGCAGCGTTGCTGATCAATGTTTCTACTATCGATACATATCCCCTTTTAACCCAGCGCATGAACGCGCAATTATCTCAGATAACTCAATCCAGCGATACTAATCATAAACAACAGGTGTGTTCGAAGAACCCAATTAGCCGGATCATGATTAGCACGATGATATCATCTTGGATGTCTCATTTGATCTCGGATGTTTTAAGCAACGTACGAAGAACGGGCCCCAGGCCTGAATCCCCGAAACAGTCAAAGTTCACAAACGGACTAATTTCCGATTACCTCAACGAACAATCCAACGTGCACACTCCAAATTCACAAAGATTGCGTCCATCATGACGACTTAAATCCACTGGAATGTAAAGAAATATCCTCTGCGTCAGCAACACAAAATGTCTGCCCCAGCTTCGTCGAGCGACTCGGGCCTTACACGCATACGCAGTGAAATCTTCCTCGTGTAAACTCACACATGACCGGCTGGATGTTCACAGCATTTTCGGAGTCGTCCGTCACAAACCGGCTTGTCGTCAGGGCCGGATTAACCATTAGGGCAACTGGGCACTTGCCCAGGGGCCCATGACATCTAAGGGGCCCTGGGCACCAGGGGCGGAGTGGCAATCGGGAGAGTCGGGAGTTTCCCCGGTGGGCCGGTAGTGTTTCGAGGCCGCGAGGGCCGGTCTGATAAAATGTATTCATTGCAAGTTCGCCATGCGCACTTGTGGCCCAAGCGAGGGGAAGAAAAAAAATATTTTAGATAACGGAGCGTCTATTTGCACTAAGTGCCTGTCTTTTTAGCAAAAAGACGCCCGTCACGGGATAGCTACAGTGGCGTAGGTCGTAGCGCGCGAACTGCTTGATAATAGCTTTTGATGCGCTCGACCCGAGTTCGAATCCGCCTTTTGCCGAACTCTCTCTTCTCCCTTTTCCCAACACATATGAGATGTAAAATGTATAACCTAACATAAAGGTCTCTAGCGTTATATTTTGCCAACGAAATAAAATCGAAACCATGATATGGCTTTGTGCATTTATAAAACAGCACAAGACTTTAAGAATAGGCATCCTGTGTGTGCTGGGTGATTTAAAGAAAAGTGTGCACTTTGCTCACGCGATCAGCATGGTTATCTGGTGTTTTCTCCTAAATAAAAGCTCAAGGGTTTCTTGCAAGTGAAGAAATTAGGACAAAAGTATTTTAATTTTCCTGTATTATAGTGTAATGTAGACTAAAATATACTTTTGAAATATTCATTTTCATTTATAGTACATTTATAGGCTATACGGATTTTACGTCATAGGAATAATTATATAAATCATTATTACAGTATTATAAAAATTGTTTGGCATCCTTAAACACCATTGATAATGTAATGTAGACTGAGACTCTCATAACTAAAAAGATGTTTGAGCCCTCTTTATTGTCCTGGTACAAATCAATGCTTTTTCTTTGTTCAACGAGCAGTTCATGGGTTGAAGCTCTTAATTTTGATCTCTCAAAGAGCACCAGATTGATGCATTTAACCTTAAAATGTACAAAATTTTCTTGCGGGGGAGCATGCCCCCGAACCCCCCTAGAGGCACAGAGGTCCACCCAACATAGTTTTACAAATTCCTATGGGAAAGAACGACCATTTAGGAACTTTACTCCAGCATAGTACAACAAAGTTCCTTTTAAGTCAGTAGAACTGTAAATGCCATATTAAAATGTCCTTGGGCAAAATATACATTTGGCCTGCCTAAGAGGGGGCCTACAAGACATTGTGCCCAGGGCCCTCTGAACTCTTAATCCGGCCCTGCTTGTCGTCCGTGTCCTCGCATTAAATCCAAGGCCAGAGATAAAATGTTCGGGCACCACTTGTAACGCGCTGCTTCAGGAAGAAGGAGAAGGATAGCTCACAACTGAAGATATTACGTGCGGAGGCCACAGACTCACGGAGGCGATATGCATCTCACAACTCGTGCTTTATTCCACATCGAACTCGTGCAGCATAACTATCTGTCGCACGTCCTCCCGTCCACATCGTTACTTAACAAGCAAAGTAAAATAACATAAAAGTCGGCATGAAACAGAAATTACACACATGGGCTGTTCGAGGTACACGGCATATAGCACATACAATACCAATAATGTCGACTCTTCAACAGGAGCGCGCAGCTCTTTAAGGGGCCACACCCTACCTCCACTCGTCACAGATTCTTAAAGGGGTTACACCATATTTCCACTCGTTACAAGTGGATTAACTGAATAATTGATCAGATCTGACACAAAAGGTCAATTTGTTCACATATTGAAATGATTTGCTCATAAATGAGCCTGATTTAGTTTTCAAGTTTAACTCATACGTGACACAATGGTGATGGTCATGGGATACTGCTTGTTGGGCTCACAGCAACCATTCATTTACCTGCCCTAAGCTTTACCCAATACGGTGATCACTATCTCACAACATTATGATTTGCAGTACTTTTGTAAAATTCATGCAGTCCTGCCATTAACCACAGGGAAATAAACAGTTGCTTATCTCACTCAAACCAACAATTTCTCTGGCATCCCCGTTGCACTCTGCTCGGTAGGGGTTTAAATCCTGCATATTAACATAAGTGAAACTTTCTAAGATTGTGTAAAAAAAATATTCAGAGAATTAAACTTCTCCTCATGAAATATACATCAAGCTATAAACATGACAAGACATACAGAGATGTCTCATCAAACTGATAAGAGCAATAAAAAAAAAAACAATGTTGTGAAACCCTCGCCTTATTAAAACTCTCAGGGTTCACATCTCGACAAACGATCCTGCAAAATGCACAAAGTCAAATAACAGTCTAATGCTGTGTTTTTACATTGATTCACAACAGGGTGCCGTGTTAATTTTCTCACAATGTTACCTGTCAACAAAGCTTTGTGCTGAGAAGAAATCGCCTTTTCTCACAGCTAGAGAGAGTGAGAACTCATCGGAAACTTCTGGAGCTACTTACTTTTGTAAACAACTCCTGACTGCTTCACAACCTCTCGACGTGTCAGAAGATGCTGTTGGTTCTCTTAGGGCCAAATTGAACAGCCAAATGTATTGTCAGATATGTACTTGGAGAGAATATTTCTGTCTTCATGAAATATAGAGGAGAGAAGCAGGTTTTCTAATGGGCATGGTGAGCCAGTGGCCCTGAGAAAGAGTCCTCTGTTCCAGTGGTGGTGGCTGGTGTCTCGGAGAATTAAGGAGATACGGATGGCATTGCTCAATTTAAAAATGTGTTCTCGCATCTACTTTTTTAGTTTGGTGTCTGCAATGATGTTCCCGTAGAGCTGCTTCTCAAACTTCTACCAAAGTGAATTTACTTGTTGAAAATAATTGGCCAAGCTCAGAACTGTTTTTGCAATATTTACAAAAGGCAATAGGCAACAGACCAGATTGTGAAAGCTAAACTAGATGTGTTGCGACAGGCTTAAACTAACAGCATCTGTATTTATGAGCACTCCGGGTACAGCTGCGTTTTAAGAACTGTGAATCATGTATCAATTAGTGGTGGTTTGTGGCAACGTCCAGTCCATTTAGCTTGTCAAATTGTAATTTGGGCTTCCTGGTAGGACAGAAATACATTAAATGATTACTGGAAATTAGGGTTTCATTTGTTGTATTTTTTTTTTTTGTCTCGTTCGAACGCCATTCTTTACTTGGAATCAATAAGAGCAGAGTGAGCAGTATTTACATTGGAAGATCAGATTATGTTTTTGTTGTACATTAGTCTCTAGATGTTTATTCAGATGCTTTTCCAAATGCAAATAGCACAAAGACTCGCGACCAAAGTGAAAGCTCTGTGATATTTTATACTTTTTAAGCTCTAAAAATGTACACTTCTATTTAAAATGAAAACATTAAAATGCTCAAAGAATCTGCAAATATTTTTTTTCTAATATTATGGTTTCACTTTATTTTGATGGTCCCTTTAACACATTCGGTTGACTGTAAGTAACGTTGCACCTACATGTCAACTAACTCTCATTAGAGTGTTAGTTGAGTATTAATAGACTGGTAGGGTTAGGGTTAGATTAAGTTGACATGTAGTTGCAAAATTACTTATAGTCAGTAAAGTGTCTGTTGGGGGACCATCACAATAAAGTGTTTGCAGATATTAAGCAAACAATCTACTAATACTCTGATGAGAGTTAGTTGACATATTGCAAAGTTACTTATAGTCAACAGCACGTTCAAAAGGGACCATCAAATATAATGTTACCATTACTGTAAATATTCCACTGGAGGCAAGTTTGTAGAGAACCCAAGTGCAGTTTATTTACAAAACATGATCAAACATAAAACACAGGCATGACATGGCAATGGCATGGCATGAACTCATGGCATGAACTCAGGACATGGACATGAGGCTTACCACAGTGGTTAAATGGTAACAATACTTGACAAGGACATGTGGCAAACATGAGGGCTTAAATACACACAAGACGAATGACAAGACAAGGGACACTTGTGCACAATGAAACAATAGGCTTGTTCGACTTCATGCAGCTCTGCGCAGACCGATCGGCAGCAGACTTGACGCAGTGCATGCCGGTTAGAAATTTTGTCCGACTTGATACAGCGCCGACGCACGTGACTGTGACGTATGCCATCAAAGTACCGCGAGAGCGATTCGAGAGTAGCCGGAGAACTCAGCCAGCGCAGCTTCTGAAGAGCGGCTGCTCTGGGCTGCACGAGCTCTGATGACGACACAGCTGTTCCACGATTGGAACAAACGCTTCATACAGCTTGTTCAAACAAACGCTGTATGAAGCAGTACATAAAGTATTGAATGAAAATGTCCCTGAAACATCTGTGTATTTGGCAAATATTGCATTTATTTCACTTCAGCTGTGCTAGAGTATACAAACACCACGTGAGCAGTCACTACAGGAACCAGAAAGTGTCCGACTTCACGTCTCCGTTTGCAGCTCCTCCCCGCCTGCACGCGGCTACTCTCGCCGATTAGTTACATCCAGCCGCAGCCGATGTCGAACACACCTGTACACACCGAATACACAGATGTTTCAGGGACATTTTCATTCAATATTTTATGTACTGCTTCATACAGCGTTTGTTTGAACAAGAATAAAGTTCAACAGAAGCCTACAGCTACTATCAATGAAGTGGAATCAACGTTTTTTAATCAGTTTTATTTTGATAAACATAACACAATACATCGCGACTACATGAAAAGAGTGTTTACTGTTATAAAAAAACTGATTTGTGAGCTTTAGTGGAACTAAAGGTGTGAGAATAAACCGAATAAACACGAAACGCACGTGATCGTTGTCATGCGGTGAATCCGGCCAATCGTGGAACAGCTGTGTCGTCATCAAAGCTCGTGCAGCTGCTCTTGAGAAGCTGCGCTGGCTGAGTTCTCCGGCTACTCTCGAATCGCTCTCGCGGTACTTTGATGGCATACGTCACAGTCACGTGCGTCGGCGCTGTATCAAGTCGGGCAAAATTTCTAACCGGCATGCACTGCGTCAAGTCTGCCGCCGATCGGTCTGCGCAGAGCTGCATGAAGTCGAACAAGCCTAATGACAACATGACACAATCACATGTGGAACACATGGTAGGATCACATGACTAACACAGGGAATCACATGACAAGACATGAAACAAAACAAGACGTGACAGTTACAATGTTATAAAAGATTTCTATTTCAAATAAATGCTGTTCTTTTAAACTTTATATTCGTCAAAGAATCCTGAAAATAAATGTATCACTGTTTCTGCAAAAATTATTAAGCAACACAACCGTTTTCAAAATCAACAATCGTAAGAAATGTTTCTTGAGCACAAAATCAGAATATAAGAATGATTTCTGAAGGATCATGTGACACTGAAGACTGTAACTGCTGTTGAAAATACAGGAATTCAAAATTAGGAATAAATAATATTTTAAAATATATTAAAATAGAAAAGAGTTAAGTACAAGTTTCACTATTTTTTACTGTGTTTTTGATAAAATAAATGCAGCCTTTGTGAGCATAAGAGACTTCTTTCAAAAACATTTACAAAAACGTACCAACCTCAAACGTATGCATGTAACCACACAGGATTCCCATGTAGCTTTTGGTTGGTGAGAATAGCGCACTGTGTGTGTGTGTGTGTGTGTGCGTGTGTGTGCGTGAGACGCTGAAGTGAGACGTCCCAATAGTAGAAGTTAAGTAGGTCTTACAAAGACTTTGCCTCTGAATAATTATCAGAAACCAAACAGGAACCTGATCCCGTGCTTTCTATTGCCTTTCATCTCAGCTGGAAATTCATCACTTTCTGATCTGGAGTATTGTGGTGCAGAAACACCAGGATGGTTGTCATGTTCAAACAAACAAAAGACTGCTAATTGGATTTAATTCTCGCAATATTGCTCATGCATGCTAATGAGATGTCTTCCAGGGCTGAACGCAGAAGAGCGACACCAAATATACTTATTCCATGTGTAACAATCACCAATTACATAGTGTTATTCTGACTGACAGGGGTGCAAAACTCCTGGAGAGTTTAGTTGCTCCAACACACATATACCTGTAGTTTTCAAATAAGCCTGAAGGACTTGATTAGCTGGATTAGGTTTGAAGCTAAACTCTGCTGTGGCCCTCAATCGTAAAGGACGAGGCTTCAGTTGAGATCTGTCTTCAAGGAGTCCGATTTTACAGCAGAAGAAAGTTCCCAGCGTTAATGGGGTTCGTTGATCAAGGGAGCGGATGTCTGCTTTTCATCAGGCCACACTGTTGTGGTTGTAAAGCCTGAATGCAATTAAGATTTCAGCTGCCACCTATCATGAGTGTAATTACCAGCAGCACAAAATCAAACAGTCCAGCCACTTCATTCCAGGCGTTTAGAATGCCAACAGAATGAGAGCAGCCCGAAGTTTATCCTCTTTGGATTAATATTTTCTCCTCTCTCTGTGTCAGACTATCTCACTAGGGCTGTCATCGGAACAGTTCCTCCTGAGCCATAATTACGAAACATGAGTACTTTTGTACTGCGTGCTGATGGTGGTAAGGCTTTTACAACATTACTTTTAACATTTACATTTAATGTCCAAACCATAAACCAAAGTAGTTGGTCCCTTTTCTGAGGAGGCTTGGAAGTTGGAACATTCAGACACAAGTGTAAATGAGGTCAGGTACTGATGTTGGGTGCTTGAGTCTGGCTTGCTGTTGGCTTTCTGATTCATTGCATACTTCTTTTGTCACATACTGTTTTTTTGCCTGCTATAGGGAAGAATGCAATATCGGATACAGCCCTAGACTTAATGCAGATCAAGTCAGGTCAAGTTTTTTCACACCATTAAACCATTTCTAAATGGACATTGCTTTGTGCATTTATACACTAGTTCAAAGGTTTGGGGTCAGTATATTTTGATATTTTTGAAAGGTTTTAACCCTTGTGTTCTGTTCGATTTCTTTGTACTCCCCTTATGGACCGGGTCAAATTGACCCTAATTGGATTCAATCCAATTCCTCAAAAATCACACTATGAAAAACAGCAAAGATTTAGATACAAACTGTAAACTTTTAATATCAACATTTGTCAAACATTACAAAAATATTATATCTGAAAATATGATTTATGAAAATGTTTTTAAAACAAAATTTGTTTTGACAAAATTGGAAAATAAACAGTATACTGATTTTTTTTGCATATATATTTTTTTCCTTCTTTTTTTTTTTTTTTTTTTTTTTTTTTTACATTTTATGCTTTGAACATCGTAACTGAATAAAAAAAATGGCTGTATAATGAAAATTTTTCATTTTCCTAAGTTAACTTTCCCTAGTTTCCTAAGACCTATTTTCCTAGTTTCATTATTCACTCACTGGGAAGTGAGAAACCAAACATAACAAAAACATACATCAAATAAATGTTTTTTATTTATTTATTTGGCTCTGTGAAGCTGCCTTTGAAAATCCTACATAAAAGTTTTGGTTAAAAGCTAGGTATTTTAGATATTTTGAATATTGAAATGAGAGCTTATTTTACTATCTGATTTTCAAAGATTTTCATCTGTACTTTGCAAATAATTCTGAACACTGTAATTTTAGCTTTTTCAAGTGTGTTTGGTTAGGATTAGAGCACTTTTAGATGCATTTGCACGTTAGAACTGGAGTTGAAGTGCCCTGACATGCAGAAAATAAATGTTTTTCTATTGTGTCTGTACAGTTGCTTTTGAATGGCTGTCTATGAGGGTCAAATTGACCCGCGAACATCACAAACGTAACAGTAATTTTGTTTGTATATGTCAAAACACATCAGCATGTTGAAACTTTGCATGCATGTTCATCATGATAAATGAGAAAAAGTCACAAAATATCAAGAAAAAAAACAAAGGTTAACCAGTATTTCCAACAAATTGACCCACAACATAACACAAGGGTTAATAATCCATGCAAGGCTGCATTTATTTGATAAAAAAAAAAAAAAAATCCAGTCAGAAACGGTTATATAAAGAAATATTATTAGTATGCAAATTGCGACTCATCCACTGTGATGAAACTCTACAAAAACAAAAAAAGTCTCTTTATTCCAATTAAAGAGAGTTTGTCCTTGCTTAATATGCATAGGATCTAGGACTATTAACATTTTTAATTTGTCTTTGAGTTAATTGCGTACTAGTGTACATTGTGTTCCTTATGTTTACCAGAGTACATTGAACGAAGAGTGTTTTACTATTACATTTTCAAGCTTGAGTCAGAGCTGCTAACTGGTCCGTCAAATGAATCCTGTATCTCATCCGGCTGAGATGGGGGCTATCAAACAAAAACGTCAAGCTCTGTCAATCTCTGCTATTTAGAGCCATTACTGAGCAGCCACGTGCCAAGGCCTCACGATGAGTGAAATATGGCATTCTCAAGCGACAGACATCATTATATTTTCACTACTGAATGCTTCCCATAAAGAATAAGATGTTGAGATGAATGGGCAAAGAGAAGGAAAGGACAGGAGGAGCTGTGAATCAGGCTGGATGAGAAACACATGTGAGGGACATTTCCTCGCAATCATCTGTATTGGATCAACATGGGATGACGCGTGTCGGAGGAGTTGCGAGATTCCAGTGGCTAAGTTGCCACATGATGAGTGTCATGCTCTCATTTTATTGATGGTATGGCGTGTGTATAATTTTTTAATGATGGAAAATATTTCCATCAGTTAACTGGTGATGACGTTTTATACTGTTGAAATGTACTGTACGTTCTCCTCCGTTGACACCCAACGAATACTCGTAATTCACTTTTGGGTCTTGATTGCTTTAAGCAGAACTTGCAACTCATTATCACATAGTGAGCACATATTTACAGTCATGTTAGTTTCCCAGAGATGTTTACTCTTGGGGGGTATTTTAGTTTTGTTGCCAGATCTGTCCCCCCAGGATGAGGAGTACTTAGAAATTCCCAGATGGACTGTAGTCATGCAGGCTGCATGTTTCTTATATACATGTCAGCATCTTATTATTTATTTATAGATGCTATTTTCTTTGCACTCAATGTAAATGTTGTTAGATGCTATTTATTCTGTTACAAAAAGAAGCAGATTCTATTTTGCGTCTCAGTGTATCATAGTATATTATAAAACGTACTCGGTTACTAACGTAACCTCGGTTCTCTCTAGAGAGGGAACGAGTACTGCGTAATATCTTACGCTAGGGGAAAACCTCTTTTCCTCGAGATATTGAAGCCAAAAAATTATCCTTAATTTTGTATTAATGCAAAACTCATTGCAACAGCAAGCAGACATAGGCAAGGCGGCTTAGCGCGCCTATTGGCTGGCCTGTGGCAATTGCAGCAGCCTATCGAGAGAGGCCATTCAGTGACAGTCCAATGAGGGCGCTTCGCGCCCATTGCGTCACGTTCCCGCCGTAACGGGCGTGGCCTAGCCTTATAAATACGGCTCGATGGGCTGATATCCTCTGGTTTTCATCGCTGAAGCGAACCAGCGTACTGCATGCACGGCAAGATACGCAGTACTCGTTCCCTCTCTAGAGAGAACCGAGCACATTCTCTTACGAGAGGTTCTCTCGTACTGCGTAATATCTTACGCTAGGGGAACACAATGCAAAACGCAGTGCGTGCTGGGATCCGACACCAAAGTCCCAAGGGCATGTGCCCGGGGCTCATATAGTGCACAATCACCAGGGACTCACACAGAGTCCGAGAAGAGAGGCTGGAAGCATCATTCTCAATGTCATTTAGCATCCTAAGGGAGCTAGTCACTTAAGTGTTACACACAGCCAGGGCGAACCATTCAGCCTGAACTGTGCAAAAAAACACCACAGGTTTAGTTGCCCGTGTTAGCTTTAGTCGGCCGCGAGCCGTGCTCAAGCGGATGCAGCATTCTGAGCCAAAGTTTGGTGCAGATAATACTTATTTAACCGACAACAGCTTGGCCTGTAAGGCGGGAACTTCCAGGTTATAGAACCTGATAAATGTAGACGGGGAGCCCCAGCCTGCCGCCATACAGATATCTTGAAGTGTAACTCCGCTAGACCAAGCCCACGACGAGGCCATGCCCCTCGTGAAATGCGCTTTAACGCCTATAGGGCACTCGAGGCCCAATGACGCGTTTGCCAGCGCTATGGCATTGACTATCCATCTGGATAGGCTTTGTTTCGAAGCGGCTAGTCCCTTAGAACGCCCGCTGAACGAAACGAAAAGCTGCTCAGTCCGTCTGAAAACTGACGAGCGAGACACATAAGCTCTTAATGCCCTGACTGGGCAAAGGAAGCTTACGTCCCTTTCCTCGCTACAGACCGGCAGAGCGGACAGGGAGATAACCTGGGCTCTGAACGGCGTATTGAGAGACTTGGGAACATATCCATGTCTTGGTTTGAGTATGACTTTTGAGTCATTTGGCCCAAATTCCAGACATGTCGCGCTCACCGAGAGCGCTTGCAGACGGCCTGGTAGACGGCGCTCTAGCCTGTGTGATCGTGTTTAGCACTCCCTCAGGGAGGTTTGCGGGTACCCGTTGATGGCCCATGCGTGCAGGGACCATTGCTCCGGGTAGGGATGCCAGATTGAACCCCTGGCTTGAGAGAGGAGGTCCTTCCTCCTCGGTATACGCCATGGGGCAGTGCTCGTCAGCTGCATCAGGACTGGAAACCATGCTTGGTTCGTCCAGAGTGGCGCCACGAGGAGCACTGAGCATCCATTTTCCCTTATCCGATCCAGCACTTGAGGCAGGAGCGAGATGGTGGGGAAAAGCATAGAGGGGGCAGCGGGGCCAGACGTGGGCCAGCGCATCCCTGCTCTTGGAGAAAAACTTCGGGCAATGAGCGTTCTCTTGAGACACAAACAGGTCTACCTGCGCTCTGCCGAATCTCTTCCACAGCAGACTGACCGTCTGCGGGTGCAGAGACCATTCCCCTGCTGGAACATTGTTCCTTGACAATCTGTCCGGACCCAGGTTCAGGTGGCCGGGCACATGTGCTACTCTCAGTGAGCGCAAATTGTGTTGGGCCCACACCAGGAGGCGTTCCGTCAGCCTGTAAAGGTTTCGGGATCTGATGCCAAGGTTTCAGGGCTGCGACGCATTCCTGAGTGACCCTGAGGCGAAAAAGACCGGAGGTCCAAGCTCGAGGCTGTACTCGCGCTTTCAGCCACCACTGCAGTGGGCGCATGCGAAGCAGACCCAGCTGGAGTGTTGATGACGCTGAGGCCATGAGGCCCAGCATCTTATGAAATCTCCTGAGCGGAACTATGGTGCCGTAGCGGAAGGATTTCGCGAAGCGCTGAATGTTCGGCCTGCGCTCTGGCGATAGTCGCGCTGTCATAGACAGCGAGTTCAGTTCTATGCCCAGAAAGGAAATTTCCTGGCTGGGGGACAGCGAACTCTTCGCCCAGTTGACTGTGAGACCAAGATTCTCGAGGTGTTCGAGTAGCATGGTCCTGTGTTCTATGAGCACCGGTCGGGACCGAGCTAGAATCAGCCAATCGTCCAAATAGTTCAAGACTCGCATGCCCTGAAGTCTCAGAGGTGCTCGCGCCGCGTCCATGCACCTCGTAAATGTACGGGGTGCAAGGGACAGGCCGAACGGTAGGACTGTGTATTGATATGCTTGGCCCGCGAAGGCGAATCTCAAAAATCGCCTGTGACGTGACGCTATTTGAATCTGGAAATAAGCGTCCTTCAGATCTATTGACACAAACCAGTCCCCCAGGCAAATTTGCGCGAGGATTTTGCTGGTTGTGAGCATTCTGAATCTGCGTTTCATAAGCGCTCTGTTCAGATGCCTTAGATCCAAAATGGGTCTGAGACCCCCGTCTTTCTTTGGGACCGTCACTGAGTGGGGCTCGGCCCGAGCCAAATGAGGAAGGCATCTTGAAAAAGACGCGGCTCTTTTAGGTAAAGTGTGCGTCACGGGGCGAACACACACACACACACACAGCGCAATGAAAGGATATAGAAACGCCGGATAGCGTAGCAGGAACGGCGGCTGAAGGCGGCGAGATGAAGGCCAGCGACTTCAGCAGCAAGGGCTGGTCCCGCAGAAAGCTGTATCGACGGTGTGGCTTCTCACTCAGGATCCAGCCGGTGTGAACGCTCCGCTGAAGAGATGAAAATCAGAGGATATCAGCCCATCGAGCCGTATTTATAAGGCTAGGCCACGCCCGTTACGGCGGGAGCGTGACGCAATGGGCGCGAAGCACCCTCATTGGACTGTCACTGAATGGCCTCTCTCGATAGGCTGCTGCAATTGCCACAGGCCAGCCAATAGGCGCGCTAAGCCGCCTTGCCTATGTCTGCTTGCTGTTGCAATGCATTTTGCATTAATACAAAATTAAGGATAATTTTTTGGCTTCAATATCTCGAGGAAAAGAGGTTTTCCCCTAGCGTAAGATATTACGCAGTACGAGCATATTCAGCATATTCAGGGTATATGATTATATTTATTAAAATCATAAATGGATGCTGCTTTATTGGGACATTACTTATCCCCACCCCAAAGCCCTCTCCTACATCTACCCCAACCCTACCCAATAAATACATTATTCCCACTAATAAATATCCGTTTGACACTTTATTTCCACTTTTTAAATATTTTTAAAATAAACACCTATCCACGCTGATATGAAATGGAGAAAGGGAGAAGAATGTGTTCAGAAAATGGCAGATTCGAACTCGGGTCGGTCGCGTCAAGCAGATACGCCACCTCCCTTATGGTGTGTGCACACCAAAAGCAAAGTGAATATTCGCACCGCATTACTCGCTCTAGATTACTCGCGGATAGATTACTTGTTTTTAGCGTCACTCGCGCGAAAAAAAAACTTCCAGAGAAATGTCCCGGTGTCAACACCTGGAATGCCGGGTTAAGCTAACTTTGGCTAATGCCGGTGCTAACAAGTGCATCATAGTGTAAAAGTAACAGATGCAACGGATGTAATGAGCTCTTCGCTGATTGGCTTGCTTAATTCGAATTTTCCACTTTAGTTGGAATTTATCAACTTGCGCTGAAGGATGTTGAATATTGGGGCGAATATCACACTTTTGAGGCGAATTTGCGTCTATTAACGTCTTTGGATTGACTTTTTATTTAATCTACCGTATTTTTCGCTCTATACGCCGCACCGGATTATAAGGCGCACCTTCAATGAATGACCTATTTTAGAACATTTTTCATATATAGGGCGCACGGGATTATAAGGCGCATAAGATACTGCAGTCAAACGTTTGACTGGGTTTGCGTTATGCATCCACTAGATGTCAACAAATGTTAACAAAACAGTCAGATAAAGTCAAACTTTATTAAGCGCTCTGACAACTCCGTTCACTCCCATGGTAACGTTGTTCAAACGTTAAAGGAAAACGTCCTGGTTGCGTATGCAACCCACCGTTCCCTGAAGGAGGGAACGGAGGACGTAGTCGACGTCCGACTGAATGGGGATCACGCTAGGGAGCCAATCGTCTTCGAGTACTATTGAACGAGCCAATGAAATTGGCGTGCGTGATGACATCACACACTCCGCCCCCCGCGGAGCGGGTATAAATACGGAAGTGGATGCACGCACCAGCTGCTTTTCGCTGAGGAGCCGAGAGTAGCCCAGTCAGCGGTGGTCCAGCGTTAGTGGCAAGGGGACTACGTCCTCCGTTCCCTCCTTCAGGGAACGGTGGGTTGCATACGCAACCAGGACGTTCCCTTTCAGTCGAGAACGTCAGACGTAGTCGACGTCCGACTGAATGGGGATAACCATTGAACACGCCACTAAAGCTGCCACCTTCCAGTGCCTAGACAAAAGCCTCCAGATCCCCCGCAATCTAAGGCGGGAAGGGACAGGGCTTAGGCCAGGGAAGTCACTGCTGTTCCTACAGGACCACTGGGAAAGCGTTCCCTGAACAAGGAAGGAAGGGACGCTGCGGAACCCACATCCTGCCCAAAGGGAGGTAAGGTGGAATACACATATGAACTGGGCGGAGACCGGGCAGTATAACATATGGAAGGTCACTGGGGTGGCTCCAGCCTAAAACAGGGGGGAGACAACCAGCCAATGACTGCAGAGCAGGCTCTGCCGAGGGAAGACACAGGCTCACCGTAGGGAGCCGTACCGTGGAAGAATACACATATGGGATCACCGTAGGGATCACAACATATGGACCCAGCCTAACACAGGTTCCACACTGCTTACGAGTGGTAGGCCTAACACCGGGCGACCGCCACGTCTGATGTCGGAGGGGTGCGGAGGAACTCAACAGGGTTCGGATAAGGAACTCTACTGGAGCAATATGGCGCACGTATCCAGTCCATAGGAGGGGAATGGCGCAGCAAGCCGACACTTCGAACCGGGCTCACGGTGAACTGGCTTCATATGAAAGGAGCCCACGGGAAGCCGCGGTTCGACTTAGGTGTCGCCCAGCCCCCAACTCTAGAACATCTGTCAGCGAAGCACTCTGTCAACGCCTAGGTGGGAGCAACACTCATAAAAGAGGAGCTCACCACGTAAGTGGACATGAGTATCTCGGGATTTTCACCAAGATAAGGCAACCATATTCAGTGGGCCAACCTCGCTTGGAAACAGCCTTCCCTCTCTGCTGACTTCCTTAACAGATAAGAGCTGGTCTGAGGTCCTATGGCTTGCGTTCTGTACACGTATAACCGCGATGAAGCGGACGGACAGAGAAAGCCAGGGCTGGGTCTGCCTCCTCCGGGGCAGTGCTTGCAGGCTCACCACCTGGTCCCAGTTTAAGGGAGAGGTAGGAACCTTGGGCACATATCCAGGCCGGGGTCTCAGCAATGAGAGTTAGCCGGCCCGAATCCAGGCACAATCGTTAACTGAAGCGAGCAAGTTCCTACCCTCTAGTAGAGACCATGCGAGCAGGAGAACTGTAAAAACAGATCCTTTTAACTCACTGCCTGCA
Organism: Rhinichthys osculus; assembly: GCA_029959095.1. Lineage (NCBI taxonomy): Eukaryota > Metazoa > Chordata > Actinopteri > Cypriniformes > Leuciscidae > Rhinichthys > Rhinichthys osculus. The sequence continues at coordinate 27,393,952 of JARWKJ010000014.1, forward strand.
CTGGCTCAGGGGCGGACTCTGCAGTGCAGAAGCACCAGAGATAGGCCCAAGAGGATAAAGAGGGACGCAGGGATGACCCTTGCTCCCTCAGAAACCTGACGATCAGGACGTGCTTCCCAAACTTCTGTATATGATGTTTGTATCATATTGAGGGTAAGGACAGCCTACCTAACCCAACTACAGGAAAGAGAGCACTGAAATGACCGAACGCTCTCAGGATCTCCTCAGGAGAGAAGACTCATTCAACGAATAGGTTCCACTTCTAAATTAGCGCAGCACAACTGCCTTACTTAAGGGGGTGCTTGCAGAAGTGATGGTCGCTACCACATAACCTTGTGGTAACCACCTGAACCTCCCCATCCAGTTCTTTGAACGTGGGTGCCGTCATGCCCCATCCCTGAAGTATTCAGGGGAAGTCAGGAAGGCTGACGAGGGAACTAGATCTGGTTGGGCCAATAAGGGGCAACTATCAAGATCTGTTTCACTCCTGACTTAGCACAGCTTTAGGAGCATCTCTGCTCAACACCTAAGTGTGAAAATTCACTGAGCTTCAGGAGCATTTCTGCTCAACACCTGAGTGTGAAGAAATTCACTGAGCTTCAGGAGCATCTCTGCTCAACACCTGAGTGTGATGAAAATCACTGAGCTTCAGGAGCATTTCTGCTCAACACCTGAGTGTGAAGAAATTCACTGAGCTTCAGGAGCATCTCTGCTCAACACCTGAGTGTGAAGAAATTCACTGAGCTTCAGGAGCATCTCTGCTCAACACCTGAGTGTGATGAAAATCACTGAGCTTCAGGAGCATTTCTGCTCAACACCTGAGTGTGATGAAAATCACTGGGCTTCAGGAGCATTTCTGCTCAACACCTGAGTGTGAAAAACTTCACTGAGCTTCAGGAGCATCTCTGCTCAACACCTGAGTGTGATGAAAATCACTGAATTTGAGCAGCGCTTTAGAAGGCTCACCGGGGAACGCATTTCTGCGGGGCCCCGGGGTCAGCTGAGAGCTAGTGTCTGTCCAAGGGATGTCCGCTCAGACAAAAACACAACTGTAGCTAGACCGCCAGGGGATTGGAGTCTCCACTCTCCCTGGCCATAGCTGTCGTGAGGCTCGTAGGCGGCACGATTGAGCAGGCCGGAAGAACTTTATAGTGGAATGAAGCAACCTCAGAAGCTTCTGACTCTAAGGAGGAGGCGACAGGCGAGTTGTGACATGCGAGGGAAGCTAGCGCAACGGTCGCAATGTTGTCTTTTTAGACCAGTACCAGCTCGCTGAGCAGCGGTGGCCCAAAGCGAGGTGAACTGCCAACTCGAGGTAACAAATACCAATGCAGTCGGAGGTCGCCCAGGCCTCCGTTAAAGCATGCCCTTTATACATGGCCCCTCGGTCAGTGTTAGTGGACCTTTGAGCAGGCCTTCAATCGTGCCGCCTACGAGCCTCACGACAGCTATGGCCAGGGAGAGTGGAGACTCCAATCCCCTGGCGGTCTAGCTACAGTTGTGTTTTTGTCTGAGCAGGCCAACCTTGGGGACGGAGCATTCAAAAATGCATCTCTGTGTTAGTAACTGAACGGAGGCTTTCGAAAAAGGGCCCGTTCCAATTGACACAGGTCCAAGTTGGGCATGACACACCATTTATCTAAGGTACAATAAAGAACAGGTTAAAGAAACCAGTCTTCATATCGGCTGAGGAGAGGCTACATTGCGTCCTTCGCCAGTAGGACAGCAACGTGCACACACAGGTCAGGAGCAGTGCTCAACACGTAGGTGTGATAATTTCACTACTTCTAGGAGCCTTAGCTCAACACCTAGGTGTGCAAAATATCACTGAGCCAGGGCGGAAGCCAAGCGAAATGAATCGCAAGCCGAGTCTGCTGGTAGCTCAGGGCCAAGGAGCGGTAGGAAGCACTTTAAGCTTACACACACCACACCAGGGCCTCAGAGACCACAGACGTACCCGAGGTGAGGCAGCGAAGTGGAGAACAGGGACCCAATCGAGAGGCCCATAGGCGGCCCGAAGGAGGGTCTGAGTGTGCAGTGCAGCACTTACCTGACTCCAAAAGCAGCAGAGGATGCGTGAGAAGGCGGGTGTCCGGGTCCTCGAACCGCATCCAGGTGCTGGCTGGCGAACAAAAGGGAGCTGAAGGGTGCAAGGCTTTGCAGGGTCACACACCGCCAACTAACCCTCTTGGGGCCCAGGAAGGGAGAAACTGCTCTTTCTTTGAAAATGTGGGTACCGCTGGTTCAGCTTTTATGAGAACCAGCGGCAGAACAACACACACAAAAACAAAAACTTCACTCGGTCCTCTTACGAGTGAAGGGAGCGGCCGGTGACCATCTCCAAAAGCAGTACGTCCATCCCTGGGTGGCCCGCCTCAGGTTTAACGCTTTCGCTGTCGCTTGCCACCTGGCTTGGCAGCGCCTGAAGCGGGCGGGCGCCCCTTCTGCGGCCGGCTCCACGCTGAGACCTAGGTGGAGGCTGCTGCGATGGTCCAGCGGGAGCAGAGGCGGCTGCAGACGGGCGCCTTCGGCGACGAGCAGGCGGAGGATCTGCCCCGGACGACTGGGTGGAGGCAGCAGCAGGTCGTCGGGGCAGGATGTGCCGGATGGCCTCCGTCTGCTTCTGGGCGGCCGAGAACTGCTGGGCAAAGTTCTCAACCGCGTCGCCGAACAGCCCAACCTGAGAAATGGGAGAGTCCAGGAATCGAACCTTGTCCGCTTCTCTCATATCAGCCAGGTTGAGCCAGAGATGGCGCTCCTGGACCACCAGGGTGGACATCGCCAGACCGATCGCGCGAGCTGCAACCTTCGTGCCCCGGAGGGCGAGGTCGGTTGCAGTGCGGAGCTCATCCGTGAGCTCACGGTCTGAACTACCCTCGTGCATGTTCATGAGTGCCTGGGCCTGGTGGACCTGAAGCAACGCCATGGCATGCAGAGAGGAAGCGGCTTGCCCACAGGCTCTGTAAGCCTTGCCCGTGAGAACGGACGAGAACTTACAGGCCTTAGAGGGGAGACGAGGATCCCCCTTCCAAGAGGTAGCGGTCGCCGGACACAGCTGCATCGCAACAGACCGCTCCACTGGAGGGATAGCCACATAACCCTTCGCCGCTCCCCCGTCAAGGGTAGTGAGGGGGGAGGAGCTGCTCAGGCGGTTTCTGGCAGAGAAAGGTGCCATCCATGCCCTCGTCAACTCCTCATGCACTTCAGGAAAGAAGGGTACCGGAGCGGCGGGCTGAGAACCAGACCGGCCCGCTCCGATAAACCAATCATCCAACCGAGACGGTTCGGGACACGGTGGAGGGTTCCACTCGAGCCCTACCGCCTCGGCGGCCTTCTTGAGCATAGCTGCCATCTCTGGATCCGGCTCGGGCAGTGCTGGTCTCCCAGGGGGAGGCAGCACAGCCGAGTCATCACCTCCAGAGCCCAGCTCCCCGTCCGATGCTGCGATGGACATCCTGTCCTCTGGAGGGGCCCCGAACGAGACAGCTGGTCGGTCCACTACAGAGGGACCATCAGTCTCGTCGGGGAGCTCCACCGGCTGCGGTGCAAGCGAGGAGTGAGGGATCCACGGGGCTTTGCCGGGCGGATTACCCCTCACCGTAATCCTCAGGTCACCCAGCCCAGACGGCGCTCCAGGTCTCCTCTGGGAAGGTAACCCAGAAGAAACGGAAGAGCGGGGCCTGGGGGTGGGGACTCCACCTTCGCGGACGAAGGCGAGTCTCGACCTTAGCACCGAGACGGTCATATTCCCGCAATGAGAACATGACTCATCCACAAAAGCTGCTTCAGCGTGCTCTAAGCCCAAACACGTGATACAACTCTTGTGACCGTCAGAGGGGGACAGAGCCCTACCGCACCCAGAAACACACGGATGGAATGGCATCTTGAAAAAGACACAAAACTCACCCGAGTTGCTCTTTTAGAAATGGGACCCGTCACCAGTGCCGGAGCACACAGGGAATGACCGCGGCAACACTGAATTCAAAACTGAAAACAGTGAAGCACTCACTTTTCTGCCCTCAACCAGCCGTCAACACACACACAAACACAGAAATTTGCTTGCTGTTAAAACAGCAGTTGAGAGCTCCAAGCTCGCGATCACCGCTGCACTCGCGCTGTAGAACCACCAGCACCAGGAGAGTCTTCCAAAAGAACACCGACACACTCGCTCGTTGAATTACAACAGCACTCTTCAGAGACATCAGTCACGATCGGCTCCGAAGCGAAAGGCAGCTGGTGCGTGCATCCACTTCCGTATTTATACCCGCGCCGCGGGGGGCGGAGTGTGTGATGTCATCACGCACGCCAATTTCATTGGCTCGTTCAATAGTTCTCGAAGACGATTGGCTCCCTAGCGTGATCCCCATTCAGTCGGACGTCGACTACGTCTGACGTTCTCGACTGAAAGGGAACTCCGGTCAATTTTAACATTGAGCTCATTTTTTTGTAAATTTGGAGTGCTGTCAGTACAGATAACAACGACAAAAACCGGTGTTGCCTACACCATCTTATCCTCTTTTTAAAATTTGCACCCTGTTGACTTAAACGGGAAAAGTTTTAAACCTGCTTTTAGCCTCTTAACAACCTTAATGTGTCATTACAAGTGCACAGCCATGTGAGTGAACACGGTGAATCTGACTCCAGTAAATGTGAAAGATATGAATAAAAATGATGTTTATTCAGCCAGCTCACATACCCGTATTTTCTTCCTGTTTTCGGTCGAAGTCCACAGTAGGCGATTGTCGAGTGCGCACGCGCGATCATTGGTAACTAAGCAACAGTGGAGACTCAGACTGTCAGCAGTCAGCCGATGACGGTGCTGTGTGGTGTTGTGAGAATATCAGCTCAAATGGATAGTTCATCCGAATGAGATGTTGAACACACGGAGGAGGTTTGATCGCGCGCGCGCAAACTCGACAATCAACTACTGTGGACTTCGGCCGAAAACAGGAAGTAAATACGGGTATGTGAGCTGGCTGAATAAAGAGATTATTCCTGCCTTCGTGAAAGCTCGGATCACAGTTGAGACTGATATATCAGCCCAGGCATCCGCGATCCATTGGCAGATAGTGGCGTACAGGGCTGGACTGGCCATCGGGCATACCGGGCATTTGCCCGGTGGGCCGACGTGCTTTGTGGGCCGATACATCTCATACTTAATTTTTTTTTTTTTTTTTTTTGTCTGAACGGCCCATAAAACTCGTACATCGGCGGCCCATTGCGTTTAGTTTTGTTTAATTGGCGGCTCTGATCTTTTTGCCGGTGTAATGCATTGGACAAAAAAGTCAGCGTAGGTTTTTCTTTTTCTCACAGACCGGCGCATGATGAAACGCGTAAATCAGCAGCCCATTGGTTATTTTCTTGATTGACACTGGGCTGGTCCAATCACATCTTTAAACTCCTCCCCCTTTGAGCTCTGAGTGAGCGAGCAGTGTCAGTGTGTATCTGTCAAAATAGTCGGAGCGATGGAGAAGAAACGCAAGGAATGTGCAGAGAAATAGCGTGAAAAAGAAACTTCAAAGGCCCTTCAAGTGTCTGATGAGGATAGTGAGCAGGATAAGGAGAGAGATGAGTGAGTGCAGAGAACTGTGGTAAGCAGAACTAGGCTACTGTCACAACAACACTTATGGTGTGTTCACACCAAACGCGAATAGAGCGTCAAATACGCGTCTATCGCGTTTAGTTAGACGCTTGAACATTCGCTCCAGTTCAAATTTTTCAACTTGCTCGGAGGACATTCGCGGCAAACGCGTCGCCCAATTCGCGTCATTCGCAACGCCCGGCGCGAATGATGCGTCTATTCGCGTCGTTGCATTGACTTTGTATGTAATCTACTCGCCCAAATAATTAAATTCGCCCAAATAATTAAATTAAACACCATTAGGCTATGTAAGAACCCACTACCCAGTTACGCATTATTTACACATCTGCATATTTGACGATTACGCATTTCATTAGAATTGTAATGAGACAATAATGAGTAATGAGTTTGTAAACCATATTTTTCTTCAAAATAAAAGCTCGATGCCGTTTCCGTCAAAATAAAAGATCATGTGCTTATCTCTGTATAGAAATTAGTACGAAACTAATTATGAAAGTTGCTTTTATTTTTCAGTGCATTTGTTTTACAACATATGGCTATTACTGCCATGGGATTAATATTATAACTATTATTATGTAGTAGTGTAATGTAGACAGACACTATATCACAACTAAAAGAGTTTTGAGTTTTTCTTTGTTCAATTTGCACATTGAATATGGGTTGGAGCTCTTTATTTTTAACTCTCAAAGTGCACCAGATTGATGAATTTAACATTAAAAAGCACAAAATTTTCTTACGGGGGGAGGATGCCCCCGAACCCCCCTAGATGGACAGAGGTGCACTCACCACAGATTTCCCAAAATCCTGTGGGAAAAACCGATATTGCTATCCCAGTTTATAGCTTTCTTTAGGATTCATCACTGTGGAGTATAGTTCAACTTAGTAGATATTTCATCGGTTAACTCTTACTCACTCCTATTCACTTATGGCATTAGTGGTTTTAATAGGAGTTGGTATACATTGGTATTGGAGTACATTGGATACATTGGAGTTGGTATACATATTCAAGGGCGTGCAAAGTTCGGTTGTGTTATATAGTGGGCCAGCCTGGGCCAAAATGCCCGGGCCGATTTTTTGTCCCAGTCCAGCCCTGGTGGCGTAAGTCGCCCGGCGCTGTCTCCCCGTCTTGGTGAATGTGTGTTCCCCATCCATATATAAGGCGCTCCGCATTATAAGGCGCACTGTCGTTTTTTGAGAAAATTAAAGGCTTTTAAGTGCGCCTTATAGTGCGGAAAATACGGTACTCGCGCAAATAATTAAATTTGCGTTTGGTGTACACCATTACTCGTAACGCCACTTCTACTGTAATCAGCGTGATTTCTTTTGTAATTTTATCTGGTTCAACCAGACAATGGTGGGCGGAGTTAGTGTAAATAGCCTCTGCCAACAAGGTGGGCTATTTGCACTTGGTGTAAATAGACACTTTATCATCATCTAATTTTAAGATCAAAGACCGCAATAGGAGAGAGAGCGACATAAGCACTGTAAGATCATTTAGGCCATGAATTACATGAATTGTACATGAATTGACCCAATTAAAAAAAAAAAAATTCCTCCCATGTGGCACAGATCGGATATGACCCACGAACGTGTAAGCAGGAAAAAAAGCACATGGATTCTGATATTCTCAGATCGATTTCAGGCCTCATTCATATTTTGAAATAAATCTGATTTGAATCGCATTAGCCTCTGCCATGAAAGCGGACAGATTGGATATTCCCCTGTCAATGCGAGTCGTACGTCATTGAAAAAGCAACGGTGGCGAATGATGTCAACTCAGGTGGAAACCAACTGTGATCACATGACTCTTTTCAATGCCCATGCTGCAACAAGGGCTCTCCTCTTTTTTTTTCTCCACCCTAAAAGACTAATTTGCTGACCTTTAAAGATGGTGCGAAAAGCAAAAAGCTTGTATTATCATTTCGTCTGCATCCATTGCAAATACTTCCTTTTCGGCCTAAGCTTTTCCGGGTCAGCACGCCCACCTTGGGTTGTTTCGCCGAGTGCAGATATGGGATAATGGGTCACTTTTAGAAGATAACTTTTTTCACTTTTTTTAAGAAGATGTAAGCTTGTCTGATAAAATCTGATATAGTCAACAAATCGGAATCGGACATCAAGACCTGCAGTGTAAATGCAGTCTCACTTCTTTTAATGAAGATTATTTGTGTGTTGAGCGTCTGTGACTTACTTTTCATTTGCGGGAGTTTGCCATTAGTTTGCTGAAGAGATAAACAGCAATTCATCTGCAGTGATGTGTGTTGCAGTAGAGCTGCCATATCTGGCTATCATAACATGTCACAGAACCTATAACATCTTTCACACGTTTAATCGTTGTTGTTTTATTTTTTTATTTTTTTTTTACATTTTTGGGATTAAAATTTACATATACGTGGTATCTGGAATGCATCTCAAACCACCTCCTGAAGTGGTTTAAGAAATCGGATTTAAATCGGTCTCAAAAGGGCATTTACACCAAGTCTTTTCACGATCGGATCGCTATCTGTATGAATTGACCAGGTGTAAATAGGGATAGTTCACCCAAAAATGAAAATTAGCCCATGATTTACTCACCCTCAAGCCATCCTAAGTGTATATGACATTCTTCTTTCAGACGAATACAATCTGAGTTATACAAAAAAATTCCTGGCTCTTTCAAGCTTCATAATGGCAGTGAATGGCCGTTTATGTTTTGAAGTCCATAAAAGTGCATCTATCCATGATAAAAGGATATCCACGACGCTCTGGAAGGTTAATAAAGACCTTCTGAAGCAAAGCGATGCGGTCGGGTAAGAAAAATATCCATATTTAAAACTTTATCGACTAAAATAACAAGTTGACTTACGCCAAAAGAGTAACACTTGACGATGTATGACGTAGGATGTAGTAGCGTAAGCTTTGACCCCAAAAATGCACTTTCAATGCAATTTGATTGACTTCAAAACATAAACAGCCATTCACTACCATTATAAAGCTTGGAAAAGCCAGGACATTTTTTAATATAACTCCGATTGTATTCGTCTGAAAGAAGAATGTCATATACACCTATAGGATGGCTCGAGGGTGAGTAAATCATGGGGTAATTTCTTTGGGTGAACTATCCCTTTAAGCATGTACACTAACTTTTGAAAAACTTTATTTGGGGTACAGTGTTGGTCAAGTGTTATGATGGAACGATGCAAAAAAAGTGACAGTTGTAATTTGTGTACAAATTATTAATTCACTCTTTAATCATCATGTTTAATCATCAAGTGGGTATTGATATTTTGAGATTGAATGGGTCTGGGACAAGGGTAAAAGAAAATATTTTATCATTTGCATTTTATCATTAAATACTATTTACTGTACTATTTACTGTTATATTGATAAAACGATTTCCTGTACCTGACCTGACAGAACAATGCAGTTTTTCATCTTTGTCAATCTTTCTCTGTTTGTGATATATCTGTCTTGTCAATTTACTTCATCATTTACTGTCTCTCTCTCGGTCTCTTTCTCTTCCCTTTAATCTCTCTAAACTAATTGCACACCCAGTCTGTGAGGGTTTGGGTGGTGGAGAGATCAGGACACGTTTCTCTCTCTGAGTATCAAAAATGTCATCTATAATGATAGTTTGCTCATCTCTTGAAGGTACTACAGTTGTTTTTTCCGTGAGTCACATTCTTTTCCTCTTTCCTATGTGGCTTGTCCTCTCAATCCCTTGATCTGTGAAATGCTGCTATGAAAGGCCTTTTTTTTCAGTGGTGAAATGACTAATTGTTCATTTCTAATGACATGCATTACCATGTTACATGTAGCTGAACAGAACAAAGTAGACAGTGATGTTAACTACGTTGGTCCTTTATGAATTATGATCAATGTTTTTTGAGAGAGACCTGAAAACCTGTTGAGAGTTCAGACCTTGTGAGTTATGAATTGCTGTGTATGAGCAGGTCTCACTTTGAATGAAGATTGCAAAATATAAAGAAAAACTGAGCTTCAAAGCTGTAGAAAACATCTTCACATAAAAAAAGAGACACGGCGTAAGAAAAACAAATCCGGTAAAAGGCACCGTTTGATCTGCAATGTAATTTATTTTCTGCTTCACAACTGTTTAGCGAAGACAAGCAAACTATTCTAAGTCAAACACAATGATGGCATAATCAATTAAACTGCATTATGATAACAAACTGTCAGGGCTTTTTGCAAAGAAAGTGATCAAAACTCACGTTTCTGACACGTCATTTACTCTGTAGCCAATTAGGAATCATCTGTCGCTTTCACAACACAATGTTTTTTTTTTTCAATTCTCTATAAACATGATGCACAATGCCATTATATGACTGACTCGTTTCTTTTTATGTTCATCGACCATCACATCCAAAGGCGTTTAGATTTAATGAATACTGTATAATGAGTCAGGCGATTATGAAGAGAAATGTTTTGGGTGAATGTTCTAGGAGCTTAATCACTGGGTTTGTATCTCCTATACAAACAGCATCTGCTTCATTGTTCAACAACTGATTGAAATGAATGCAAGTGCAGTAATAAAAACAGTTTTGATGCCACCCAGAAATGGAATCAGGTGTGTTGTTATAGTGTTTTCTCTCTCAGTACAGTAAAACCGAATAACATGTAAAGAGAAGGCGGTGATTTGTAGCGCAGTGTTGAAAACAAATGGGTGCAGACTGGAGAAGTGGTGTGGCGGTGGTGATGTGTGTCTGATGTTGTGGCAAATTCAAGTCCACCCCTCTTGAACCCCTCACACAGTATACAAGAGATTGTAACCCTAAAGCATTTCATATGTGGTGGAAGAAAAGCGTATAGGTCGAGCTTTTTTGTGTGTGTGTGTTTCCAGCCCTAGTCATGCGTTTCTAGGTCAGGACAAGTGTTTTATATAATGATTTTTTTGTTATTTTACTTTATATGATATAATGTGATATATATATACGCTCACCGGCCACTTTATTAGGTACACCTGTCCAACTGCTCGTTAACACTTAATTTCTAAGCAGCCAATCACATGGCGGCAACTCAGTGCATTTAGGCATGTAGACATGGTCAAGACAATCTCCTGCAGTTCAAACCGAGCATCAGTATGGGGAAGAAAGTTGATTTGAGTGACTTTGAACGTGGCATGATTGTTGGTGCCAGAAGGGCTGGTCTGAGTATTTCAGAAACTGCTAATCTACTGGGATTTTCACGCACAACCATCTCTAGGGTTTACAGAGAATGGTCCAAAAAAGAAAAAACATCCAGTGAGCGGCAGTTCTGTGGGTGGAAATGCCTTGTTGATGCCAGAGGTCAGAGGAGAATGGCCAGACTGGTTCGAGCTGATAGAAGGGCAACAGTGACTGAAATAACCACTCGTTACAACCGAGGTATGCAGCAAAGCATTTGTGAAGCCACAACACGCACAACCTTGAGGCGGATGGGCTACAACAGCAGAAGACTCCACCGGGTACCACTCATCTCCACTACAAATAGGAAAAAGAGGCTACAATTTGCAAGAGCTCACCAAAATTGAACAGTTGAAGACTGGAAAAATGTTGCCTGGTCTGATGAGTCTCGATTTCTGTTGAGACATTCAGATGTTAGAGTCAGAATTTGGCGTAAACAGAATGAGAACATGGAACCATCATGCCTTGTTACCACTGTGCAGGCTGGTGGTGGTGGTGTAATGGTGTGGGGGATGTTTTCCTGGCACACTTTAGGCCCCTTAGTGCCAATTGGGCATCTTTTAAATGCCACGGCCTACCTGAGCATTGTTTCTGACCATGTCCATCCCTTTATGGCCACCATGTACCCATCCTCTGATGGCTACTTCCACCATGTCACAAAGCTCTAATCATTTCAAATTGGTTTCTTGAACATGACAATGAGTTCACTGTACTAAAATGGCCTCCACAGTCACCAGATCTCAACCCAATAGAGCATCTTTGGGATGTGGTGGAACGGGAGATTCGCATCATGGATGTGCAGCCGACAAATCTGCGGCAACTGTGTGATGCCATCATGTCAATATGGACCAAAGTCCCTGAGGAATGCTTCCAGCACCTTGTTGAATCTATGCCACGAAGAATTGAGGCAGTTCTGAAGGCAAAAGGGGGTCCAACCCGTTACTAGCATGGGGTACCTAATAAAGTGGCCGGTGAGTGTATATATAATTTGGCATTGGCACTCTGTCCAGGGTGTTTTCTTAGGACAAGAGGTTTGGAGAATGGATGGACAGATTTTTCTTTTTAAATATTTAATTATTTGTCACCCAATTTTGTATTGTGTTAGACAAATTTTCATTTCTTGTATTTTTGGCTCTGTTTTTTGATGGATATATTTTTTTTATGTATATGTGAAAAAGTTATTCCACTAGAAATGTTTAAAACAATATTATGCTTACAGCTCATTATATTGCATCTTTAATTTAGCTAGACATCATCTTGGAAATAAAAACTATTTTGTATTAATGTCTTAACATTTTGCAGTCTGATCTAATAATTAGTAATGTAGGAGATGTAAAAAATCATAGCAGATAATGCAGGTTAGGTTCACTTGTCACACAAATGGAAGCTCACATACAGAGCATTGCATCAGTGTTGCATGCAGTGTGCATTTCAACAAATGTAGCAGATCATCCAGATATTCATACAGAAAACTCACTTCCTATAGATGGTATTTCTGTACATACGGCAAACTACAGAAATAATAGGATTAGTTTCTGAATGTAGCTTTTGATTTGGCCCGATTTTGATTATACATCATCCCTACACTGGTGAAAAATATATATGATATAAGTATACTTGCTGCCAGACTAATTATCTGTAAGTGTGTTATGATTAGTTGACATGAAGTGTGTTATTTCAGGTTATTTTGGAACAGCTAATTTTGTACTAAGTATATTTTAGTTGAAAATTAAAATGTAGTAAAGTGTATTTAGTGTACTTTTGTGTGCTAAATTGGAACAACTTCATACTTAGTATTCTTTAAGAATATGCCAGTGTAATTACATGCTTGATTAGTGATATTAAAGTGTACTTTATTTGTGTTACAAGTACATTACAAATTCATTACGTGTGTCTTCAAAACATACAAGCAATATACCATAAGTGTATTTTAGTTGAGTAAAAAGTATATGCTCAGTAATACATTTGGCTTATTCCAAATACTACAAATTGCACACGTTGTCTTCAATGACAAATGCACATTAATAAACAAATATTACTTAGCTATACTTTGTACAATATACTATTGTATACTATAATGTATTTTGAAAGTATACTTTCAATGCATTGTGTTACAATGATAATTTTCAGCACAGTTAAAAATATACCTAAAATATATATTTTAAATAAAGTGCAAATAAATACACTTTTAAAAAATAAACAAAATTTTCACTGCAGTATATTTTTCTAATATATATATTTTTACAATTATTAGTACAAGGGTAAAAGCATGATGCTTTTAATATATTTAAAGATAGTAAAAATTGTGATATATTTGCAATGTACCATTGAAAAAGGGAATATATTTGAAATACAATAGTTTTTTTGTTCAAAGTAGCAGAAATGGGAGGAAAAGTGCAGGTCAGATTAATAAGATGAAATAGTTACGACAAAATGTGTGTGAAGAAAACAAAGAAAAAGGTGAACAAATGAACCACATAAGGAGAGAAAAAAACACTTTCTTTTATTCAGGCACAAACAGGTATTCAGAACATGCTTCAGAGGAAGAGGTCAATCACAACACACTTAAACATCACTTTTATACAGACAACGTTTGTAATCATCCGTCATCAAGCATCAGTTCGCCTCTCCTGCCTGCCGTGCAAAGATAGTTTGAAGGACTGTGTGTGTGTGTGTGTGCGTGTGAAGAAAGAGTCTGAGGTAAGACACAAGTGTTTATCTTTCTTTATCTTTCTTTCTTCCCCATGATACACACTCAGGAAACCAAGCAGCAGGTTGACTTCAACACCTGCTGTAAACATGTCTCGGTGTCAGGAAAAATGCACAGCATTCAAACTGAATCTTTAAAGCTCGCCGTCAAAAATGCAACATACTTGACAGGTCGAAAGAGGTGGAGTGCTGGGAATGTAGTGGAAATATACAGATCTGCACACCACAGCTGGAAAAATTGTTCCAGAGTAACTTTTTTCACATTCAAACCTCCTTTCCAGCTCACCCACATTTACTTCTGTCACTCTATGATTTTCTGTGTTTCCACCTCACAACCTGGTTTCTGACATTTGTCAGACCTTTTGCAGGAGGCATTTGTATTTATGTTCATGCGTGTGTTTGTGCACGCGAATGACTCTGTTTTGTGTGTGTGTGTGTGTTTCTGTAGGTTATGAGAAAATCAAACTTGGAGAGGGACAGCTGGCATCCCTTCAGACATTGCTTGACCTTTCTGTCTAGCACAATCACACTCGTATACACACACCCACGCAGGGCATCAGGTGTAAAGTGCCTCAATTTAAAGTTTGGCACAAACATTTTCAGCTGTTTTATCTACACTTGAAATGAGATGAAAATCAAAAGAACTGTCTGTTAAGCCTCTCTGTCTCTCTCTGAGGTGGAAGCACTCAGATGTTGATGTGTAGTGTATTGGCTTGTTTGGTGAATCATATTGCTGATGACTGCTGGGAATAGCTGGGCTGCTGGTCGCATATGCCAGGATACACAACTACACATGCAGGAAGCACCAAGGGATACAGGAACCTGTCCTTTTCTAACCTGTGTTTGCCATCAGTAAATATATTGTAGCTACATATGCGTAAGCACATAAAACTAGGTTTTTACTTAGGCTGCATAATATATTAAAATACAATAGAAAAATCAATATGGCTTAAAGGGGACTTGTGCTCCCAAGTCTTGATTTTGGTGTCTACTAGAATAGGTTTTAATGCTTGAATGTTCAAAAACATTATTATGTTATTTTTTTAAAACAAATTTTACATTGTTGCAGCACATCTCTTCCCAGACGGTCAGCAATTCTGTTTAGTTCCAGTTTGTATGAAGCCCCTCTTTTCAGGAAAGCGCAATGTGCTCTGATTGGTCAGCTGGACCAGTGTGTTGTGAATGGTCAATTGCTTCAAACATGTTTCAGAAATGTCACATCCCTTACCATAGCTGTGAGTTTCAACCAGTTGTTGTATTAGACTTTCTTATTGTCCCTCATTTTGATGGACAGGGTCTTAAAAATACCGTAATAATCAATTATTACCCATAATTAGAATGTTCACATTTTAATGAAAATAGCTTTTGTTTTTGTTCACATTTTCGTTTTAATCATGAACAGGAAGAGTATAGGCCAGAGACTGTGCATCACTTTTCATGTTCAACACCGCACAAAGCATATCTTTTTTTCTTTATTTTTTTTTGTTGAATTTTTAACACAGTGACAGCTGAGGCCTAAAACACGACCTTTATGCCTGCCTGAACAGGCAAGTGTGAGCAGCGCAATATTACAAAATACAATTAGTATTTAAATATGAACAAAACGCATACAATAAACTAAGCTAAACTAAATCATCTTTCTGAATCTGCCTGAACTAAAACCTTCCTTTTGGTCAGGATGGACTTACACTGGAAACTTAAAGCGTGCCTGTGCTGGCGACAGTCTGTTGTTTGTCCTTCATCCTCCACCGCATCAGTCCCTCTTTGTTCACCTCTATTATCAGCAACATCACAACTATTTGGCCGTTTGAAGAAACACTTCACACTCAGTTGCCTTGACATTTTTGCAATTGTACGTAGCGGTGACTAAAGCCACAGACCAGACAAAGACATCATGCACTGAGATCAAAGACGAGACAATGCTAGATAATAACCAATGAATATGTGTGCTCGCCACCAACTGGACAGGGGTGGGAATTACAATTACAAATTACAATAGATCATCCTGCGTGTAATCTGTCAAAATGATGGACAATACAGGGATGTACCCAAAGTCTAATTCCGAATTTGGAAAGGCACAGAAAATTAAAAACATATTCTGCGGAGTGTATATATTATCGTATTCAGTAGGTAGGCTACATCAGATTTCACTTATCACATGAAGATAATAAGGAGAGACGACTGACATGACTATGTCGGAGGATTATATACAATATAATTACCCAACTTTATAATTGCGAGAGAACACAAAAGCATTGATATTTTTTTTTTCCCTCCGATTTCATAATCCCCGATCATAGTATTTGGACGGCCTTCAGAGTTTTCCAACACTGCTTAAAAAAAATTCAGTCACTGACAGAAAATATTTGGTTAACACGACCACTGGTTTCAATACACTACTAACGCAAGTCAACCAAGACCCGCCTCTTTTTTTTTTCTTTTTTGTTTTGGCTTGGGTGGAAATTATTTAAATGAGAAATATAATTATGTGTACGTTCCCTTAAGAAAACTCAAGACAATTGAGGCATTTTAAGGAGTTCAGAAACAGATATAGAGAATAACTCCCTTTGGAGTGGACTTTGGGCTTTGTAACTTTGCAGACATTTTTCATGCTTAAACAGCAATATTACACAGTAAAGAAAGTTGAAAATGTAAAAAAAAGGTATAATGGAGCCATTTTTTATATAGTATCATGCACATTTCATATGCATGATACTCCAAAATACTTTAGCAATGCCATAGTACTACGTACCATGGTGCAAAAACAACAACAACAAGGTTTTATGTCCTGTTAGTGTTTTGATACTCTTGATAAGAAAATAGTTGCTACATACTCATTCACAAGTTTCAGATGCAAGTACACTTTAAAGACTTTCATTGCTAAAAGAATACAATGTATTTGCAGATTTGGTTTCTGTGGATTGTAGATGAAAATCCATTTCTGCGCTTGTTTTGTTATCTGTTTTGTGAAATGTCTCGTTACTGTTTTACCGAATGAGAAACCATTCCAAATGATTTTGTGTGTGAATGAGCTGTCCAAATAATTCAGACTGAATTGATTCAGAACGTGTTTGGTCAGTGTATCATCCGATCATTTGATTTTCAATTTGAATTGAAATAAGCAGAAATGAGAAAACGGGACCTTTATTCGTTTTTTTCATTTAAAAAAAAAAAAAAAAACGGAAAAAAGTTTAGTTCACAGGCAAAAAAACGAATACATGACTTCAAAATTCGTTTTCCACATGTGGGCGGTCATGAGACGCCCCCTTCCGCTGATTGGTCAAGTAAATCTGACCATGTGACTTCATCAGTCATCGCTCAGGTCTGTTCAACAAAATAATAGTCCTCAACGGTAATCTACCCATTAAGGATGTAATTTGTCTTTTTGAAAGCCCAACTCAATTTAAATTATTCAAAATTAAGTTTGAATTTTCCAAAATTAAGTTGGCCCAACTCAATAATTATTATTTAGAATGAAAAATGACCAAAATTGAGTTAGCCCAACTCAATTTAAATTGTTCAAAATTAATTTGGCTCAACTCAATAATTAATATTTAGAATTTAAATTTTCTAAAATTAAGTTGGCCCAACTCAATTTAAATTTTTCCAAAATTAAGTTGGCTTAACTCAATTAATATTTAGAATTAAAATTTTCTAAAATTAAGTTGGCCCAACTAAATTAAATTAAGTTGACCAAACTCAATAATTAATATTTAGAATTAAAATTTTCCAAAATTGAGTTGGCCCAACTCAATTTAAATTATTCAAAATTAAGTTTGAATTTTCCAAAATTAAGTTGGCCCAACTCAATAATTAATATTTAGAACTAAAAAATGACCAAAATTGAGTCAGCCCAACTCAATTTAAATCGTTCAAAATTAAGTTGGCCAAACTCAATAATTAATATTTGGGATTAAAATTTTCCAAAATTGAGTTAGCCCAACTAAATTTAAATTGTTCAAAATTAATTTGGCTCAACTCAATAATTAATATTTAGAATTCAAATTTTCAAAAATTAAGTTGGCCCAACTCAATAATTAATATTTAGAACTAAAAATGACCAAAATTGAGTTAGCCCAACTCAATTTAAATTGTTCAAAATTAAGTTGGCTCAACTCAATAATTAATATTTAGAATTTAAATTTTCTAAAATTAAGTTGACCCAACTCAATTTGAATTAAAAAAAAAAAAAAAAAAAAAAACGAATAAAGGTTATTGCCGTTTTCTCATTTCTGCTTATTTAATTTCAGATTGGAAATCAAATGATCGGATGATACACAGACCGTGTTTCTAACCCTGTTTGGCTAATTCATTAAAAAGAACTAATTCATTCGTGATTTGGGCATTGCTAATTGAATCCAGACAGAAGAAACTGCTGGTCACATGACTTGATAACTGAAATATTATCAGGGAAAATGTAATGTTATAGGCTATACATTATACCTATGGTGGCCGAGAAAGCTCAACGCGCTGCAACTGAAGAAAACGCATAAAAAAAAAACCTAAAAAAAAAAAACGCATGCAAATAAAAAACCCTGCATGCAAATAGAAAAAACACCCGCAAATTAAGAAAACATCTTCATCAGTTTCACAACACACGTGAGCTCCAAATACTCACAACAGACTACAACGGAAATGTTTCCAGGGGAACCTAATAAGTGACAAACCCGGCTGGGACGTGCTGGTGCTTACAGATTAAAATTCTACTTTATGTATTTATTTATTTTTGCAAAACATACAGAGATTACATTTTTATGACATACAACTTGTATACAATATACAAAATGTATTAATAATATGTTCAATGTCATCAGAATACAAATGAGAAAAGAACAATGAGCTGAAAACTAAAATCAATAAATAAAAAAGATTGAGAAGAAGAACATGAAGGAAAGATATTTATCTTTCATCAGTTACACTGTACAAATTGTTTCATGTTATGTTTAAATTTTCATAAAGAAAAGTTTCATCAGAAATGTTAGGTAATGTAGGGTCCAAAGTTTTAAAGTTGAGACATACAGATATATACACGCATATTTTAAAAGCTTTTTTGTAAAGTAAAAATAAAAATAAAAATGTATTTGCTACCATTATGTTAACAGCATTATATTTCTGTCGTAAAAACAGCTATTCAGCTGATGGGCCACGCCCCCTAGTTATTGTTACTACGCCCGTCAAACAAATGGTCAAACACGACCAGCGCGACAGATTGCCACAGTGGTGTAGTCTAGTTTTTTGTAGTGAGTATACTGTGATATACCAGCCCAACCATCCCCCCCCAGCCGCAGCCGCCGCCGCCACCCAATTTTCTACTGTTTAGTGTTAATCGCCATCTAACTCAGCCAGTAAAGAGCTACATTTAGCCTTAGATGTTATATGACTATGGTCCCTGAAGCACAGGTTTTATCAGCTGACAATTAAAAGACTTAAACATTATAACCAATTAAGTTGGCCAAACTCAATAATTAATATTTGGGATTAAAATTTTCCAAAATTGAGTTAGCCCAACTAAATTTAAATTGTTCAAAATTAATTTGGCTCAACTCAATAATTAATATTTAGAATTCAAATTTTCAAAAATTAAGTTGGCCAAACAAACAGTAAAGAGCTACATTTAGCCTTAGATGTTATATGACTATGGTCCCTGAAGCACAGGTTTTATCAGCTGACAATTAAAAGACTTAAACATTATAAGCACAAATAAAAATTTACTTTTTAAAAACGTGTGTGATATTCCTTTAAAATTATGTTTTAATAGATTTGATTATTATTATTTTAAAAAGTACATCTTACTATGCAATTTCATAATTCCCTCGAGTTACTTTATTTCTCTCTACAAACTTTTATTTTGGTGGGTTGTAAATTAAATTTGAGCTTCTGTGTGTTTTAATAAACTATTATTATTATTATTATTAGGCCTACTTGAAGTATATCTACTGTGCAATAGTAATATATTTCTGTTATATTTTCATCAAGTTATACAAAACTTTGATTAGTTTTGTGAGTGTGTGTATATGATACGAATGAATGACGATAGTTTTATCAAATGAAATGGTAAAATTCTTGTGATGTGACTCTCATAAAAGCTCTGCGATGAAGTTCAAATGTGTTTATGTCCTCCTCATAGACGCTGAAAACACAACGCGTCACGCGCGCTTCAGTGTGTAGTAGAGCACACATTGAGCGCTCATTCACAGAAACACGCAGAACATGCATTAATATTCATAGACACTTAGTACATATCGAGATTTGATTCATTGTATCATTACTTTTGATTTGTTCTTTTAAAAATGGCCAAATTGCGTGACGTTACGCTTTACAGCTAAGTTACATTATTTTGTTGCTGGATTCCGCGATTCGATCCGTGTCGCTGCGCAAACACAGATGTCACGGCGGGCGGCGGGGTGAATTTATGAATGAAAGTTCTTTCACAAAACGATGTTGTTACGAATCCTCACGCTTTTTAAAGAGGGTATACGGAGATCTTTGACATTTCCTAGTGGGCATACGGAAATCCTTGACATTTTCTAGTGGGTATACGGCGTATACCTGCGTATCACTACACCACTGGATTGCCATGACGGGAAGAGGTATACCCGGGGCGTGTGTGTCAGTGACCTTTTTTGGAGCAATACCTCAGTGATATCCTCCAGATCGAGGCAAAAGGGGTTACAGTATGCAGTGGAGGGATATATTCAAAATATTAAAATACGCAATGAAGGAGACACGACTACTATCGAGGCGAATGCTTATACCGGTCTCAAGCGAAATCTGAGAAACCCCATGACCTGTACCTCAAATGCAACCAGCACAGCCTTGAAGAAGATTTTATAAGCTGATTCAGTGGCTAATTGTTTGGAGTTAGAAATATATAACTCGCGCTGCATATTTAGTAATTTTGCCTCAGATACAGGATTATAACGTTACATTCGCTTTAACAAGCAGGTTGTTCATTACAGTATTTAGATCAATTTACATTGAAATGATATTTAAAATACAAACAACATTGTTAAAATATTCACAGTTTACATAGCAACTTAACAGAAAAGTAAAATGCAAGTTAGCATGTTAGATGCTAAAACTGGTAGCATCAACACTCCAACCATGCACAATATCTGTAGTCACTAAATAAATGAGTCTTTGTCTTACCAGTAGCATCTCCAAGTTGATGAACACATTGTGCTTTTCCCAGCAGTTTTTGAACAACAGTTAATATGTGGTGTACTTCAACTCAATCGTCCCAGAAGCACATCCACTGCTATCCAACCTCTCCCTGCATGCTGGTAATCACACACACCTGGTTATGTGTGGCATGTGCAGTTTAAATGGCCAATCAGCTCCCTTGTTTCTCCCAGGTTGCACTATGTGCTCACAACCAATAGGCTACACTCATTTTGATCTTAAATCTCTTTAACAATGATGAATTTATACTTTTAACCTTTTTTTTTTTTTTTTCTCAAATTCAACTTAACAGTTGCTATGATGTGTGATTGGACAATGGCCGTTTTGGGGGAGGGTCAATTATGTTGTCTTTCGTTGCTCCTTCATCAAGTGCGTTCCAAAGTCCCACTTTAAGGGCTCTGCCGTCTGCCCTTCGAAAGGAGTAGGGCATAGGGAAGCTCACGAGCAATAAGCACGTCCCAGCCAGGTTCGTCACTTATTTGGTTCCCCTGGAAACATTTCCGTTGTGGTCTGTGTTATTTGCAGCGCGTTTCTGTATTTGGTTGTGTTGTGAACTTTTGCAGCGCGTTTCTGTATTTGGAGCATACGTGTGTTGTGAAACTTATGATGATGTTTTTTTTAATTTGCATGTGTTTTTTTCTATTTGCATGCGTTTTTTTTCTATTTGCACGCGTTTTTTGCAATTTGCATGTGTTTTTTTCCATTTGCACACGTTTTTTTCTATTTGCATGTGTTTGCTTCAGTTGCAGCGCGTTGAGCTCTCTCGGCCACCGTATTATACAGTATTAGTGCTAACCCAATTATTGAACTATACTAAAATGATGATTTAAAACTAGTGACGCTACGTTATACGTGTACAGACATACAAGTCTACTTCGTAATGTTGCACATTTTCAGCAGTAAACCATTTGCAGTGAGGCACATAAAAAGCATTTGCGTAGACCTATTCTGTAGATGCACTGTGGAGGTATGATGTGTGTAATCACAGAGTACTAGACCTCTGTTCTACCTTACAATAACATGCAGAGATGAATAACATTAAACCTTCCCTGTCTCCACAGTGAGTCTGTTTCCCCTCACACCAGGCACATATTTCAGCCCCCGGTCAGAAACCACTTTGCAATGAAGAGGTCGTGACCCAGTGGAGAGCAAGAGATATGAAGGGGTTCACAGGCAGCAAAGAGAATGAAAAAAGGGAGAATGAATTTTCAAAAATGAAGGATAATTAGGAGCCCAGAAGAAAAGGCTGGTATTTTCTTTTCTTTTTTCATTCTGCCTGACGCTAATGTGAATACGATTGCAATTTGTCATGAAATGATTATTTCGCTCTCACGAAGGTTCTTTGTCTAATTCTATCCATACGTCAGAGAGCACAATGCTCTTTGAATGGAGCTGTGAATGAGGCAAATCAAAATCAATCAGCTTTGGATGGATTTGCAAGCACTTGACCCTCTCGTCTTATCAGGAGCTTTAATAATGGGATATTTTTGCCTTTTTATGAGATTGGAGTTACACTCAGATGACTCCGGTTAAGTGTTTTGGGGGTAGAGCACACATGTATGCAGAAATATAAGGACATATTTATTAATATTTAAAATTGTCATTTGTTATTTCTTATTATATATCATATGAATTTAACATATTAATATGTAAACATTAAATATGATTAAATGAGAAAATACATAATTTTAATATTTATTTTTAATTTTAATAGATAATATATATACACTTTAGACCAATATGAGGTGAAAATTCTGTTGTCATTTTTTCCCTTATATGCAATTTTTTATATATATATATATATATTACTGACATTAAAAAAAATACTTTTTCCCCCATTTCTCTGAAGTCCCAAGAGTGGCTTTTCTGCATAATAACTTATTTATTATGGTCTTATTAGCTGGTCTATTTAATTCTGAATGTTGTGCTCTGGGCTGAAACACAGTGAGAAACTAGCTTTTCTTGTTGTACAAAAACTTTGTTCGCATTGGTGAAACATTTTGTAACCTCCCCTTCTCACTGATAACTCCTTATTCTGAATCGTAACCCGTTTTTCCTGGCTGATCAGCACAACCACGCATGCCTGACCAGTTTTTAATGAGTGCTTATTTGACAGCTATGACTCCTACACGATTCTTTCTTATTATGTGAGCTCACATATGAGTGTGTGCACTGTATAGGGAGGGGATGATGAAACACACTGACATTTTTACCCTCGCTGACGAATAACTAACATTCTCATTTCACTTCTTTACCTCTCCCATCCTAAACTCCCTCACTTCGGCCCCATCACACCAACCTGAGCGGCTTGGGAAATGCCACTCGCCTCCGCAGACTTCATCCATGACCTTTCCCACCCCGTTCACGGAAAAGCCAAGGCTCCAATTAACCACCCCCATCAAACCGCTAATCAATCCATCAATATGATCAAACACAAACCCTGGCTGCATATCCAGAGGTTTTAGTACAAAACAAGCAGTTGTTGTCCACTTTGGAAAATGTTGCACTAGCTGCAATATGTTACTTATATACAAGTTTTGAATACAAACAATTATCTCACACATAAGTAAGAACAGGAAATTGTTAGAATAACAAAAGGTGAAACTCACAGGTATGTGCTTCTGAACTGGAACCTGCAGTTTTCAGTCATTTTGGTTGGAAAGAGATTCAGTGCTTCACCGAGCCCATTTCCTGTTTGACATTACTATGCTGTAGGGTCTTTTCCTTACTCTCCCAGCCACCGCTCATCCATTTTTTTCTCTTTTCTCTACCTTCAACTGCTTCAACATTTCATCCCGTCTTCCTCTCTGAGTCCTGCAGTTGTGTGTGTGTGTGTGTGTGTGTGCATGCATGCAGCAGTCGTGTGATTGTATACTATGGGTTAGCACCCTTCATGGTTAGAGGGTTAAACACACAGGGACCACATAAGATGAAGGACTTGCTCACAACTGTCTCCTAGAATGATTTATGAATAGCTGCAGCCCCACAGAAGCACACAGACACTGTACACACGCAGACACAAACACACAAACAAAAAAGCCTAGTACCCCCGGTGCACAATGTTATCGGAGATCGATAGGAGTGTGGTTTTATTGAATAATCTGAAGACCAGGCTGGTTTATTTAGCTGATAAAGGTCCAGTTTCAAGGTTTAACACGGCAAGGGTCATTGCACAACTTTTAAAACCTTTCAAATGCAAAAGAGAAACCATCTAGTTCTCAAATTGCACAGCTCAGGGGCAATTTTTAGAAAATGCAGGGTGATCAAGGGATCAGTGAGTAAAATTACCTGGTATTTGTAATGACTTTTTATGATACTTGATTTGTTTAAAAATGTGCAGTAACCAAAAAAACTAAATGCGTGCCACCATTGAAAATCAACAAATGTGTCTGCACTCCAAGTGCTTGTAATTGAGCAGTCTGGTCTCAATGTGTTGCTTGCATGCACTGCAAACTTTGCAAATCTATGCATTTCTAAAAGGTTTTATTTTTCAATAATTAATTTTTAAAAAAAATGAAGAAAAGAATCAGGATATGCAAAAACTATCACCACTGATTATTGACACCTTGTAGACGACGCCAAATGTTGAAAGTTTGACAGCAAAAACAGAAAATAAACCGTAAAATGGATAGATTCCTATACCACTGCACCTAATTTGATGACTTTGCCAATTGATTATATTGAATGCATTTTCTGAAATATTAAGATACATTTATGTAGTTTTGACTATCTTTACTTTGTATGTAAATAATACTTAGATTCAGACTTAGAAAATGAAAAGGGTCTTCTGAAAACTGACCAGCAGTTTTGTCGCTTTGCATCTTGCCACTCGTTTTCTTATGCACGTGCTCTCTGACTGCTTACTTCATTATAACAGTAGCATTCTGATTTGTTGCATCCTTCTCTTCAACTGAAATCTTAAAAAGAGTTTTGATTGTGGACTGGCTAGTAATAACTTTATGCCATGCAGCCAAGATTTTACATTGAGACTGGACTTTCAGGTTTTTTTTGCACCTTTGAAGGGCACTTCGAGAAGGTGGCACCATTTGTAGGAGCGTTCCAAACGAAAGTGAACAACTGAATCCCTTAATGAAGGGCCCTTCCACAGGTGCGTTAGCGAAGGAAACATGCAATGGTCACTTCAAGGAAGTAGTTTAACCATTTATGGTCATGTTCTGCTGTTTGGAGTGAGTAGGGCATTGGGATGCTCACTTCCAATTGGAATTTACCCTCAGTATCCATGTCAAGGGTCAAGGTAAATTTTATTATCCTCAAGTAGGAAATTCATGTGGTCACCATTACGCTCCAATGTAAAAAAAAAAAAAAAAACCCTGCTGCATACAAATAAAAACATAGATACAAAAGCATTAAATACAAAACCATTAAAACATTTAAACATTAAAAAATAAAAATAATAAAAACACGGACAAGGCGGACAAAACAACAAACCTTGTAGAAACATGACAAGCATGTGTAAATAAATAAACAAGCTAAATGCTTGCTGATTGTTGTACAGTCTAATTGCTGTAGGCATAAAAAGAATTGCTGTACCTTGTGGTCCTAATTTTCCTTTGCAGTAGTCTACCACTTGACCTGTTACTTCTCAAGAAATTCTGATGAAGAGGGTGGGTTGAATCATTTATAATTTGTTCTGTCTTTTTAAGACTAAGGTCATTGTACAATTGGGCTATAGATACTTGATCAACTCCAATGATCTTGCTGGCTGTTTTGACGATTCGTTGCAATTTATTCTGATCCATAATGTACATGTTGCCAATGTCACGGTATACAAATTCTTTGGTTCCTTCTCGTCTCGTGTTGATGTTGTTGTATGAAAGCACGTGTGTAGTGGGTGTGACTGAGTGACATTCCTTGATCCGCTCCAGCTGTTCATCATTCCATCACCAGCTGCAGCCGATCTCATCACACTATAAATACTCACTGTTTTCTCATCCCCTTTGTCAGATCGTTGGTTCATGTCTCTCGTGTGGTGTTCCTGTCCAGTCTTCCTGCCATCCCCGTTGTCGTGTTCCCGTGGACTCGTTGTCTTAGTGTTGGATTATCGTTTTGTGTCTTCACTTCACGGATTCTTCACTTCACGGATTCTTCACTTCACGGACTACTCACTTCACGGATTTCTCACGCTGGCCATCTAGTCCCTGCGTCATCCGTCCACGCCCGTGTCATTCATCTGTTCATTGTGTCTCGTATTAATAAATCTGAGTAACCTGCAACTGCTTCCTGTTTTGTTTAACGATCATGACAGAACGATCTGACCCAGCTATGGAAGCAGCAGGGGAATCATCAACCACGTTGGAGGAGTTCGTTCACCACAGTGTTAGGAGAATGGACTCACAAGAGAGGATTCTTGGTGACACGGGTCGTGCGATACAAGCCTTGGTGACGCAGGTGTCCGAGCTCACCCAACGATTCCAGCTTCTTCAGGTTCCCACTGCGCCCCCCACACCCGCCGTTCCCCCCACACCACCAGAGAGTGCTGCAACCCCGGAACCACGTCTGCCGGTCCCGGAAGCCTATGCCGGTGAGTCTGCATATTGTCGAGCCTTTCTGACAAGGTGCTCTATGCATTTCGCGCTGCAACCCAGGACATTTAATAATGAACAGGCCAAGGTGTCGTTCGTTTTAACCTTGTTGACCGGGAAGGCGGCGCTATGGGGAACGGCGGTGTGGGAGAATCAAGACCCATGCTGTGCCTCGTTCCAGACACTCTCCGCGGAGATGAGACGGGTCTTCGACCGAGCCGTCGCGGGGAGAGAGGCCGCTAGGGTGTTGGCCGACCTCCGTCAAGGTGAGAGGTCGGTCTCGGATTATTCCATCGAGTTCCGCACCCTGGCGGCCAAATGTCATTGGAACGAGGAGGCGCAGTGGGACATGTTTCTGCATGGGTTGGCTGACCGCGTCCAGAGAGAGATCTATGCCCTGGACCTCCCCACGTCGCTGAACGAGCTGATAGAGTTGGCTCTGAGGGTGGACGCTCGACTGACTAGAGCCGGAGGAAGAGTCTCGTCTATCCGACCTCCGGGAGGAGTAGAGAATCAACGGTCCAGCGGCAGGGATGCGGTCAGCCCAGTATTCGATCACGAACCCATGCAGGTGGGACGAGCTCGGCTTTCCCGGGAGGAGAGGGAAAGGCGGAGGTCCCAGGGCCTTTGTCTATACTGTGGAGGTGCGGGACACTATGCTTACAACTGCCCGGTAAAAGGCCTAGCCCGATAGTAAGTATGAGGCTACTATCGGGTGGGATCTCCGCCGAGAAGACCTCATCCACATCTACCCTCCTCCCGGTAAGACTTAGATGGTCAGTTCACCAGCACGACTGTCGAGCACTTCTGGACTCTGGGGCGGAAGGTAATTTTATGGACAGCACTTTTGCACACAGATTTCAGATTCCTCTCAAACCACTCACACAGAAGATTGCAGTACACGCTCTTAACGGTCAAGAACTTCCTACCATTTCTTTCACCACTGAAGATATCACTCTCATTACCTCAGGCAATCACTCAGAGACTATTTTTTTTTACATATTGGATTCACCCCTGGCACCCATCGTTCTGGGACATCCCTGGCTTATCCGTCACAACCCCCGAGTGGACTGGCATCAGAAAGCTGTACTGGAGTGGAGCAAGGGATGTCATAAGTCTTGTCTTGTGTCTGCTTGTCCGTCTGTGCCTGTTTTTGTGTTACAGGAGGAGGCAGGGGATTTGTCTAACGTGCCCGAGGAGTACCACGATCTGAAGGAAGTGTTCAGTAAGTCTCGGGCTGCTTCTCTCCCTCCGCATCGTCCCTATGACTGTGCCATATATTTACTGCCAGGTAAGTCTCCGCCTAAGGGCAAGTTATACTCGCTTTCGGTCCCAGAGAGGGAGGCCATGGAGAAATATATTTCTGATTCTCTAGCAACCAAGTTCATCCGTCCTTCCTCTTCTCCAGCGGGGGTGGGGTTCTTTTTTGTGGGGAAGAAGGATGGGTCCCTGCGACCTTGTATTGATTACCGGGGGTTGAATAACATCACGGTAAAGAATACTTATCCTTTGCCGTTGATGTCTTCAGCCTTCGAGAGGTTGCAGGGAGCGTCCGTCTTCACGAAATTGGACTTGCGTAACGCTTATCATTTGGTTCGCATTAGGGAGGGGGATGAATGGAAGACTGCTTTTAATACCCCCAGGGGGCACTTTTAATACTTGGTCATGCCTTTCGGCCTGTTCAACTCCCCAGCAGTCTTCCAAGCACTGATCAATGACGTGTTGCGAGACATGATTGATCAGTTCATATATGTCTACCTGGATGACATATTGATATTTTCCTCGTCTCTCCAGGAACATGTGCAACACGTCCGACGAGTGCTTCAGAGGTTGTTAGAGAATGGGCTTTTTGTCAAGGCGGAGAAATGCGATTTTCATGAACAGTCTGTTCCTTTCCTAGGGTACATAATTTCGTCTGAGGGAATGCGTGTGGACCCTGAGAAGGTTAAGGCTGTGGTAGAGTGGCCAAGCCCAGATTCCCGTAAGGCCCTACAGAGGTTTCTGGGGTTCGCCAATTTCTATCGACGTTTTATTCGCAATTTCAGCCAACTAGCCGCACCTCTGACTGCCTTGACCTCCCCCAGAACTCCGTTCAGGTGGTCAGATACAGCCGAGGCTGTGTTTGCCAAACTCAAGAGCCGCTTTGTTTCAGCTCCCATCCTCGTTGCCCCTGATTCTTCACGTCAGTTTGTGGTGGAGGTCGATGCGTCAGAGGTGGGGGTAGGAGCAGTTCTGTCCCAGCGCTCTTCCGCAGACGACAAGATGCATCCTTGCGCGTTTTTTTCTCATCGTTTGTCCCCAGCTGAACGCAATTACGACATTGGTAATAGAGAGTTGTTGGCAGTCAAGTTAGCGTTGGAGGAATGGCGTCATTGGTTGGAGGGTTCGGGGGTACCTTTTATCGTCTGGACCGATCACAAGAATCTAGAATACATCAGAACCGCCAAAAGACTGAACTCCAGGCAGGCTCGGTGGGCACTTTTTTTCGGTCGTTTTGATTTTTCCCTCTCGTACCGCCCGGGTTCCAAGAACATCAAACCCGACTCTTTATCTCGCATTTTTGATCGTTCCGAACGCCCGTCTACTCCCGAGTGCATTTTACCGGAGACCCTATTTGTTTCCACACTCGTATGGGAGGTCGAATCGAAGGTCAAGACGGCCTTAGAAGGGGTAATGCCTCCGCCCGGTTGCCCACCGAATCGTTTATTTGTGCCGGAGGGATTACGGTCCGACGTTATCCAATGGGGTCATAGCTCCAACGTGGCTTGTCATCCAGGAGTTAATCGTACTAAGTTTTTAGTAAAGCAACGATTTTGGTGGCCACTTATGGCTCATGACATTCACAGTTTTGTTTTGGCTTGCTCGGTTTGTGCCACTGGTAAGACTTCCAATCGACCTCCAGATGGGCTCCTTCAACCGCTGCCTGTCCCTTCGAGACCCTGGTCCCATAACGCTCCAGATTTTATCACCGCCCTCCCACCCTCCCAGGGTCACACGGTAGTTTTGACCGTGGTGGACCGGTTCTCGAAGGCGGCTCACTTTATTCCCTTACCCAAATTACCCTCAGCTAAGGAGACAGCATTGACAGTCGTTGACCACGTGTTTCGCTTACATGGCCTCCCGATGGACGTGGTCTCCGACAGGGGACCCCAGTTTGTGTCCAAATTTTGGCAAGAGTTTTGTAAGTTACTGGGTGCGACGGTTAGTCTGTCCTCAGGGTTTCATCCCCAGAGCAATGGTCAAACCGAGAGAGCCAACCAAGATCTGGAGAGAGTGTTGCGATGTTTGGTTTCCAAGAATCCTTCCTCATGGAGCCGACAACGGTCTATGGTGGAATACGCCCACAACACATTACCAGTGTCGGCCACGGGCCTATCTCCGTTTGAGTGTAGTTTAGGTTACCAGCCACATATTTTTCCTAGTCTGGAATCCGAGGTCGCGGTCCCCTCCGCCCACGCCTTTATCCAGAGGTGTCACCGCACTTGGACTAGAGCCCGTGAGACTCTACTCCAGGTGGGGGCGCGCACCAAGGCTAAGGCCGATCGCCACCGGTCAAAGCCTCCCGTATACGTCGTTGGTCAAAAAGTGTGGCTTTCTACTAGGAACATTCCTCTCCGATCCGTCTCCAATAAACTTGCTCCCAAATTCATTGGCCCGTTCACTGTCACCAAGATCATTAGTCCGGTGGCAGTCCGCCTTAGTTTACCTCCGGCGTACAGGAGGGTTCACCCCGTGTTTCATGTTTCAAAGATCAAGCCCGTGTTTCATGCTCGCATTAATCCGTCAGTCCCGGTTCCCCCCCCCCGCCGCGTCTCGTAGATGGGGATACCACCTATTCGGTAAATCGTATTCTGGATTCTAGGCGGAGGGGGCGTGGATTTCAGTACTTGGTGGACTGGGAAGGTTACGGTCCGGAGGAGAGAAGTTGGGTACCTGCTAGAGACATCCTGGATCACTCTCTGATCGATGATTACAATCGACAGGTAAGGGAGTCTGGGAACGCCAGGATGCCTTCCTAGGAGAGGAGGTACTGTCACGGTATACAAATTCTTTGGTTCCTTCTCGTCTCGTGTTGATGTTGTTGTATGAAAGCACGTGTGTAGTGGGTGTGACTGAGTGACATTCCTTGATCCGCTCCAGCTGTTCATCATTCCATCACCAGCTGCAGCCGATCTCATCACACTATAAATACTCTCTGTTTTCTCATCCCCTTTATCAGATCGTTGGTTCATGTCTCTCGTGTGGTGTTCCTGTCCAGTCTTCCTGCCATCCCCGTTGTGTTCCCGTGGACTCGTTGTCTTAGTGTTGGATTATCGTTTTGTGTCTTCACTTCACGG
The DNA here is from genome assembly GCA_029959095.1 of Rhinichthys osculus. Taxonomy (NCBI): domain Eukaryota; kingdom Metazoa; phylum Chordata; class Actinopteri; order Cypriniformes; family Leuciscidae; genus Rhinichthys; species Rhinichthys osculus. Next base: position 27,424,484 of record JARWKJ010000014.1, read on the forward strand.
ATTCTTCACTTCACGGACTACTCACTTCACGGATTTCTCACGCTGGCCATCTAGTCCCTGCGTCATCCGTCCACGCCCGTGTCATTCATCTGTTCATTGTGTCTCGTATTAATAAATCTGAGTAACCTGCAACTGCTTCCTGTTTTGTTTAACGATCATGACAGCCAAAGGCACAAATAAGACCGAAAGATAAGACACTCTGCAAGAGAGCTTTATAAAACATCTGAAGAATACGGTTGTCTATTCTAAAATGGTTTAGTTTCCTTAGAAAAAACATCCTCTTCTGCAACCTTTTCGACTTTTTTTTTTGCACATTCATTAAAAGTCAGTTTATTATCTATTTCAACACCCAAATATGTGTATGTTGTGACCCGCTCTACCACTACCCCGTTTATATTTGAGGGTGGAAATGGAAGCTTTAGCTTCAAGTTCTGCCAGGAAGACTCAATTGCTACGTCACTTATTACCTTCTCCCAATCGTGTCTAATACTTGCGGTATAAAAGACCGGTACTTACATATGTTTGAGTTCGCAGATGCTGACGCTTTCATTTACCTCCATCCTCCCCACCACCTCCAAGATGTTAGGGCAACAGGGCGCAGGTCATTAAGTTCCCTAGGTTTATTATTTTTGGGTAAAGGCACGATCAAAGATTTTTTCCATAGACAAGGAACTACACCAGTGTCTATTGACAGCTGGAACAGCCTTTGAAAGGGCTGTGCCAGCTGATCTGCACACACCCTTAATGTCCTGCTGCTAATACCATCAGGCCCACTAGCTTTACGGGGATTCACCTGTCTAAAGTAAGACTTAACATCGTCTATAGAAATGTCTATATCCACACACTTCATAGTGCTGATTTCTTTATAAACCAGTTCTTGTTCAGCTGTAAAATCATGAATATCTGATCTGCAATAAAAATCATTCAAGTCATTTGCCATTTCAAGTTTATTATCCACTGCCATAAGATGCCTCTTAGGCTTGTATACTGTGATTGCCTGGACCCCCTTCCAAGCTCTCCTAGCATCATTTCTAAAAAAGTTCTCTAATTTACGTTTATATGCTGCTTTACAGTCCCTGATCATACCTTTTATGTTTTTCTGCACAGTCCTTTTCTCTTCTCTGTTTCCTCCCACTTTGAACAGTCGCTTTTTTTGGTTAAAAAGTTGTTTTAATTCTGGAGTTACCCAGGGCTTGTTGTTAGGAAACATCTTAACAGTCTTTTTGGGAATGATTGCGTCCTCGCAGAATGTTATGTACGCCGAGATAGCAAGCGCCGTGTCGTTGACGTTTTCGGTCCCATCGGTCACTATGTTCCAATCCGTACGCTCTAGGCAACCTTGCAGTGCCTCGGATGCGGCAACAGTCCAGCTCTTAACCTCCACCTTTCTGACTTTCTCACGCCGCAGCCTAGACACATAGGCGGGCATCAGTTTGACCATGTTGTGATCCGAGTTCCCTAAGCCAGGCAGTGCTTTAGAGTAAAAAGCATTCTGGATATTTCCATAGCACCGGTCGAGGCAGGCTATATTGCGAGTGGGACAAGTGACATATTGCTGGTATGTGGGTAAGTGCTCCTTTAGGCTACATGAATTAAAATCTCCCATCACAAAATTCTGGAGCCTCAGACTCAGACTGAGCTACAAGTTCATGGATAGTAGAAGCCGCAACTTGTATATCGGCAGAGGGTGCGATATACACCACAAAAAGTCTAATTTGGTGTATCTCTCTAGGCAGGTGATAGGGCCTTAAGCTGAGCGCTAGTAGTTCAATGTCCTTCGTACAAACGTGGTGTTTCATTGTAATATGAGCAGGGTAACAGTACTTACTATTAATATATACACACACACCTCCACCCTTACTTTTTCCAGAATTTTGGTTGCGGTCCATTCTCACCAGCGTGAAACCCTCCAGGTCTGCTGCAGAATCAGGGTCCGCCCCCGTAAGCCAACTCTCTGTCAGGCAGATAAGGCAAGAATGCCGGTAGTCCGAGAGGTACTGAGTACAGGCCCGCAACTCATCCACTTTGTTCCGTAGGCTTTGGACATTACCTAGCATGACAGTTGGGAGAGATTGTCTATAGGGTTGCCTTTTAATCCGCTCCCGGATTCCTCCTTTCCTCCCTTGTTTCCTTGTTTTGGTATTGTTGCCTCTAACACATTCGGGTGGTAACAGCGACGTGCCTTTGAAGCAAAGACGGGTTGAAGGGAGTCTGATATATGATGTTTTATAAACAAAGTTCGGGAGGAGCACGTTCAAATAATCATTCCAATCAACTGGTCATCAAACAATTACCATGTCTACCCTATCAGCACGAGAAGGAGCATATAAATATTCACTCTGTCAACTCACCTAACATTCCTTGACAGTTTCAGCATCCCTCCACCACCCCGACTCCTCACTCTTGGCTTATCTTATTTATAGGGCCGGGACTCGATTAAAAAAATTAATCTAATTAATTAGAGGCTTTGTAATTAATTAATCGAAATTAATCGCATTTTAATTGCATAAATATTTGACCTGAGAACAGTGAGAAGTAATTTTTTTCACATGGATTTTTAGTATACCATTGAATAATGACTGAATACATAAGCTTAAGCAACAAAATATTGTTTATTTTTGTTCAACCAAGTCCAACAGACCAGTGCGATTTTTGCCATTAAGTGTAGCAATAGCATATTGCAACAAAATAGCATATTGTTACACTACACTAATAGCAATAGCGAATTCCTTGTTGCATAGCTTGCACACAACCATGCTCTTATCGACGCTTCCATCCGTTCGTTTTTTGTAACAAAATTTCCCATCCACCGGCCAACCAAAGCGATCTCGTCAGCTTCTTCGTCATGAACGCTATAGTTGGTGCGCCAGTATAATCGGTCCGCCGAAACTCATCCAGTGAGAAACGTTCCGCGGTGGAAAAATAAGTGCGATTAAAAATATTTTTTTGTGTAATTAATTAACGCGTTAAAGTCTGTAATTAATTAATCTTAATTAACGCGTTAAAGTCCCGGCCCTACTTATTTATTTATTTATTTCACAGCCAGGAATACGGGGGGAGTGCTCTGGGTTCGGGCCGAATACCTAACTCGGAGTCCTCTCCTCGGACAGCACGTCAAATACGCATTTATTCTATCTGACTTATTTGTAAGTGTGAACTCGTGAATTAACAGAAAGTCCCGGGTGTAGATAATCCGAGCCGCCTGGCCAATGTTTATCTTAATGTTGTTGTGGCCGACAATATGTTTAATAAGATCGGCAAACAAGGTGAGATTCAGCAGAAAAAATTACTTGGTTCGGTCTCATGGTGAGGGCCAACACGTTATTAGTTTATGACTTAATTAATCCACCAAGTTACGGCGTCTAAAAACATACATTAAAACAAAATGCAGGTAGGAGACGTGGAGGGACCGCACCAACACATTCTCATCCTTTGGCGTCATATAGGTGACGCCATATGACATTTCGTCGAAATCTTACGCCCATGGCATCCTTTAGCGTCAGAGTAAGATTTCGACGAAATGTCAAAAGCATCACATGTATGACGCCTTGGGATGAGAACGGGCTGGATAGACATGCTGAGGTAAAGTGTGATAGAGTATGAGCTGAGAACATTTTTGTGCCATTGGTACTCCATTCATTAATTTAGGTTCTTGTATTCCTCCTGTTGAACTTTCCTTGCATTTTATAAGTGATTGTGTATCTGTCCACATATTTCTCTCATAATTCTGTTTGTTTCTGACACATCTTTGTTTTCTCCCTGTGTTTTGCACCCTCCCTGTTCCCACTGTCCATTTTTTCTTTTCTTTTCTGTGTGCTCCAGGTATTTTGTGATGGATTAACACTCTTTCAATTGTTCTTGTGTCCACATGCAGGAGTCTGATCAAACACACTCACAGACAAACTTTCTTTTTTTACTTGAACCTAGAAAGTCCTAGATGAACACGTTGCAACATATTGATCTTTGAGATTTAGTGCTTTGGGCGATGGGAGTTTTGAATCTGGCAAGATATTCTCATCCTGTTCCTCCTCTTGTCAGTTTATTTTCTGCCCCATCTCCACTTATTTTATTTTATTTTATTTTCCTTAAAACATATTCAGAGTTATTTTTATTGAAATAAAGTTGTCTTTTTATTTAATTTTCCTTTAAAAAAAATCAATACAAAGCTATAGCTGTAAGCTGTAAGTATTGCATCCCACTGTTTAAAGTTTGACAGCACAATTTCTGAGAACTCATTATGATGTCTTCATGTTGTGCTCAGACAGGTCTTTAAGAACCATCAGTCTATCATCACCGTATAATATGCAGATCAGTTTTTAAAAATTAGTGATGAGTCATCATATAAATGGGTATTCAGAAGCTGAAGTAATACTTCTCTGTACACACCCTCATGAACAATGCTGACATAGCTGTTGTCAATTCCTTCTCAGCAATTCATCTCATTCAACTGCCTGTACGAGCTTCATCATGCCCACCATAAACATTTACTGAACGCCCACAGGAACAGCCTCTAAAAGCCGTTGGCTGGTTCTGCTTAATCCCACATCTTCTCCCTGATACAAGCATGATCACGCTGCCTAACACATCTCCGGAATTACAATGAGCCAGCGGACACTTTGAACAAAAGCTAATGTACCTCAGAATACTAACCCTACATACTAAAGGCCTCAATGCAAAATGCCTCTCAGTACCTTCCCATTATCCTTTCATATGATAAATACATTTATTTTATTTTTAGTTCATAATGGAGGACAACAGAACGGGAGCTGGAGGTTGTTGAATGTCATCTTCTGCAGTCATAGCTTTGTGATAGAAATGAATAAGTTGAGTTATATAGTATATATAATTACTCACTCATATAGTATATAGTACACTCAATTACTCACTCACACTCGAAACATCACATATTTCTTATCATCATATAACTGCCAGTCATGTTGCCCACCTTTGTTCTGGTATTTAAGAGCGTTACTCTTAAAGTACATAGATCTATAAGGTAAAACAATTATATATTAAAATTTACTCTGAATTCTTTAACTCGCTCTGATATATTTAGCATTCTTCTGGTGTAAGGTTGTTAGTGCGTTTGCCCTCCAGGTTTTCCTGGGAAAACCTAATCCACAAGTTTCTCTGTATCCCACTGCATGAACCTCTCCGTGAGAACATTTTTGTTAAGAGATTTCTGAGCTACATGTCTGTCGGACATGGATGAATTGGCTCACAGCAAGGTCTTCGGTGAGTGGACACCAGCTTACACTTCCAAAACGAATATATATTCCTAGCCAGAGGGTTTCATTTTCAGGATTTTTATTTATTTATTTATTATTCTTTTTTAAATATGGGTATTTTGGATTCATTATAATCAGTGGACTATATATTATCCTTTACCAGTGTGTATGAATAACTCTTTTTTCAGGTTTTTGTACTGTACATGAACTTATATTTTGGATTTTTGAGCAGAATTCAAATGAGATGTGAGAGCTATGGACACCAAACTATTATATGGCTTCAGAAGATTTGGAATATAGTGCACAAGTTATAGACCTTTTAAAAAAAAAAGTATATTAAAAAAAGACTATTTTAGCACTGTTAACACTTAACATTTTGCATTGTGACATCACAGTTAAATGCATCTCATTTCCATAATGGCAAGAAAAACATTATGTTGTATATATTTTTAATTGTAACATGCATTATGGTAGAATTTGTTGTATTGCTTTTAATGTATGTTGATCTACTGTAGATACTTGAAGTATTTAACTGTAATCTAATACATATTTCAGAAAAGCTTTTACTTGACTGTTTTAATTTTGTATTCCTGTTTATTGATTATATTGTTATACATTTTATTCATATTCATATATTATTATAATCATACAGACTACTTTTATGGTACATAAGAGGAGGTTGGACATTTAATGTGTCAATCTACTCCCTAGAACTAGTAATACTTGTTTTTTTTAATCATAATATAACAGGATTAGCGACAGATCCCAATGTATCAGACATAGCAATGGAGTTTATGTAGGAAATGATTGGACAAGTTAAATTTTTCGATTCAAAATTACAAGCTCAAAAATAGTTTTTAAAAATGAAACATGCAATGTTGCAACATGCAAATGAAACACAATCAATATTGCATACACAGGGTGAATTTCCATTTTATGCAGATTTTAGAGGTAAAGATGATTGGTTTGGTTGTAGATCATCTGGAGAGGTAGCTGGATGAAGAACAGGAGTCTATTTCTAGCAAATATAGCTTTGTGATACTTGGCTTCTGTTGACTACAGCAACCTCAAGGTCTTTTCACACCAATTCCGATGTTTTGGCTTGAGGGAAAAAAATGTTTGAGAAGATTTCAAAATGAAACAGCACATCTATATTTTGCACTGGAGTGGTGAAGTCCAAAATATTGCAGTATGCTTTTTTTGTTTGTTTGTTTTGGAGGCTCGATCAATTAAAAAAAAAAACTCACTGGTCATGTACAAAAGGACCACCAAATGTGTTGTCAGACTCCAACTATTGATTTATAAAAATAATTTTGATGGAAAATATTTTCTTTAGCTGAATCTGACTTTATTTCACTCTGGATAGAGCGTCTTGCTTAATCGCTTTACTATAAAGTGTGTTTTGGACCGTAGTTGTTGATCGAAAGGGTTGTGTGAGTGTATGCATGCTTGCTTTTCTTCATTAGTCTGCTAGAGGGATAGTTAGGTTTAAGCTCCATGTCGCTTTTGCCAGCTGTGGTGATTGAATGACTTATTGCAACATTAAAGCACACGCACACACACACACACACACACACACACTCCTCCGACATTCCATAACGTCCATAAAGATTTGGTTCGGTTTGGACCACAGATAAGGCAAAAGTAATATTGGCCTCATGACTAACCAAGCACACACGGACAGATTAGAGTGACATACACACACTGACAGTGTGCTCTGACTGCGAGACAAACCTCCTGATTATTATTCCAGGCCATAGCTGCTGGAGCAAATAACCAAGGTGCTGTTGGGCTGTGCTTAGAATCGCTTTCCCTGTTTAAAGTAAGCAAAAATTCACACTCCCACAACCTCATTACGTTTATCCAGTCCCTTATCAGAATTCCGGCAGCCCTGTACCAGTACCACCCCACTCCTCCCCGCAAGTACACTCATGCTGGATCCACGTGGACTGCCCGACATGCACACCGAATCTTACAACATTATGCGCGGTGCATTAGATTGAGTTATCAGAACCTGCACTGGGGCAGCTGTGGGACTCATCCTTGTCGCTGGATCTGTTTGTTCAGGAGCATCCCTCCCTCAGGGACTGGGTTCGTCATCCGTAACTCCATCAAGGTCAGCCAAGAACCTTAGAGTTGTGATTGATGATCAATTAAACTTCACAAACTTCATATTGCTAGTACTGCCAAGTCCTGCAGATTCGCCTTATACAACATTATGAGGATCAGGCCCTTCCTATCAGAACATGCAACACAACTCCTTGTCCAAGCTCTTGTTCTGTCCAGACTGGATAGATCAGGGGTCGGCAACCCAAAATGTTGAAAGAGCCATATTGGACCAAAAAAAAAATTCTGTCTGGAGCCGCAAAAAATTAAAAGCTTTATATAAGCCTTATAATGAAGGCAACACATGCTGTAAGTGTTATATTAGCCCTCTAGTATCAAAATGATAAGTAGGCTACAAATTAGAGCTTAGATCGGGCCCAAAAAATCAAGCCCGGCCCGACACATTAAACGTAATTATGAGCCCGAGCCCGATTTTAACCCGACCATTTTTTAATGCGTGGGTCGTTATAACTGACGTTCTCAACTTTCTTTCTCCCGCCCGCAACATTTATGTTTTGTCCCGCTCCCGCCCGCAAATAGACTTTTTTTCTGTACCTCCAAATACTTTCAAGTTAGCCTACGTGTCGCCACCATACATCCTCCTGATAAATTATTTGTTATTAAAGCATTAAAACACAAACCACTGTTAATTTAACATTAAAGCAAGCAGTTTACTATGCGTGCATGGACTGAATGCAAGCAAAGTGCGCTCTCTTAATAATTCCTAAAAAGCTGACCGTTCATCGCGATCTCACACATCTCTGTTATTATCAATGAAGCTGACTGCACAATGAATCATTCATAATATCCACACGTTGTTCGTTATAATTGGAGGATTTGCCCGCATACAGAATTCAGCACTGAACAAAAAAGTCAGTTTTGAGCGTGAGGGGAGTCTATCTTAAATGCTTCTGATTGGCCATTGTTCAAGAAATCAACACATATGTCTGTGATTGGCTATATCGCTCAACGCTGCAAACATGTTATGAATAGAAATTCTGGCCTGTAAATCGTTTCGATTTTGTTTTAGTAGAGTGAGTGCATTACCGCACGCGCCCGTGCTCGCGCTCGTACTCGGCCATTAAATCTAGTCCCGCGCCGCACTCTATTGCGTTGGGAGTGCTCAGCTATCTTTCTCTTTTCCCCCTTGGGATCCATGGCCCATCACACACCCGCCGGTTTGTTTGTTTGTTTGTTTGTCAGCCACCGGTCTGGCATGACGTCGATCTGACAGACACGTGTGTCACAGTCTATGACGTAAATTCTTCATTGACAGAAATGTTGAAATTAAATATTTATTATACACATTTTTACAACGTTGAAAAACTTTAAGAATGTTTGTCATGTTTTTCATCCTACAGAAATTATATTAAAACAAAAAATATGTCTTCCATTTTCAAATTTTTGAAAAAGCTCCAGGGAGCCACTAGGGCGGCGCTTAAGAGCCGCATGCGGCTCTAGAGCCGTGGGTTGCCGACCTATGGGATAGATGGATGGATAGATGCTCTCTTGGCAGGCCTTCCAGCATGTACTGTCAAAACTCTGCAACTGATCCAGAATGCTGCAGCTAGAGTGGTCTTTAACCAGCCGAAGAGACCACCCGTCACACCTCTCACAAAATTGCACTGGTTGCCAATTGCCGCTCGCATTAAATTCAAGGCACTGATGCTTGTCTACAGAACAACCACTGGCTCTGCACCCCTATACTTCCGACCTACGTGCCCTCCAGAAGCTTGCGTTCTGCAAGTGCAGCCTTGTGGTGCCATCTCAAAGAGGTACAAAATCACTTTCACGGATTAAATGATTAAATGGAAAAATGGAAAAATGTAAATGTCCTCCTCCCCAGCGCCACCTGTAGAGATCTTCTACGGGGTTCTACCATTTTTTTTGTTTGTTAGTATGACTAAGCTGAACAAATTATTGCATTTGCTCAGCAGCAGTGTAGCAGATATTGTCCACCAAAATTAAGCCTATGTATATTTCATGCTCCATGCCAATAAATGCTGTTGAAATTTAACCACACCGAGACTCATGGCTGAATCAAGACTCATGACTGAATCGAGACTCATGACTGAATGGAGACTGTATGCATCCAACATATAGGGCTCTATCTTGCACCCGGCGCCAGAGGCGGCGCCAGGGGGGGTCTTGGGGGGTCTCAAGACCCTCCCAAAAAATGCTTTGACCCCCCATTTGACCCCCCACCCCCTTCCTGATTAAAAAAATATATATATCCGGGATAAATATTTAAAAATGTTTATCTTCAAACTACGCAGATCAATAATAATTAATAATTTATTCGACATACAAAATATATAAACATAAGAATCACGTTCCCTCTAAGCTGCGCGCGTGCGCGGTCGTGCACTTCTGATGCCGCGGCCGCGCAGAAAAGAATAATATGCCACGCGGAGGACTGACGCGAAATGTGTGGGGAAATCCATTTGATTGTATGTGAGAAATAATTGCAGTGCTCAAACTGGTGAGTGCAGTTAACAGGTTTCAAAGAAAGAGAATGATGTGAGCGCGTGTGATTGGCAGTAAGTCCGTCGTGTGTGCGGACCAAATATCTCAATACGAGAGGCAACGAGAAACGCAAAGACATGTGAAATAAAATCACAATATCATGTTTTAAAGAAGAGTGGTTTGATTACAGTGGTGGAAATAAGGATGATGGACACAGAACGGTAACAATTACACACACACACGCGTGCAAACTCAAAATACATCATTAGTTTACATAGATTTAAATAGTTTCAGGCATGGTTAGATTAGGCTACTATAAAAGAGTTCACATTGACTTTTCTTGAAAATATTTAGCTATTAGATCTAGCTATTTACAGTAAATGCTTCAGTTTGTTTTCATATTATAATAATATAATATGAAAACAAATTGAAGCATTTAAACTATCACTTCAAATACTTCAATTCATTTTTTTATATTATATTGGGCATATATTTTATTATATTATAAGCCTAAATAAAGAATCTCACAAGGGTATTGTTTAGGGCTCATTGCCATTAAAAAGTTTGAAACCCCCTGCTAAAAAAAAATTAGGCTAGGAAATTCATAAGCTATAAACAATCATTTAACTTTGATGGTTTAATGCTGCCTGTACAATTAATTGACTGTACAAAAACACTTTATGGTTTTCCTAAACCATCTCAGTGTAACAGCTTAATTTTCTTTTATAATATATTATATTATTGTAAAGAATTGAACTGTCCTGCAGAAGATTTTGTAAATAATTTTTCATAGGATTTCTTAGTATAGACTGGAAACAGAGGACACCGAGGAATTGGAGGATGAGGAGGATACTATTTTGTAAATATGTTTTCTGTCATGGGTGTGGCTATGGCAATTAAAGTTCGAGCATATTGTTTGCAAACTGCAATTGATTAATTAATTAAAAACAAAAAACCGTCGGTGTGTGAATGGATGAATGTGAGGCAATATGTAAAGCGCTTTGGTGGCCATTGGGTCTGTGAAAGCGCTATATAAATGCAGTCCATTTACCATTTACCATTTGTTAAGTAGCAGCAATATGCAGTTATTAGCCGTGTCCACTGTATTTTTTGTTGGTTTTCATGAGACCCCCCTTGAAATGACCAGGACCCCCCATTGCCCCCCCAATCAAAATTGTCTGGAGCCGCCACTGCCCGGCGCAAATGACTTTGTACACTGACGCATGTATCATTCCTATTTTGCACCCGCGCAAAGCGGACTTTTCCCTCCACAGACACACGTCGGTTAACTAAGAAATACACTTGCGCTCCCCGGGGCGGTTCAGCGCAAAGGGGAGGCGTGTTCCGGCGCAAACTTTCCCTCATGCTATTTTGCTGTTCTATAAAACAATTGCGCCACTGACCAGAAAAAAACCTAGTCTAAAGTCAGTGGCGCGTTGCGCGTTGTTCATTATGCTATGTTAAGCGCGCATGCTTGGCCATAATGTAGCAGGTGCACAACGCGCATACACTTTGATTCTCTCATCAACACAGATGCAGCAGTTTTTATTTTTGCAAATCATACATTATAACAAGGAAAAATATTAACACATGTGGGAAATCATTGTGGTGTCCATGAAAATGTAGTTTTTTTCCTCCCACGGCTGTTTAACCGACGCTGATTTGTATGGGGATGGGAGAAACCCACCCACGATAGATAGATAAATGATAGATAGATAGATAGATAGATAGATAGATAAGTCTGATTTGAACGTTGAATTTCTTGTTATTTCTGCATGCATTTACTTCAGACAGTCAATAAACAGTGCCGTCTGAGGGTGTTACTGCATGAGGGTTTATGCCATAGTTTACAGGTGCACGCAAAACACGCAATACAACGTCACTTCTCTGTCTTTCACGGTCCTGACAAGAACGTTGGTCTCCTCGGCTGTGAACCGCTCCTGACGCGCGCCTGGTAAATCCGCCGTTATAATAGCAATCCGCCATGCAACATGCGCACCTGCTCTTAAAGGGAATGTAAGATGACGCTCTGATTGGTTTGTTTCACGTTACGCCCAAACCACACCTATGAATAATGAAGCTACTTCAGACCAACCCCTTTTAGATTTGCGCCAGGCACAAGAGGCATTTATCCCGCCGGGAAAATAGCAACAGCGCCGGGATCCGCCCACAAAGTTACTTGCGCTTTGCGCTTTGACACTTGCGTTTCAGATCGTTAAAATGCTGATGTCACCGTGGAGAGCCAAGAAGACCGCCGTTCCAGGGTCTCGTCCCGCCGGGACCGCCGTTCCAGAGCCATGTCCCGAGGTTGCCACCATTCTTGAGTATATCCACGTCAGCCCCGCCGAGCCTGAGCGTCACGTCAGCCTCGCCGAGCCTGAGCGTCACGTCACGCCTGACCAGCCTGTTCTTCACGTCACGCCTGACCAGCCTGATCTTCACGTCACGGCTGACCAGACTAATCTTCACGTCATGCCTGTTCAGCCTGATCTTCACGTCATGCCTGTTCAGCCTGATCTTCATGTCATGCCTGTTCAACCTGATCTTCACATCATGCCTGATCTTCACGTCATGCCTGTTCAACCTGATATTCACATCATGCCTGATCTTCACGTCATGCCTGTTCAGCCTGAGTCTCGTCCCGCTGAGACCGCCCTGCCGGAGTTTCTCCCTGTCGAGCCTGAGCTTCATGTCAGTCCTGCCGAGCCTGAGCTGCTTCACGTGAGTCCTGCAGAGCTTGAGCTGCTTCACGTGAGTCCTGCCGAGCCTGCACTACACGTGAGTCCTGCCGAGCCTGCACCTTACGTGAGTCCTGCCGAGCCGGCACTTCACGTGAGTCCTGCCGAGCCTGCACCTTACGTGAGTCCTGCCGAGCCGGCACTACACGTGAGTCCTGCCGAGCCTGCACCTTACGTGAGTCCTGCCGAGCCTGCACTTCACGTGAGTCCTGCCGAGCCTGCACCTTACGTGAGTCCTGCCGAGCCTGCACTTCACGTGAGTCCTGCCGAGCCTGCACTTCACGTCAGTCCTGCCGAGCCTGCACTTCACGTCAGGGCCGCCGAACCTGAGACTGAACACGTCGTGCCTGCCGCACAAGAGACTGTTCACGTCGTGCCTGCCGCACAAGAAACTGTTCACGTCGTGCCTGCCGCACATGAGAATGTTCAGGTCGTGCCTGCCACACAAGAAACGTTTCACGTCCTGTCTGCCGAGCCAGAGACTGTTCACTTCCCGTCTGCCAAGACAGTGTCCCCGGACAAGATGGCCATTCCGGTGTCTGTTCCCGAACCGGTGTCTGTTTCTAAACCTATGTTTGTTTCCTTTGTTCCTGAGCCGGTGTCTGTTCCTGTGCCGGTGTCTGTTCCTGAGCCAGTGTCTGTTCCTGAACCAGTGTCTGCTCCGCCCTGGTCGCCTGCACTGCCTGCTCCGCCCTGGCCTCCCGTCTTGCCGCAGTCTCCAGGTCCTCTTCCGCTCCACGGGCCTGGCCCTCCATCCCGCCCCCCGGTCCGCCTCCGCTCCACCTCCTTCCTGGACAATTTTAGAACGTCTGGAAGCCGCTCCTTTGAGGGGGGGGGGGGGGGGGGGGGGGGGCTATGTAACGGTCACCAGCTGGAGTGCCCTTGAGAGCCACCAGTGGGCACTCCACACCAGACTTTTATCACTCCATCACAAACTACATTTCCCATAACTCACTGCCCGGATTCATCATGATTGCATTCACCTGTGTCTCATTACCCTGTTAGTCTCAGCCTACTTATACCATTTTCACTCATTCACTCACTGCAAAGTTTTGTATGTTGTTGCCACGGCCGCATTAACAATAGGGCCAGGCGGGGCTAATGCCCCGTGGCCCGAACAAGGAGGGGGCCCTTGATTGGCTGTGGAGCAGACACTACTAGCCATCTGATTGCCAAAGCCTTACCACGCAACGCCCCCCACAAATTAGCCCTGTTATTTAGTAGCGTTTTGCCGAATATTCCATGCATTATCATGGAATCATTATCATTAATATTATAGTGACCGTTCGCAAAGACCCGCCTTTTTTAGTTACTGTGTGACAAGCCAGGCGGCTCTCACGAGTCACGCACATCATGTTCTCACTCACGCACTGAAAAATACATCGCGGGGCAAAGACTAACGTTACACAATTGACTACGAGAGAGAGTTCAGAGCAGCTTACTGTTGATATGAAACAAAGTCTCAACTTTCAAATATTGTAATTTAAATAATTTAATTAAGCCTACTAATAATTAAGCCTACTTTGCTATTCTATAAATATATAGGCCTAATAAGTTGCATTATAATATGATATAAAATGTATGAATTTCAGGGGGCATGTCACATACCACCCCCCCCCCCCCCCCGCCCAAACATCAGAAAGAAAGTAATTTACTGCCCTTGAATGAATCGCTTTTGTAAAATTAATAAGAATGAATGTTGAATTTATAGTGAAAACTATGTATTGTATATTTGATTAGGCTACTTTATACAATATAATATTATTCAGTGCTTTAAGTTTTTCAAGGTCGATTTCTTATGTGCCTTTGTTCTATTTTTATTTGTGACTCTTGTCATTGGTAAGCTTGAGATTCATTTCTTAAGTTACTATTATTTTTTGTGATATTGAAATTGGTCACAAGAATTATGAAATGTTAGTGCCATTAAATTTTGATATGATAAAAAATCGTTTTAAAAGTAATATAACTTAACTGTGTGAAGTATATCATAGATGGATAAAATGACTCGTATAATGATAGAACATTTAGCCCATGTAGTTGGTGACCTGTAGTGGTGGGGGCCCTGCAGTAACTCATAGCCCCGGGGCCCAGTGAGCTCTTACTGCGGCCCTGGTTGTTGCACTGCATTTCCGAGCGTTTTCCCTGGTTTCATGTCTCTTGGTTTTTGGATTTTCTTGCCTGTTCCGTGGATTACTCTTTTGCCTCTGACCCCCTGCCTGTTTTGTTTGTTTGTTTGTTTGTTTGTTTGGACGGCCTACCTGTGTTTTGACCTATTGCCAGTATATTGGATTACGTGTCTGGATTGCCCCTTAATTAAAGCTGCATTTGGATCTCAACCTTCGTGTCTTGGAGCAGTTCGTAACAGAGGTAAGCTTAATTGGCTCTCTTTGGACAGGGGAGTTGAACAAAGGTTTGTGCGTGTCAAAAACATATTAGGACTTATTTGTGTACAGGATTGGGGCTGGAGTGGACTCCGATCCTCGGGCCTATCCAAAGCAGTCTCATGATGAACGTTAAAAAAATGCACCGCTGCAGAAAAATAAATGATGAGAGAGAGAGAGAGTTAGCACTTAGAGCAGATGACTTATTGTGAACACACACTTTCACAAATGTGTGAGATAACACATGCTCCCACACAGAAGATATGAGAAGTTGAGAGGTGCTCAAACTCTCAGTGCTTGTCACCATAACAACTTGGCATCTCCTTGAATGCCCCGTCACGATGACTGTTATGATGCTCTCGTCTCTAGGGTTGTGACTCCTCCATCTTAACAGATGTTTCCTATCTTCAAAACGTTTAGTCACTTCAACTGTTTTGTTGCCCTCAACACCAGAAACTCATCAAAGAACATGACTCACATCTCTTTGAGAACTATGAGCTTCCATTCATTAAAAAAATAATACCGGTAAAAGTGTAAAAGACTAGTCACTAGTCATCTTCTTAAAATTAATTCATTGTGTAGTGTAAAATTGGGCCATTTAAATGTTTATTCAAACCTGACATACACAATGACATGCATGATCATGTGTCTGTTCAGTGAGCCAGAAAACACCCAAGTCATTGTGCAGATGTCCAGTCACGGTCTCAGATGGCCAGAGTTAATGGACTGTAAAATCACTGATTACACAGAAATCAGTGGCTCTCCTTCAGTCCATTTCTCCGATCACTGCCTCGTATCACAGATATAATCTCACTCACTGTAAATAACACCGAGCACATGGTCGCTTTCAGCCTCTGACTGATATTGATATCCACTGAAGCTGAACCCG
The DNA here is from genome assembly GCA_029959095.1 of Rhinichthys osculus. Classification (NCBI taxonomy): domain Eukaryota; kingdom Metazoa; phylum Chordata; class Actinopteri; order Cypriniformes; family Leuciscidae; genus Rhinichthys; species Rhinichthys osculus. The sequence goes on from JARWKJ010000014.1 coordinate 27,440,292, forward strand.
ATGGACTGAGATTCATACCATCTGCAGAAACGTCCTGCCGGGATGGCTAATTTCATATTGAGCCATTAGCATCGACTTATTCTGGCCACATGTTGTTAAGTTCATTCCTGCTATGCAGTATCTTACAACCCAAAGTCGCAGACACATATTCATTATGTGCATTACTGTATGTCTTTAATAGTAGATCAATAAGTCAGAAAACATGTTATTAAAAGTTTTTTTTTCGTGTTTTATTTTTTTTACCTCCGTACAGTTTCTGATTTAGTGGTGCTGATTTTTACTTTTTTTTGTTCAATAAACTGAACAATTCCTTAATTTTTTTTAACTTAGTTTACATTTAAAATTTAATTGTATTAACTTAGTTTTTTACAATAAAGCGAACACTTTACTTTACTTTACTTTATTAACTTCGTTTATCTCAAAGTGTACAATTAATTTTTTTTCATTTTACTTTACTTTTTTTTATTTTTATTAACTTAGTTTATTTTATTGTCTTAGTTTATTTATCACAATGAATTGAACTATATATATATATATATATATATATATATATACATATATATATTGTTCAATACATTTTTATTTTTTAAATGACTTCCAACATGAACAAAATGCAATTTATGCATTAATAAATAACATCATCCTTCAGGAAGTGACATTGTTTTGGTGGAAAAGAACACAAAGTTCGTAGTAAGCATTGGATTTGGTGAATTCTAGGATGTTTTGTGAGCTTACTTTGTTTGTCTCATTCTAAACCACCCCACCCTGTTTGATTGCAGAAATATGTATGATAATATCAAAATTCAGAAAGCATTTAATAAATACATCAAAATGAACATCCTTGTGTAAGCTAAGTGTCAATCATTCAGCAGTAGCTAACTTCAGCTGAATGGGTTCCATCCTGTTCATGTAATTGTCTTTGTGTAAATATTGCAAGCAGTAATTAAGAAAATGTAAGTGGCAAGTTTGACAAAAGCATATTTCTGAAAGTCTTAAGTTACAGAGTTCAAAAGATACTGCATAATAGGAATGACATCCTCTCCTACATATATGCTGAGTGAAAAAAAAAAAAGCAAATAGGCCTACATCTCAGAAAAAGCCTCATGTTTCTTAGCTCGGAGCTGGCCATCTGTTTATCAGTAAACGTATTTTACATTCCTCATGTGAGTTTTACATATGGAATAATGTTTTTCCATTAAAATGCCTGCGCTGTGTATTGAAATGCAGAGAGGACACCAAAATAGAAAGTGTTTGCTTGCCTGTTTGTGTGTAGTTATCTGGAGGGCGTGAAGAGGAAGAAAGAAAAAGAAAAATAGTGATTGATTTTATTCATGCCTTGAAATTCTCGTCGCCGTGGCAGTGAGGTGGGCGTCCAGAATGTTAATGACAGGAATGCTTTTTAGCAGCCGGGGGTCGTGACCTCTGAAGTCGTAGCCAAGGCACAAATCAATTCCAATTTGTCACGGGAACATCGAGGGTCGCATTTGGTGGCACCAAATTGGGGGTAATTTGTTTGGAGGGAGGCCTGTGTCAGGTCAGAACGCTACATGTGTAAGTCTCGTCAGCTTTAGAGCGCTCTAATGGCCCAGAGTAATATTTTCTCTGCCTGGGCTCTAAAAGAGCTTTATGGAGGTTTCTTGAAAACCCTGAAAATCATCTGAGCCAGAGGTCAGTCTAACCGACTCTTTTTCACAATACTCGGATATTACAGTCCAGCAGGGTGATTCGGCGGTCATATTTGCATGCTGGGAAGAGTAGTGGGAATCCTCTCTCACGATGGACTTTTCTCCCATACATATATTTTTTTCCAAAAAGTAATTCGTTTCGTCATCATGCTTCTGATTTTGTACGGCTGATTTATTTTTTATTCTTTTATTTTGTTTTGTTTTTATTTGTATTTTGTTTTATATATATATATATATATATATATATATTTTATATTATTTTATTGTTAATTGTATTATTTATTTGTATTTTGTTTTGTTTTATTATATTATATATTTTTCTATTTTATTTTCTTTGTTTTGTTTTTCTTTTATTATGTCTTTTCTTTTATTACTTTCTTTTAGTTTATTACTTGTATTTTGTTTTGTTTTATTATTATAATATCTTATTTAATTAAAAAAATACATTTTATTTTATTTGATTAGTTTAGATTTTATTTGTATTTTGTTTTGTTTTTATTATATTTTGTATTTCAGTTCATATTATTATTGTATTGTATTGTATTGTTTTGTTTTATTACTATATATATATATTTTTTTCTTTTTTTTTCGGTTTTATTATTTTATTTTAATTCAATTTATCTATTTATTTATTTATTTTTCAAAAGTTTGATGCTCATAAAACTCTCAGGATGTTTGCTTTGTATGTTTGAGGCCTGAACGCACATTTTTATCAAACTATGTCCAATAAAAATATTTGTAGCCCATAAGGTGGCATCATTCTTGTGAAGGCGATGTTCATTTTAAATCCCTGATGAAATTGCCACCGTGAAGCTTTACTGCTAAAGGGAAGTTGGAGCGTCAGTCGCACCCCACAGGCTTGTTTAGTGGAAAGATTGCTGTCTCTCAAACTTTCCGCTGTATAGGCTGAAGTGAAACCATCAACAGTCCTTTTACGGAATCTAGTGGCAAGGTCGGATCATTCATATGCAATGAGGCCTCTAACACTTAATACGCAAATATGCAAATGTGCTCGCACATACGCTCAGATATTGCCAGATCACGGAAGGACCTCAGTGTGTGCCAGTTTTTTAATTGTGTCCTAATTATGCCTTAACCCTAATTAACCTGATGGGATGACAGGCGAGTTTAATTAATCTTCCAGTGTTGTGTTCCCAGCATGGGCTGGAAAAGTAACTTTTTTTTCCACACACAACTTTTCCCTAATCTGCCGGCGCACCCTCCTTTTTCTGTTCCAGCACACGTAATCACAACTAGGCAGATTAGCTAATTACCAAGTGCTCCACCAGGACCACAACCAGCCATGGAGAATGTGGAAGAGAGTTCTGAACACAAACTTCACTGCAGAGTCATTTGAAACATGGTGCGATTAAAAGGTTATTGTGTTAATATATATTCAGATAACAATTGTTCTGTTTTTAAGTTATCGGAGATGTTCTGCAGTTCGCTGAATTTGTGGAGCGAAAAAAGAGAGGGAACACTTGAAGGGGTGTGCATAAAACTGATGTGACACCTTCATAATCATGACATGACACATGTCATGAATATGAAGGAGGTTTAAGTTTGTTTATGACAACTGTCATACTGGGCCCTATTTTAACGATCTGAAACGCAAGTGTCAAAGCGCAAAGCGCAAGTAACTTTGGGCGGATCCCGGCGCTGTTGCTATTTTCCCGGCGGATGCCTCTTGCGCCTGGCGCAAATCTAAAAGAGGTTGGTCTGAAGTAGCTTCATTATTCATAGGTGTGGTTTGGGCGTAACGTGGAATTAACCAATCAGAGCGTCATCTCACATTCCCTTTAAGAGCAGGTGCGCATGTTGCATGGCGGATTGCTATTATAACGGCGGATTTACCAGGCGCGCGTAAGGAGCGGTTCACAGCCGAGGAGACCGACGTTCTTGTCAGGACCGTGAAAGACAGAGAAGTGACGTTGTATTGCGTGTTTTGCGTGCACCTGTAAAGTATGGCATAAACCCTCATGCAGTAACACCCTCAGACGGCACTGTTTATTGACTGTCTGAAGTAAATGCATGCAGAAATAACAAGAAATTCAACGTTCAAATCAGACTTATCTATCTATCTATCTATCTATCTATCTATCTATCTATCTATCTATCTATCTATCTATCTATCTATCGTGGGTGGGTTTCTCCCATCCCCATACAAATCAGCGTCGGTTAAACAGGCGTGGGAGGAAAAAAACTAAATTTTCATGGACACCACAATGATTTCCCTCATGTGTTAATATTTTTCCTTGTTATAATGTATGATTTGCAAAAATAAAAACTGCTGCATCTGTGTTGATGAGAGAATCAAAGTGTATGCGCGTTGTACACCCGCTACATTATGGCCAAGCATGCGCGCTTAACATAGCATAATGAACAACGCGCAACGCGCCACTGACTTTAGACTAGTTTTTTTTCTGGTCAGTGGCGCAATTGTTTTATAGAACAGCAAAATAGCATGAGGGAAAGTTTGCGCCGGAACACGCCTCCTCTTTGCGCTGAACCACCCCGGGGAGCGCAAGTGTATTTCTTAGTTAACCGACGTGTGTCTGTGGAGGGAAAAGTCCGCTTTGCGCGGGTGCAAAATAGGAATGATACATGCGTCAGTGTACAAAGTCATTTGCGCCGGGTGCAAGATAGAGCCCTAAGTGTCATTCGCTCAATTATGACATTTTTAATGCAAATATGACATTGTTTGAGATGTCTTTGTTATAACACCTTGTCATAAACCAATACATCATAACCCGTCAGTGTCTTCGTCATGACAACTTGACATTACTAAGACAATACAACCTGTCATAAATATGTCATAAACATGACATTGCAGATTAATTATCAAACTTAGGAAACCACTTAGCTTAATGGGTTAACATTACATTAAACTGTCAGGTGTTTGTTTGTTTGTTCTTTTGGGAAGGGGGGGGGGGGGGAAGAATGTCTTCTGGTCTTCCAGTTGTTAAACCACGAAAGGTTTTAAGTTAAGCTAAAACACCTGGAAACATCACGCTAAGCTTTTATGTCTTTCATTTTTGTCATTTAAGTCATTCAGTCTGCTCTATACTTCAGATGTAGTTTCGAAAGCCAAGTTTTTGACTTTTGGCATTGGTATTCGGCAACTAAGTGGAAGCACTTATTTAAATGATGGAACAACGGCCTGTTCTGCAGATAACGCTGAGAAGAGTTGAAGAAACGTCTTGTGCCTTTTTGTTCAGAGTTTCTGTCAATCCAGATCCAGCAGCGAAAATTTTAGAAATGAAATTCTGGAGTAGTATAAAAAGCTCTGAATGTCCTTATTGAACTCTGATGTCCTTTATTTATTTACGCACGCACACACACACACACACGCACGCACGCACGCACGCACGCACACACACACACACACACACACACACACACACACAGTAAACTGATCAGTAAACCTTTCTTTGTATTAAGCTGAGACTGAGGCTTTAGTTTAAGCTCCAGTAATACCGAAAGTCTCATGTTCCTGTCAATCATGTTCCTGTATTTCATCAAAGCATGTCTACAAACACATGGACTGATGTCGGGACTGCGCTCTGAATATTCACTGACCCTCGAACCGCTCTGGTCTACTACTCTGCTTGTGAATATTTGTTTCTTGCACAATGTGACTTAGTTTAAATTCCACAATGATTTGCTGTTCACTTTTGTCACTCTTTGTCACATGCTCGTACATGCCTTTGCGAATGTCCTCGCATATCTGTACGGGATTCCAGAGCTATAGCTGATGTGGCGCACCAGGGTCACACTTTCCAATCTCACCCCTCACAACTCTGGGTTATATTTCCTTGACTCCGAACACCTTTCCACCTTTCAACCTCTCCCTGTCGTGCCGGGCAGAAATAGTTTTTGTATTAGTTCCTAGTAGTGTAGTATTGGGTGCATAAGGGTGCATAAGGTTGCCCTCAAGCTGTGTGGAAAAGAATGAAAGAACTTAGAGGTGAAAAAAAAAAAACACTTCTGCATTGACGAATGAGAGATTTGAGCCAGAGTGTTCCTAGTCAGAACAGATTGAGCCAGGAGAGACTGACACTCTCGGTCGCTCTGTAAAACAATGTCAGGAGAGAACTTTGAATGAGAGGAAATGAGAAAGAAAGGGAGGAGAAAAGGGGGTGAGGAGGTTTCTTTCCAAAGTAAAGGGACGTGCATCTGTTTGTGAAAGTCGAAGGCTTGATTGAAACATAATTCTACTGTCAGTAAATGCAAATTCATTCTCTTGACGGTTATAGAAACCTTATAGAATTAAGCTTGCAGACTGCCTTTTAAAATGCTAATTACATAAGCAATGACTGAAACAGTTATATACTCTCAAATCACATAACAAAAACAACTCTATCTCATGGAACTATTTCAAATTAGCATTTTTATTTGAAACCTCAAACAGAAATTGTGCTCTACTATGACTATACAGCAACCAATTTTTTTTGTGCTGCTGTTCTACCTTGTGCCGCAAATCAGCTTCAGATATGAGTTAATTCTGTCTTAATCACATTATTGATGCTACTAATAATCTTACACCCACACAGCACTATTTCTGATGTTAGACCATCTCATAAGTGTTTATCATCAAATAGACCTTTATGCTGTGCATGTGTATCATTATAATTAAGGCTGTCAATCTGATATGCTGATTAGTTCAGCAAAAAGCATCATATTAATTACAGGTGATTACTTGATCATCAAATCGAATGAAGATGATTCAAAGGCATTGCATGTCATTATTAATGCTCAGATGATAGGAACATTTCTAATTACTGAATTCATGTATGGGTCAGGGAGTTTAATAATTGTAATTTTATCACTTATTTATTTTCATATATTTTTAAAATAACGAATCACATTGATTGAACTCCTTAAAACCCTTGCCTATACCAACTCTAAAACAAGACTACAACTTTTTTTTTGCCGTGCTTATCATACTAAAGCAAAGCCATTCAGCTGTCTTGGTTTATTGACTTATCCCTTGTTTTTAATGTTTTCCCCTTCTTTTCCCCTGTTTGTCCCCCCAGGACAGGAGAATAGCGCAGCAGATGGGTGGGTGAGAACATTCTAGAGCAATAATGAGATGTGCCCCATCTCTTTGAGGAATGACACCACCTGCACTATGTTCCTCAGTTGCTTTGTGATTTCCTGACAAAAAAAAAAGGATTCTGGGTGTTATGGAGTCTTTTTGTTGCTAGAATACTGCTGACTCATCATACCCTAGATATACAACCATCCCCCCCACACACATTTTAGTCCAACCTTTCTTCTGTGATTTTGGCCCACATGGCCACATCAATAAGCCTTTCAGTTAGTCATAGTTTAGAAACCTTGATATGTGCTTGGAAACTCAAGGTTTAGACAAATGGTTCCCAACTGTTACATAGTAATATACTAAATAAAAACAATAAATAAATGATAAAATAAAAAAAGCTACATAATTATATATAAATAAACAGTTTTCTCTTTTAAAAGTTGATAAGCTTGTTTATTTTGCTACTCATGTTAATTATCCATGATTATATGGTTGGTTATATTTGTATTATTTGTATTTAACATCTTTTTATCCCTTGCTGTCTGCAACTGTATCAAACAGTTATCAAAACTGCCACCCATTTTTTGAGTCAAACTTTAGTTGAAAACCACAGATGTGTCACGTTACATGTTACATGTACAAAAACAATTTTATAATGGATCCTTTTCAAAACCATTTCTGCTTGCATCTATTACCAGCGAAGGCAGATGTGCATTTTTACATAGGTTGTTGTTGATGGATTCAAGAGATCTTATGAACTCGATTAATGTGATTTATTCAGATTAGCCTCCGCTTCCTGCCGCCTTAGCATTATAGCATTGCAGATGAGTTGTTTGAGAAAGACAGTGATTTTCTTGACTTCAGAGCATAATCTGAACAGGAATTTCAATTTGCATCCTTTATATTTTTTTTGTTTGCCTGTAGTATCTGACTTTCCTCAAACTTCACCCATTTTTCTCATCTCCTTTGCATCCTTCGTTTTTCTATTGCTTAGCTTTTCTTTTTTTTTCTCTCTGTCTTTCTTTACTGGTTATAATTGAGATTTTCTTATTTTCCGTGTTCATCCATGTGAAGCAGGGAAGGAAAAGGTTATCTCGCCACCTTTATCAAAACCGTCTGATGATTGTCCTCTCTCCCGCTCTGCATATGTTTACATGCACGCAATTATTCCTTCACCGCTCAGTTGCTGCTGATCTGTGACGTTTCTGTGTGCGGGTGTCAGTTTCTATCTGTCTGACTGTCTGCGTATATATGTAGTTGTTTGTCTGCATGTGTGTAGTAGTCTCTAAGATGTGTATTGACAATGTGTAAACTGATTTCACTGTATTTGGTCTTTTGAATGCCAAACCTTTTTTGTATTTAGAGAAAAGCAGAATTCACAAAAAAAAAGTGAATATCAGTAAAATGAAATTCAAGTGCCACTTTCAATGAATAGTGTACAAAATACTCTGTCTGTCTGTCTGTCTGTCTGTCTATCTGTCTGTCTATCTATCTATCTATCTATCTGTCTATCTATCTGTCTGTCTGTCTGTCTATCTATCGTCACAGTTTTAAGGAATGTTAGATGTAATGAAATAGAGAAATGTGGTTAAACATGATGTTGGCATAATGATAATGGCAGCTAAAATGTTGTCCTGCTTCATCTGTACTTGTTTATCCATTTGTTGGTTTAAGTTTACGTCAAATAAATGGATGTTGGATGATGTTTTAAAAAATTCTCAGTCATCCAGGTCATTGCAAAAAGCTCCAAGCAACAACAAATGGATAAACAAGTCTACACAAACTTGACATTTTACAAAGACCATGCTGATCCTCACCTGTATAACATCATTTATATAATCTTTATTTATTCATTTATTTATAACAAAATATTATAACTTTAATAATACTACGCCATGCACCAAAAATACAGATAATGCAGTCACCCGAGGCGCTGTCTGTGGTCCTGAAATCTGCTCTTGTTTGTTCCCTATATGCTTTTTAAAGGGACTATACTATAGCCTACTTATAATTTGTAATGCTAAAATACCCCAGGAGCACCAAATCACATGACAGGGAATGAATGTAGTAGGCCTATATACAAACCCACAATGTAAGTGCTAATCCCTTTCACAGAATCAGAAGGTTTAACTGTTTAGAAAATTACTCATTTCATTCTTATTAGATTGACATTTTTTTATTTTATATAATGGCAGACACCTGTCATATCACCCCCTCGGGTTTCCTTCGAAAGCCTTATTCATTTGACAGTATGCTTGCAATCATCCCAACAGCAACCTGCGCGTGCTGTGTTTAGCTAATTACACCAAATGACTATTAAAAGCAGCTCTGCGTGCTGATGTTGCGACACGTACTCGGCTGAACAACATACGCCATTGTTTGTATGCTAGAGGTGTGTTTACAATACATCGAATGGAGCTTGGACTAGTAGGCCATTCGCAGAGAAATCTATAGACACTCTATAATCACACAATTAGCTTGCGCATATGTAAAACTGTCTCTGTTTTCTTCTCAAAGCGTCTCTCCTGTCACCCTTCACCAGCTGTGCTTCCAGCGTTAAGGGACCCACGGCGACGGAGCTTCATGCAGAATAACGAGTGAAAATCTGTCGCTTTGTAGACCTAGACCTCCCTCAAAATATCCCCCGGTGAGCTAGGCCCCGTAATTAAGGCAGTTTATCATAATTGCCAATCAATTCAACAAGGACTTGTTTTGTTTCACGTTTCGCGCTCGCGCCGCTGTGTTCCGCTCCTCGGGAAAATAATTGCGCAACAAAAGTGTGCTTCTTTTCGACTCGTACGGAGGCGTGAAACACATTGCAGATCAGCGGCTCATTCGCACGCGTGTGCATGCGCCAAGAGAGGCAGGAGTCTTTTGGGGGTTCAAACTGTGATTAGGAATAATGCTGTGAGGAAGGAAACGTTATAAAAAACAGAGACAGCAGTGAGTTTTTCTCAAAATGTAGGCATGGCTCCTGTAAGTGCTTTGCAATTACATCACAATACTGTTCAATTATGACATCATGTGCAGCTGATCGAGTTGCTATTTTAAATCGTTCTTGCAGTGGAGTAGACAGCTGGTTAATATGAGTGACTGAATTTGGGAGCAGAAAAGATAAACCTAGCTACAATCTGTTGCAGTGATGTGGATGCATGCAATTTAAAGGGATTTTAGTTCACCCAAAAGTAAGTAAATACAAATTCTGTCATCATTTACGTTGTTCTAAACCTGTATGAGTTTCTTTCTTCTTTTAAACACAAAAGAAGATATTTTGAAGAATGTTGGTAAACAAAAACTTTCTGGTCCTCATTGACTTTCATAGTATTTTTTTTTTTCATACTATGGAAGTCAATTGTCAAACTAGCTCTATGAAATATGTAGCTACATTAACATTACAACCAATTACTCGGTAAATCCTGTGAACACTCAATATTTGTTATTAATTAATTAATTAATATAAATGTACATTTCCGGGGCATGGGAAATGTCTTTCTTACTAAGTACTACTAAGAGCAAGTAGTCAAGATCTATGATTAGAGACTCCAGATATGAGCTTGTGACACGGACAACTTTACGTGTGATATGAAAAATACTTTATTAACTAGACAACATTTAAACTACTCTAAAATACACATACATACATGCATACAGTTTACCAAGGGAAAGAGAGCTGGAGCAGAATACAGGAAAGCAAGAAGTTATAGCATTGTTTGATGTTCAGCAAATCAACAGCCTGAGCAAACCATCAGTTTAGTTCTAACACGCCTTTCTTTAAAAGGGGGTAAGGATACTTACACTCTAAAAAATACTGGGTTGGTTTAACTCAATTTTGGGTCAAATATGGACAAACCCAGCCGTTGGGTTACATTTTTAAATTGCATTTTTTATCCAACGTTTGGGTTTGTCCATATTTGACCCCAAATTGAGTTAAAACAACCCAGCATTTTATAGAGTGTAATGTCAAATAATGAGACTAAGTTTGATACTTGCATGTCTCGTCCATTTGAATTAAACTGTCCTGATGCAATTTGTTGAGGCTCCAGTTGATCTTTGCTGATGTGGTCTTGATGAGAGAGAACCAATGGGAATCAGAGGATCATGGTGAATGGAAAGACAAGGCCGCAGTCTGGCACAAGCTTGGGAGTCCTTGAGGGACTTCTAGTTAGTTACGGACAGTTAGTTACTGGACAGCCGTAATGCGCCGCAGATGTGTGCTGTGTAAATAAGGGGTTACACATGTGTACTCGAGTGGCGGGTCAAGTGGCGGGTCGAGTGGCAGGTCGAGGAGATAATATCCTAATGAAGGTGTGCTACGCATGGTTGCGCATTACTTGTGTGGAGAGGAGAGGACGCAGGAGTTGTTTGTTCGCCGCTTTTCCGCCCGTTATCTTTAATTGTGCTTACATGTATTTTGTGCTTGTGCTATTTTTACGAGCTTTGTGCACTAGTTTATTTTTAAACAAAGGTGCGCACTTTTTATACCAGTGGGAAACTAGGTAGCTAGACACCTACCTGCTTCAGACGGCTCCAGCTCACTATGGCGTTCAGATATTCCAGCTCGCAACTCCGACAACTTAACTTCGCAACCACACCTGGATTTAACATCCCCATCATTAAAGAACTTGGACTTATTCGCCGTCCTCGTTACATTCATAGAGGCTCCGGTCGAAAATTCGTCTTTAATGAACAGCCAAGCTGCTCTGCTACAAACATCCCATCTCTCTGGTCATCCGTCACATGTATGACGCGTCATTAGAGTACCGTCGCGCCAGCTACCATCAATACTGGAAATATCGCGAGACCTCTGCACTCCAGTATGGGATCCTCGCACTTTCGGCTGGATACATTTCGTGGAGTGGATTCCAGTCTGCGTGGAGTAGATTTTAATGTTTTGCGACCCATACAAAGATTCACTCCACAGTCATTGGTCAAAATCGAACTTTTCAACACTCAATCCATCAATAATAAATCCACATTGATTGAAGAACACATCAGGGAGAAAGGACTTGACTTCATGTGTCTGACGGAAACCTGGCATCAGCCAGAGGTTTACTCTGCCCTAAATGAAGCCTGTCCCCCCGGCTACAGTTATTTGGAGGCAGCTCGCCGCACTGGCCGCGGTGGTGGCCTAGCTGTCATTCACCGACAGGATCTAGAGCTGTCCCCCATCGTACTGCCTGCAACATCTTCCTGCGAGTGTCTTGCATTTACATGTAAGCCCCCCTTTCCAATGACTGTTCTCCTTATCTACCGGCCCCCTAAACTCAACTCTACTTTCATCCCGGAAATGTCTGATCTCCTTACAACACTCTGTACGACCTATGCAAATACAATAATCCTCGGAGATATAAATATTCATGTCGACACCCCCTCATGTCATCCCGTTGCTGATTTCCTTCAGCTACTAGACTCCCTCGATTTACAACAACATGTTGATGTCCCCACACATTCCAGGGGACACACACTCGATTTGGTCATCTCTAACTCCGCCCTCATTAGCAATCTACATGTTTATGATCTCGGTGTTTCAGATCACAAGGTTGTGTCAATGGAGCTGCCCTTTCCTTCACCCCACACCAAACCAAGGCGGCAGATCCATTATAGAAAGCTGAAAAACATCAATGCAGATGCCCTGGCCCAGGACCTTCAACATCTCTCCTCCGGATTTACTGACTTCGTTTCTGTAGCTGACTCCGTGGATTTCTACAACCAGTCCCTAAGCAGTCTTCTGGACCTCCACGCCACCCTTAATGTCCAGGTCAGTCTCATTCACGCGCTCTGCACCCTGGTACACCTCTGAGCTGCGAAAGATGAAGGCGGCTGGGCGTGTCCTTGAGCGGCGGCTTAAGGCCTCTGGACTGACTGTTCATAAACAGGCATACAGGGAGCAAAAGAGGGTATATGCAGAAGCTCTGAGGAACGCACGGTCCAGGTTTTATTCCACTATCATCAATAACAGCCCTGGTAACTCCAAACAACTTTTTTCAACAATAAACTACCTTCTTGAACCCCCCTTACTCTCCCACCCTGAGACCACCGAAGAGAGGTGTAACATGCACATTACCTTTTTCAAACAAAAAGTTAATAACATCCGCACCCACCTCTCCGCCACTGCTGTCCTGCCCCTCCCAACGGCCGACCCACCGTTTGAGATTGTCCAGCCCCTCTGTTCTTTCTCTGATGCCACACAGGAAGAAGTGGAGGATGTCATTAAAAAAATTAAGCCATCCACTTGTGCCCTGGACCCTTTCCCTTCAGCCCTGCTGAAGGCCAACATCTCTGCCATTTCTCCATTTATTACAAAGATCATAAACCACTCCCTCCTGGTTGGTCATATCCCATCAACATTAAAGACTGCTGTCATCAGACCTCTATTAAAAAAACCCACTCTGGATCCAGAAGTTCTCTCCAACTACAGGCCAATTTCCAATCTTCCATTCCTATCAAAGGTTCTGGAAAAGACAGTTGCAGCTCAACTCCATGTTCATCTTAAACACAACTTGTTTGAAAAGTTTCAGTCTGGTTTCCGCCCTGGCCATAGCACAGAAACAGCCTTGGTCAGGATCACCAATGACCTCTTGATGGCAGCTGATACTGGTTCTCCCTCTCTACTCGTCCTACTAGACCTAACAGCTGCTTTTGATACAGTAGACCACAACATCCTCATCCACCGCCTGCAATACACCATTGGACTCTCAGGAAATGTTCACAACTGGTTTAACTCATACCTGAACGGCAGAACTGAGCATGTCGCCCTGGGCAAAGCCAAATCACACACTCATAATGTCACCTGCGGTGTCCCTCAGGGCTCTGTGCTTGGCCCCACACTCTTCTCCATTTACATGCTGCCTCTTGGCAAAGTCATTAGCAGACATGGTATATCATTCCATTGTTATGCTGATGACACACAGCTGTATCTCAGGACAACCACCACTTCTTCTGCTCCCTTGCCAGCATCCACACTGAACACCTGCCTGGAGGAGATAGAGGCGTGGATGAAGCTCAATTTCCTACAGCTAAATAGTTCCAAAACGGAAGCCATCTTAATTGGCACACCACATCAGCTCCGCTTTTCCACAATCAGCAGTATCACTTTTTCGGGCCAAAACATCGCCCTTTCCACATCTGTCCCCAATTTGGGTGTTAAAATGGACTCTCAACTCACCTTTGACACCCACATCAAACACCTCTGTAAGACATCATTTTATCATCTCAAGAACATTGCCAAACTCCGTCCAACACTTAACCTGGCAGATGCAGAGAAGCTCGTCCATGCCTTTGTGTCCTCCAGGCTGGACTATTGTAATGCACTTCTCATCGGGATCTCTGGCAAAAGCATCCAGAGATTACAATACATCCAGAACAGTGCTGCCAGGATCCTGATGAGGGTACGCAAGCATGATCACATCACGCCCATCCTAAAATCTCTTCACTGGCTCCTTGTCCCACTCAGAATTGAATATAAGGTCTCCCTCCTCACCCACCAGTGCATTCATGGACATGCCCCCCTTTACCTACAGGAACTCCTCAAACACCAGAGCTCCTCACGCACTCTCCGGTCTACAAACACAAACACTCTTTATGTCCCCAGAACCAAGCTCTGTAGCATGGGTAGTAGGGCCTTTTGGCCTTCCGAGGCTGTGGAATGCCCTCCCTGATCACCTGAGGGCCCCACAGACTACAGATGTTTTTAAACAAAACCTAAAAACATATCTTTTTAAAAAAAGCTTTTAAATAAATGTATTTTATAGGGACCCCCTCCCCCCTATAATTTATTATTATTATTATTATTAGTTCAGCATCATCTTCACATTAGGACTTCTCAGGAAGGACCGAGAGAGTAAGAGAGCCAAGAGGCCAAGAGGACCAGAGAGGACAAGCGAAGAGCTAAGAGGACAAGAGGGCTAATCTTGATGATCAGTGATTTTAAACCGTGAAGATGTCACACCCTCTGGAGGGAGTTTTTAAGACCCCTTTTACGACCCTAGCAGGGCATTTGAATGTTTAATTTCATTGGGTGTTTACGAAAAGAATCTACGAGATTCTTATAATACCAATGGATCATAAAATTAGCAAAATGTAATGTAAATTAACAAATGGGGGACGAAGATGGGAGTTTATAGAGACTAAACATGCTACACATATGATTTTGGTTACCCATAGTATGTAAGTCATGTTTCAGACCAAAATAGTTTAGAAGAGAGAATGAAACATAGGCCAAACCACATAAAAGGAAAATTATGAGATGGAGAATTAGATACATGTTAAGACATTTATCACATGGTTATATAGAATTTATAGGATTAAAAGGGTTCATTTCTTCTTCTCAGCAAGAATTAGGAGACAATTCCCTACACATTATTTTGGGTCGTAAAACTCTTATCAGTCTTAAGGTGTCCTGTAACAGGACAATGGGTTCTGCCAGTGTTGACTTCATTTGTGGGGGAAGTTTCATAGAACTTTGTTGGGAGAGTGAGTTTGTTGGATTATTCATGAAATATAATGAATAATTTGTGTGTCTCTGATTGGTCCAGACGCTACACAATGGTGATTCTTTTTGTTTCCGAAAATTCTTAAAAATATCTTCTTTTGGGTTCAACAGAACAAAGAAACTCATACAGGTTTGGAACAACGTGAGGATGAGTAAATGATGACAGGATTTTAATTTTTGTGTGAACTATTCCTTTAATAATCCAACATATTATTGCCCTTTTCTACAAAGCACACACATTAACCCTAGAATGCGTAAAGGCGGTCAAATTTGTTTTGTGGAAATGTTTTTTTATTTATTTTTTTATTTATTTCCTTGATATTCCACATATTACAAATTCCCTTATGCTTTTTCTGTGGGTTTTTTCACTCAACGAATTACTCAATTTGGTTTGTGATGATGTCATTTTTATATTTTGTGTTGAGAAGAAATATTCTATACAAGTAAAAGGGTCAACGAATGTACAGGATTTAGTCCTAATTTTTAAAAAACAGGTTGAACTCCCTGCATTCAGTTTTTCAGTTTAATGGGGTCATGCATTCTAGGGTTAAAAACACCATTAGGACTAAAATCAAGATCAATGCCCTATTTCAGTTGGAAAACTGTGTTCATCAAGCAATTTCATGGGGCATGGTGAGTGTCTAGATTCTCCTCACAACTGACCTCCGACCTCTGGACAGGTTGTCACTTCAACCAGCACTTATGAAGACATCATGGATAATTGATCCATTGATGAATCTAATAATCCTACCATCCTTCTGTAATCTTGGTTTAACCTTCTCATTTCTCTCCATTAGCTACATCTGGCTTTCATATCATAAACTCTCTGTCTTTCGAGTGCTCTTGTCTCTCGTTTTCTCTCTCTTTGGCAGGCAGTGGTCACGCGTCATTAGTACAAGCTGACCTTGTGTGAGTGGCCCTGGCTGAGCAGTGATAGACGAGGCCGTCTCATCGAGGAGCCATAGAATAGGTGTTGCCATAGTCCACAGCTTCGCATAATGACTCCCATTCTACATGTTCCATTAGCCATAGATAGGGACAGAGAGAAAAGCCATTTTTCCGTCAAGACACATACACAGTCTGACCATGGGGCGGAGAATGCGTAAAAGTACAGAAATTACACAGGGTAAAAGTTTAAAGAGCTGAATTGATGGTCTAGCATGTGTTGTTTCGTTCAGCAGAAACACTGCAGTTGTTGTGAGTGAAGGACAAATTCCTTTCTCATAGCTTTAAGACTGAGCCATCAGCTTTTAAAAAGCAAAGTGCACCTCTCAGAAACAACTGGGAGCTTTATATTCTTTTCAAAAATGCATAAACAACTTCAAAAATGGCTTTACTGAAGGATGACTTCCGCAGATCTGCAATTACTTTACAGTTTGATTTTGACAGAAATGCCACCAGAGCAACAACAAAAAATATAAGGAAATAAATAAATGCAGTATGTGAATCCCTTTTATGAGATGGTATTTGTTATTTGCAGAAGAAGGATGTCTTGGTCAGGTTGACATTATAATGGTCTTGTTTCTATTGTGTAAATTCACAGTATTTTTAAAGGCATTTATAAGCATTTTATTTTAACAGTTAGTTCTGGTCCTCAAACTTTTTTTTTTTTTACGTTTGTTTGTTTATTTATTTACATGTCACATACTCTAGGTTTTGCCATTCACAACTGCTCTCCTGTCGCCTCATGGGATAGTGAAATGTCCTTTGGAGTCGAACTTCAGAATCTCGCCGGAAACACATAGAGGTACTGTTTTCACATACTGTTTTAAATACTGTGATTTCTGACATGATTCTGTTTTCACATACTGCTTTTCGACTACTATATAGTAATGAATGATCTATATTTGAATTATTCATGAACGAAACAAGCGACTGTCTCAGTTTCGTTCATTTTCCGTTCATATTCATTTTTTTTATTCAGATTCCCTGTGGTGAATGTACCATTTATAAATTATTTATAAAATATATATGTATGTTTCTTTCCTCACAAACTCTTCGTCAACACAGCATTGTGCTTGACTAATTTTTAAAAAATTTTAACTAGTAAAAATGAATAGTGATCTGTTTGTAGGCCTATATAATCCGTTTAGAAGGAAAGTCAGTGTGTGGCAGGTTTATTAGGCAGGGCTCGACATAAGCAATGGCCCGATGGCCCGGGGCCAGTAAAAGAGTCGGGCTAGTTGATTGGCCAGTCACTGGCCCGCGGCCATCAGCAAAACAAACAGCAAACGTCATACACAGTGGCACGAAGAGTGTCAATGTTACTTCAGGCTATTTATAACGTGTTAAAATGTCAAAGAACTACGAGGCTGATACGAGAAAGAGGACATGGTGTCATGGAAAACACAGTAGGGCCTACACCTGGTAGGGATGGGTACCGAAACCCGGTATTAAACTGAATTTTGAAAGCTCGGACCTTATCGGTTCTGCTGTCGGTACTGGAAAAATACACGTAGGCGGGGTGATCATTTATTATTACTATAAAGACGTTATTGGTTGTTTTTTTTACCATCTCGCTGAGTCGCCAGCCATTTCTATATATATAAATAAATTAAACCATTTGTCTGTGATGCATTTTTGCGCGTCAGATGCCATGTCACTTAATAATACTGCTACTGGACAGCGCGCAACACTAGCCCTGCTTAATGAGTGACGACAGAGCAGACATAACTAAACATTCAAACATTCAAAAGATCTAATATCACAGATCTACACTTTAGATCTGTGATATTAGTCTGATTTTATTTTAGATTTCGGCTTCCAAAGATTATAGAATGTATTTGAGGTAAAACCATTAAAAACTATAGCCGCGCAACTTCCTTCCCATCGCAGCAGTACGCTGACATTTCTCCTTAAAACTCTAACTGTAAGACAGAATCAGCACCATCGGTGATTGTTGTAAAATGCAGTCTCTACTGTTGCTAAATTGCGGGACGCCTTTAATAATAAAAAAAGTTATTAAAAGCACAAGCATCTGCGCAAGAGATGCTGTTCCCAATGCGGCGCGTGGTCCGAAACAGACCGTAACGAGACAAGCAAATTATACTTTGGGCTTCATGTGCACGTCTAAACGATCAAATGTATACAAAAATATGTCAAAATGACCGGAGATTCACTTAAACAGTTTATGTCTAAAATGGACGTAGTTATGGAAATATTTGGGAGAAAATATGGTGCATCAGTAGACTATTAGATCTGCACACGTTCTTAAAGGGGAACAGTCTAATAAACATGCTGACAATTGGAGATGGTCCTCACTGCAGAACACGAAATCCAGGGGGAGGAGTTGAATCCAGATCCAACTCCTCCCACCTTACATATACCTAAACCTACCCATCTCCGCCCCCTGATCCCTAACCCCACCCCTAATCCCACCCATCTCCACCCCCTGATCCCTAATCCCACCCCTAATCCTACCAATCTCCACCCCTTGATCCCTAACCTCACCCCTAATCCTACCCATCTCCACCCCTTAGATCTGGATCCAACTCCGCCCCCTGGATCTCGTGTACTGCAACGAAGTGCTACTGGACAATTGCGCCATTACTGAGAATCAAACAAGAAAAGGCAAAAAGAAAATCACTCACAGCTCTTGAATGAATAACTTTAGCTTTAATAAGCATAAGTAAGATGAGGAGACTGAGAAAAAAAAGAAAGAGTGATGGAGATGAGGAGAGAGCAGGTATTGACAAATAATCTACTGCACGCTGACATTTGGTTATTTTTGCCCCCCAAATAGAACCATTTTAATAATATTTTTAATTATATATATTTTTTATCTTTTTGCCACGCAATCACTCACACACACACACACACACACACACACACACACACACACACACACACTTTACTTATAATATTAGTTAATTTACTATTTACTGCAAGTTGCTATAGTCAAATGCAAATGTTATTGGGGTTCAAATGGCATCTACCACTATTTATTTTTAGTTAATGTTATTTTCTTAAAGTGAAGATTATACAGGAACAAATTCTTAACCGATTTTACTCAAATACTACTAACTGTAAATGAGCTCATGCATGTATAATTGCCTTGTTTGGTAGTGGTCTAGTTATTAATATATTGTGTCTTTACTGCATACATTAATACCTGGTTGTTTGTCTGTTTTGTCTTGTTGTGAATATATCTTTGTGTGTGTTTGCAGGCGTTTATTTATAGACCAAATTCACTAGGCTTTAAAACCAGAGCTATGTTATTAAAAGTGTCACACAGCCAATTTCCCATTGCCAAACTAATATTTATCCCCTCTTTCAATAGAGACGATACTGGTCATGGATTTAGCTGCCAAATTCTATTTATTTTTCGTGTTGGCTGAGATGGGAGATTATGCTTGTTTGTTTGCTGTTTTGTAAAGGCAAACATTAATTCTATCAATGGAGGATGCATTGCAAAGATGAGAGCTGAATGGATATTAAGAACTGCTGGTAAGGTCATCACAACCTGGCTGTAACCCAAAGTCATTGTTTTTCTGGATCATGACTTAAAGGGACATTACACCCAAAAATGACAATTCTATAATTGTTTACTCATCCTTATGATGAGTAAAGATTAATTAATAAATAGTATCATGAGCATTTAAGGAGGATAACAAGGTCGTTTTTTAAGATACAAATTAGAAAAAATGTTTTGGATTATTTTAGATATTCACATTCACAAGTAACTAATTTTTTTCTACTTAATTTTCAAAACAGATATCAGCATGTTAATATTATTTTAGTCAGCATTAAGAATTAAACAATTGGAACACACCGTGCCTGTGATTTGTCTGTGTGTGTGCTCTCGTCGTGAATGGGCAATAAATATTTTAACAGGATGAAGCTGTAAAACAAACAGGAAATCATCTGTTCTGCATCTCGCTTTGAGTCAGAAAATTGGACATGCACCAGTGATAAGCCAGCACAAGCTTACGACTGCATTACCGCCAATTTGCATGGACTTCCCCTCCCACTCTTTGCTCTCTCTCGTAGCGTTTCATCCCCTTCGTTCTCTGTCAATCTCTCTCTTTCCGTCTCTCTATCTCTCTCTTTTCACCTCATTTGAAAATATCCCTGACATTTCTCTCAACAAACTGTTATGTCTATTAAAGCCGTGTGGCCGAGTGTGCTTGTATGAACAATGTTTTTCACATCTTTGTACTTGATGAAGTGAATTAATTATAAGCCGCTCCACATGCAATAGTTAATTAAAAAAGAATGGAAAAAAAGAACTGGCACTTGTCCATACAGCAGTAAATTACTTCCCCCCCCCCCCCCCCCCCACCAGTGGGAGTGTGTATGTAAACAGACAAAGGCCGATTGGCCATTGTTTAGAGGAAGATGGGTCAAGGGTCAACAGCTCACTAATGTTTTGCTGAAGCCCTGAAGAGCGGCCTGGTCAATGAAAACAGTCGTTCAGCACGGCCTTAGCGTGACCTTTGCGGAATGTAATGACATCATAATGCCAGCAGGAGAGAAGATGAATGTTTGTAAGGATTGTGTTAGAGAGACGCGTCTCTCCTGAGAGGGAAAGAACAATGTAATAAGAGACTTCTCTCGAGCGCCTGATGCACTCTCCACATTGATTTTTAAATGATGCTCGGCCAATGCAGTGCTTTGCATCTGATCATTGTTGAATGGTTATTGGTGTTGATTGACAGAGGTTCTTTCCCTTTGTCCTTTTGTTTTCCCTCACCTTTCATTCCAAATACAGAAATTCGGCTTTATCCTGCATAGTACATGTGATAGGGGTTTTGTGCTGAAGCTGTGATGGACCACTTGCTATCGTAGTGTTACTATTTTAAGGTCAATGCTAAATATTGTGCTGTTTAAACATTTATAGGACTATATATTTCATGGATTTGCACCTTTGTTCATATTTAATGTTATTACATTATTCACAACTTATTTTACTTCTGTAATGTATCGCATTTATGAGTGAAACAAAAACTTTTAGAGAAAATTTGGTCTATTACTCAAACAATATATTGACCACATTTAGCTCAATACAGTATAATCACTATGAACTGTTGTTGTATTGGAAATAGTGATGCACATACTGTATATTAAAATGAATTTTGTTACAGATTAAGCCCATAATTAAATTAATTAAATTCAATCAGATAAATGGCTGATTTTATGTATCTTTTTATACCATTTTGTCTAAATTAATAAAGAAAATATATATTTTAATTTTTTTTAAATGCCACAGGTGATTTGCTAGGTAAATTATTATTTCATAATAATAATAATAATAATAATTATTATAATTATTATTATTATCTTCTAATCATTTGTTTGTTCCAAAGGGACTCCCTCAGTGTGAGTAAATACTGACTGAATTTAAATTTTTGGGTGAACTGTCGCTTTAACATTAGAGAATGAATCTTGCACAATAAGACCAGGATGTCCACTTTAAAACCGTAATATAGAAGGACTCTCTAAATATGGTTCAGAAAATGCCACAGTTGTCGTTTTGCCTTTTCAATAACTCAACAATGGCAGTCTAAGCTCTTTGTTAGGTAAGTGGTCAATAACAGAACAATGCCTGTTGTTTCAGAATGAATGCTTGTTTCACCTGCTTTGTAAAGAAAAGCGATTTCAAACGCCTGTTACCGGTCCTTATCCTGCACGCATGTGAATGCGAGTGTGCACCAGAAAGAGTGAGATAGCAAGAGAGAGGGGAATTGAAAGAGATGGGAGGGAGTAGAGATGAATGCATTGTTTTCTCTCAAGAGGAAACCATATATCAATAAACGGAAGCTAATTAATAGCACTAGACCCTCTGGCAGTCTATAGCTACACACGAACTGCACTTCACTGCATCAAGAAAGAGAGTAGCAAAGCTGGCTGCTTAAATAAGAGAATTCTGGTTTAGAATAAAAAGTAGAACAAATGTGATGCATCAGAATGACGCCCTGCAGATGACAGTCTAGTGATGCATTCAGCCCTATAGGGGGTAGTCAAAGTTCCTTAACTGCATACTAAGTTGATTAAACTGCATACTAAGTATGATTTTCATAATGGTTGGGACCGATAGACAGATGCATAAATGAATGGATGGTTGAGCAGTGACACACACAAAAAAAAAAATACATTGAAAAAAGATTATTATTAATTATATATATATATATATATATATATATATATATATATACAGTGAGGAAAATAAGTATTTGAACACCCTGCTATTTTGCAAGTTCTCCCACTTAGAAATCATGGAGGGGTCTGAAATTGTCATCGTAGGTACATGTCCACTGTGAGAGACATAATCTAAAAAAAAAATCCAGAAATCACAATATATGATTTTTTGACAATTTATTTGTATGATACAGCTGCAAATAAGTATTTGTACACCTGTCTATCAGCTAGAATTCTGACAATGCCTTTAAAGACTGCCTTTAAAATGTCCACCTCCACTCCATTTATTATCCTAAATTAGATGCACCTGTTTGAGGTCGATAGCTGCATAAAGACACCTGTCCACCCCATACAATCGGTAAGAATCCAACTACTAACATGGCCAAGACCAAAGAGCTGTCCAAAGACACTAGACACAAAATTGTACACCTCCACAAGGCTGTAAAGGGCTACGGGGAAATTGCCAAGCAGCTTGGTGAAATAAGGTCCACTGTTGGAGCAATCATTAGAAAATGGAAGAAGCTAAACATGACTGTCAATCTCCCTCGGACTGGGGCTCCATCCAAGATCTCACCTCGTGGGGTCTCAATGATCCTAAGAAAGGTGAGAAATCAGCCCAGAACTACACGGGAGGAGCTGGTCAATGACCTGAAAAGAGCTGGGACCACCGTTTCCAAGGTTACTGTTGGTAATACACTAAGACGTCATGGTTTGAAATCATGCATGGCACGGAAGGTTCCCCTGCTTAAACCAGCACATGTCAAGTTCTACCAGAAAGACTCGGGAGATAAATTGAAAAGCTATATACATTTATTGAAAGCTCAGCAAGCATGAATTTATGAGTTCTTTGGCGTAGGCCCCGTCCTTAGCGAGCAAAGCGAGGTTAGCCGAATCTGCATGTCCCGCCTGAGATGAAGGCGGGGGCGCAGCCAACCCCCTGGAGGTAAGGAAGGGACCATCCTGGTGGTGGTGATGGGGAGGATGGAGGGGAAGGTACCGTCTTGGTGGTGGTTGGGGAGGATGGAGGTGAATGGCAGCATCAGCATCTGCGAACTCAGACAAGTGTAAGTACCAATCTTATATACTGTGACTGTTAACACCTGATTGGATAGGGATGAGGTAATACATGGCGCGCTGATTGAGTCTTCCTGACAGAACTTAAGCTAAAGCTTCCATTCCTGTCTTAAGTTTGCCAATGACCATTTGGATGATCCAGAGGAGTCATGGGTGAAAGTCATGTGGTCAGATGAGACCAAAATAGCACTTTTTGGTCATAATTCCACTAGCCGTGTTTGGAGGAAGAAGAATGATGAATACCATCCCAAGAACACCATCCCTACTGTGAAGCATGGGGGTGGTAGCATCATGCTTTGGGGGTGTTTTTCTGCACATGGGACAGTATTAAGTACTGTATTAAGGAGAGGATGACCGGGGCCATGTATTGCGAGATTTTGGGGAATAACCTCCTTCCCTCAGTTAGAGCATTGAAGATGGGTCGAGGCTGGGTCTTCCAACATGACAATGACCCGAAGCACACAGCCAGGATAACCAAGGATTGGCTCTATAAGAAGCCGTGGCCTAGCCAGTCTCCAGACCTAAACCCAATAGAGAATCTTTGGAGGGAGCTCAAACTCCGTGTTTCTCAGCGACAGCCCAGAAACCTGACTGATCTAGAGAAGATCTGTGTGGAGGAGTGGGCCAAAATCCCTCCTGCAGTGTGTGCAAACCTGGTGAAAAACTACAGGAAACGTTTGACCTCTGTACCAAATATTAACATTGATTTTCTCAGGTGTTCAAATAGTTATTTGCAGCTGTTTCATACAAATAAATAGTTAAAAAATCATACATTATGATTTTTCAGATTATGTCTCTCACAGTGGACATGTACCTACGATGACAATTTCAGACCCCTCCATGATTTCTAAGTGGGAGAACTTGCAAAATAGCAGGGTGTTCAAATACTTATTTTCCTCACTGTATATATACATGTACATATATATATGGACAGAAATATTGGGACACCTGACAATTACACCAACAGGGAGTGTAATGACATCACATTCAATCCAATTCACAGTTATTTGTATAGCGCTTTTCACAATACACATTGTTTCAAAGCAGCTTTATAGAAAATTCATGAGTCCACATTACAATTTACATTGATCTGTGTCACGATCACGGGTGTATAAAGCGCACGACAAGGAACTTGGAAGTAATCACAGGAATTTAATTGAACACGAGGAGTACCACATACATGTAACATAAACAATAACAGACCAGGAGTGAGGGAGAACACTGGGTTTACATACACAGAGAACAGACAGGGGAACAAGACACAGCTGGGGCAAATTAACTAGACACAGGTGAAGGAACTGAACACAAACGAGGAGCGGGAAAACTGGGACACAGGACTGAACCAAATACACAGAGACGGGGGAAACTAAAGAGTCAAACTGTGACAGTACGCCCCCTCCCAAAAAGGCGCGACCTCGCGCCGTATAACATCAATGTGGTGGCGGGGTGGGTGCCCTGGAGGCTGAGGAGGGCGAGGTCTGGAGCAGGAAGCCTCCAGGGCGGAGCAGGACGTGGACGTGACCAGGGCGGAGCAGGACGAGGGCGTGACCAGGGCGGAACAGGAAGTCCAGGCGGCCAGGGCGGTGCAGGACTTGGGCGTGACCACGGCGGAGCAGGACGAGGGCGTGGCCAGGGTGGAGCAGTAAGTCCAGGTGGCCAGGGCGGTGCAGGACTTGGGCGTGACCACGGCGGAGCAGGACGAGGGCGTGGCCAGGGCGGAGCAGTAAGTCCAGGCGGCCAGGGCGGTGCAGGACTTGGGCGTGACCACGGCGGAGCAGGACGAGGGCGTGGCCAGGGCGGAGCAGTAAGTCCAGGCGGCCAGGGCGGTGCAGGACTTGGGCGTGACCACGGCGGAGCAGACGCACCCTCGGGCGTCCAGGGCGGACCTGTTGGACCCTCGGGTGGCCATGGCGGTGAGGTCCTTTCAGGCCTCCGTGAGTCTCTGGCCGGCCATAACGAAGGCGTATAGCCCCCCCCAAAAAATTTCTTGGGGAGAAGGACAGGTTTAAGCTCAGGCTCAGGTAAAGTCTCTGGCTGGGCAGGCTGGGCGTGGACGGTCTCTGGCTGGACGGTCTCAGGCTCTGGCGGGCAGGCGACGGGCTCAGGCTCTGGCGGGCAGGCCACGGGCTCAGGCTCTAGCGGGCAGGCCACGGGCTCAGGCTCTGGCGGGCAGGCGACGGGCTCAGGCTCTGGCGGGCAGGCCACGGGCTCAGGCTCTGGCGGGCAGGCGACGGGCTCAGGCTCTGGCGGGCAGGCGACGTGAAGCTGCGGTGCAGGCTTGGCTGGACGGAACCAGCGGTGAGGGCTTGGCTGGGTTGGACAGAACCAGCGGTGCAGGCTTGGCTGGGCTGGACAGAACCAGTGGTGCAGGCTTGGCTGGGCTGGACGGAACCAGCGGAGAAGGCTTGGCTGGGCTGGACGGAACCAGTGGTGCAGGTTTGGCTGGGCTGGACGGAACCAGTGGTGCAGGCTGCTCTGGGCTGGGCAGGACCAGCGGCGAAGACGGCTCTGGGCTGGACAGGACCAGCGGCGAAGAGGGCTTTGAGCTGGACAGGACCAGCAGCGAAGAGGACTTTGAGCTGGTCGGAACCAGTGGTGCAGGTTTGGCTGGGCTGGACGGAACCAGTGGTGCAGGCTGCTCTGGGCTGGGCAGGACCAGCGGCGAAGACGGCTCTGGGCTGGACAGGACCAGCGGCGAAGAGGGCTTTGAGCTGGACAGGACCAGCAGCAAAGAGGACTTTGAGCTGGTCGGAATCAGCGACGAAAAGGGCTCGGGAGGATGAGACTCAGATTGGACGGTCTCAGGCTGGATGGTCTCGGCGAGACTAGACTCAGGCTGGACGGTCTCGGCGGGACGAGATTCAGGCTGGACAGTCTCGGCGGGGACGAGATTCAGGCTGGACGGTCTCGGCGGGACGAGACTCAGGCTGGACGGTCTCGGCGAGACTAGACTCAGGCTGGACGGTCTCGGCGGGACGAGATTCAGGCTGGACGGTCTCGGCGGGACGAGACTCAGGCTGGACGGTCTCGGCGGGACGAGACTCAGGCTGGACGGTCTCAGGCTGGATGGTCTCGGCGAGACTAGACTCAGGCTGGACGGTCTCGGCAGGGTGAGACTCTGGGACGATGGCCCATTTGGCAGCACGCGCTGACATCAGCGGGGGATCGGCCACGCAGGAAATCAGCCCTGGACGGCCATAAACTGATCCAGTAGTTGGCTTGCTGGTTAGCGTGACGTGAACTGACTCTGGTAGGGTGGCTTCCTCTTCGTGGGTGTCGCAGAGCCCAACGGTGAATGGCGACCCATTATGCAAAAGCACCCACTCAACGAATGCCTCGAAGTTCTCTCGAGGTCCCACACCGGGCAGGCGTGCCTTTGTCTCTACATTGAGGCCATTATGAAAAAAAACACTCAATGAGAGATCGGGGAAGGAGGTTAGGCACGCCAGGTCGAGATAAGCCGCGGTGTGGGCCTCGAGAGATAGCTGGCCCTGTTCCAGCAAGATCAGCTGCACTGCCGCATCCATAGTTGTTTTTGGGTCGGTTATTCTGTCACGATCACGGGTGTATAAAGCGCACGACAAGGAACTTGGAAGTAATCACAGGAATTTAATTGAACACGAGGAGTACCACATACATGTAACATAAACAATAACCGACCAGGAGTGAGGGAGAACACTGGGTTTACATACACAGAGAACAGACAGGGGAACAAGACACAGCTGGGGCAAATTAACTAGACACAGGTGAAGGAACTGAACACAAACGAGGAGCGGGAAAACTGGGACACAGGACTGAACCAAATACACAGAGACGGGGAAAACTAAAGAGTCAAACTGTGACAATCTGTTATCAGAGGTGTCTAAGTTATGTATTTCAGAAATGTACATATGCAAATCACAGTTGGGTAAACATTTATTAATTTAAACAATGTAATATTTTAAGGCATGCATTCATTTAAACAATGTAATATGTTAAGGCAGAAACAATGAGCTCATTGAAGTAATGAATACTTGTTTGTTAACAAATGATTATGACAGAAAATTGTAGCATTGTAAATACATAGACATTAATATGGAGTTGGTCCCTCCTTTTGCAGCTATAACAGCTTCCGCTCGCCTGGAAAGGCTTTCCACAAGATTTTGGAAAGTTTCTGTGCCCATTCATCCAGTAGAGCATTTGTGAGGTCAGGCACTGGTGTTGGATGAAAAGGCCTGGCACCAATCTTCATTCCAGTTCATCTCAAAGGTGTTTGATTGGGTTGAGGTCAGGCCAGTCAAGTTCTTCCACACCAAACTCATCCAAACTCTTCATGGACCTTGCTTTGTGCACTGGGGCACAGTCATGCTGGAATAGAAAAGGGCCTTCCCCAAACTGTTCCCACAAAGTTGGAAGCATAGCATTGTTCAAAATGCCTTGGTATGCTGAAGCATTAAGATTTACCTTCAATTGAAGTAAGGGAACCCCTAAAGCCCAACCCCTGAAAAACAGCTGCATACCATTATCCCTCCTGCACCAAACTTTACAGCTGTCACAGTGCAGTCAAGCAGGTAACATTCTTCTGAAATCCGACAAACATAGACTCGCCCATCAGACTAACAAACAGAGAAGCGTTAATCCTCACTCTACAGAACATGCTTCCACTGCTACAGAATCCAGTGACGGCGAGCTATACACCAGTCCATCCGACACATGGCATTGTACTTGGTGATGTGAGGCTTGCGTGCAGCTGCTCGGCCATGGAAACCCATTCCATTTGGTGGCATATGGGGGGCATATGGTCACACGGGGTTGGTTTGTCAGGATTCGGTCCTCTATCCTTGTTTTATTCTAGTCCTGAGGCAGGATCATGACAGACTCATGTTTTGGGTGCGAACACATGGCCTGTTTGCGTTGTCTTGTGTCTTTACCACGCCCTCTTGTTCTCCTTGTCCAGTCATTATTGTTTCATCAGTGACTACGTTTACATGCAGCCAATAACCCGTTCAAAACCGGGATATTAGCAATAACCCGGTCGCGAACGGCCATGTAAACACTGGCAAAAACCCGAATATGCTCATATCCCGGATTTTAAAAACCGGGATATTATACCTGGGGTACCCCTTTTCTAAACCGAATTTTTGGTCATGTAAACGCGCATCGGCATATCCCCGTAGTGATGTGTGTTCTGCGCATGTTCTATTCGCAAGGAATCTTGGTCTTTTGAGTAGAGAAACTTCTCGGCGCATACAAAAACCCGCGTGCAGTATACCGGAAGTAAACATGGCGAGACGCAGCACAGCATACTTTTGGAGCGAGGTCAGTAACGTTACCAGCACCAAAGCGCAAACAAAGGCGATCGCTATCTGCCCCGAACTATTCATTATCCGCGTGCTGCTGTTGTTGTTGTCTTTGGATACAGGAAGAAGAATCAGAAATGATGCATATTGCGTCTTAAGGTTGTCCGTACGTCCAGACGCTAACTGCGCGTCGCGTTTACATCGGGATATTGCAATTCCATGTATACAGGAGCAACTCTCTCTGCTCACGCATGTAAACGGGTTATCCCTAATGTTTCAGAAACCCGAATAGTGACCTTAACCCGACCATAACCTGAAATTTGGCTGCATGTAAACGTAGTCCGTGTCACCTGTGCCCTTGTGATATCTCCCTTATATAATCTTCTTGTGGTTGTTACTCGGTGCTTGTTCGTTTTGTGTCCTGTCTGTGAGTAATCCAGTTTAGTGTATTGTTAAGTCAAGTTTATTTTCAGAATTGCTGTATGTTCATTGTCAAGTTCGGCGTCTAGTCTTGTCAGTGTTTATTTTGCCTTGTCAATGTTCGTTTGTGGGTTTTTGTTTTCTGTTTACCAAATAAACTGTTTATAAAATACTGTCTGCGCTTGGGTTCGTATCTGAAAACCGTGACATGGTTTGCCACTGCAAGGGAAATCAGCTGTCCTTCCTGTCTACCTGTAGCACTGGCGTTACAGACATTCCAGTTTGCTAGTTTATTGCTCTGGCCACATCTGCAGTCCTCATGCCTCCAGCAGGACTATGGCATGTTCACACAGGTGATCAGGGACCCTAAGCATCTTTCTCCTGGTGTTTTTCCGAATCCTTTTCCGAATCCGTAGAAAGGTCTCCTTAGTGTCTTAAGTTATTGTGACTATTACTGTAACTGTCTACCGCCTGTTAACTGTTAGTATCTTAAGGACTGTTCAAGTGTGCAATAATTGTTTATGGTTTATTGCATGCATAAGCATGAAAAACATTGTTTAAACCCTTTCCAATAAAGATCTGTAAAGTTTATTTGGATTTTTACAAAATTATCTTTAAAATACAGTATCCTTAAAAAGGGATGTTTCCTTTTTTTTTTTTTTTTTTTTTTTTTGATTTACCTTTCTATCCTCGTCCTTGTTTTCTTAATTCCTATCTGGCTGATTGGATCTTTCCCATAATCCTTTCCTCTTTATTCTTTCTGTTATATCCATTACATGAACATGCACTACAATGTATATGTTCACTGATGCATTATACATAATAACCCTATTTACAGGCATGGGCTGGTGAACAAAGCCCCATACACAACCACCGAATCGATCCCATCGTAAAACTACCCGTTCCTTTTGAAATCCCTCACCCAGTTTAATTTCGTCTGAAACATACTCTCCTCCATCACTCCACATGTGTCTGTCTGTCTTTATTCTCCGTTGCCCTGAAGCGCTGCCTGCTCACACTCCCCCTGACCTTGTTTCCAAGCTTGGCTCTGCATTTTTAATCTTCATACACAGCTGTCCCCAGGCACCAGGAATCCCAAACTACCCCTCAACCAGTGTCGCTTGGCATTCCTTCTCCATCAGACTTTTTACAAGCTTTTGTGAAAAGAATACAGACGGAGGGAGAGGGAGAGAGAGGCAGAATACATAAATGTATAAAAGCATAGCCTAAAGCCATGTATAGATTTCTCTTTGCCTGTTACATCTCTTTTCATTTGTTGACTGTAAGTGGTTCTCTCTTGTCTAGTTGAAGAGGTGACAGCACCTTTGGGCTCTCTGACGGGAGTTTTAGCGCAGAATGAAGGAGGAGAACATCACAGGTTAAATCATTTCACACCACACAAAGTCACACAAAATGGCTAACTGGAAACCACAAACTTCAATCATTGTACTGCGGCTCATTCAACAGGGCTTCGTTCACATTATATAAATTGTAAAGTTTTTATTAGAGGTTATGCAATGCTTAGATTATGCAATGCTTAATAGGTCAGCTGCTAATGTGTATTCAGATATGAATATAAATTAGAATATGTCACATTTTAATAAAAAAGTTTCTATTAGTGTATTAGGTTTATGTAAAAACAGATTTGTAAATGCACCTCATTAGAAATCAAATGTTGTAATCATCTGTCCACAAAAATGTGGAATGGAAATTATGTGAATGTGCAAATACACTGTGCAAAAACAGCAGTGGTGCAGGTTGCATTCTTAAATGCTTGTTAAACTCGCACATGCAGACATGAGTTCGCTTCACTGTGAACTGAGATGCTCTAAGATGCTGATTTTAAACAATAAGTGTAAAAAAATGTTTTCGATTCATAATGTCAATTAGGGTACTGGACGGCATTCAAAGGGGCGAGTCTAAAAATGTATTTGATTGGTGTATTGCAGGATGAGTCATTAATGTTTATTTAAGTTACAATTTGTTTCCAATGCCGTTTGACATAAGAATGTTGTTAAGCTAACAATGTGTTACTCCAATTAGAAAAAATGACATAGCATACATAAATATTTGATTACATCCGTTTTTAATTAGGATTCAAACTATTTTGATTGACAACACCAAAAGTAGATCTCCCAGTTTCTCCACCATCTTGGATCAGTGTGCCTGTAGAAGTGCATTCTGGGATTGCCTCTCACTGTCAATTATTTTAATTAATAGGTTTGGTCTGTTTAAATTCACAGATTTATAAGAACAGTTTTACAAAATATATGCTGCTGTTTATCTTTCAACTTATTACATAAATGATGGTTTTGTAGCTTTTATTGGTAGTATTTAAAGACATTGATCTGTCTACGTTTTTGTGCAGATACTCCTGGTCTTTTTAGCAGAGAAGGAATGATGTTGCAGATGTGTTCACGTAAGCATTGCTTGTTGGTTTTTCCCTCTTCCCTTTCCCTTTCTGCATTACACAAACATCCTTACTCTCTCTCTTCCATTCGTTCCTTCTCTCCCTCCAACCTCTCGCCAATAGTCAAACGCATTCCACAGAAGTATTACCATCATGAGCTTTGAGAGAATTCTCCTCATCATCAAAAAGAGATGCTCTACTTACGTCGACCTCATACAACTCATTCAATGGTGTACAATAGAGTGTTTGCCGAGTGCCTTCGCCGGCTTAGCGACTTCAAAGGCTCACTGTGAGCCTCTCTTCATTAAGCTCAGATTTGCCTCTGTTCCCTCTGAAATTGACAAACAAGCCATGTGTGTTCTTCTCACTGTCCAGTGGACGTGTTTAATGATTCCAGCTCAAGCGGAGATGAAGGGAACAGGCTGTTGAACAAACCCCCCCAGAGTCGCTTTCCCTATGATAAACTTTTGAACGAAACGTACTTGAAGGGCAAGTTCCTGAGCTTGGGTGTCCTTGGTGCTGTGTGTAGGTGCATACGTTTTTCTTTATTAGCAGACTTTGACAAATTCTTGGGATTTCTCATGACTCAGAACGACATCCGCTGTGGTTCTGCCTCCTCTTCTGAACCCCTTCACTGTCACTTTCAACACGATTGAGTCAGGCAGCAGAAGTAGCTACTGTCTCATGTAATGTTTGCCTCATTGTCAGTCAGCCTGTCTGTACTTGCTTCAGGCCCCCCAAAAAGAGAAGCAGCACTAGTTCAGAAGCAAGAGAAGTGAGGAAGTCTATCTTTGCACCGTGACCAGGCATCCGTAAGCAGGGTGGTGGTGGAGGTTGTGTCCTCCGCACAGCACTCTACCGATAGTATCAGTAAATAGAAAGATCCCCGGGGAGCAGGCTGAGCCTCACACGATGCTTCATGGCCGACGCACTGCCTAATGCACCACTGCGGACAAAACTAATAAGCCGAAAATGTATGCGAGTGTCTTTAAATAGAGGTAAGGGATGATGGGAAGGGAAAGACTTGTTTTATGTTTGTGTGTGCGTGTGTGTGTGTGTGTGTGTTTTCTTTTGGCTTGTTAGTCTTGGTTTTATTTTCTAACATACAGTTTTCACTGTTTGTCATTCCAGTATCATTCTTTTTTTTTAACTGTCATATTCTGTCTGTTGCCACAATGTGCCAACCTCTCCTTGCTTTTATTGTGTTTACCTTCCATTTTTACTCAGTTTGGAGCTTTCAAAAATAGCAGAGCTTGCCAATATTTTGTGCTTTTTTCAAACCCTAAGTACTAAACTTTATTCATCCTGTGTGGTTACTGTTTTTCAGACATAAAGTTGAGGAGAGTGTTATTTTTAAAAGCAATCTGACTTTTCCTAATGCTTTTTGACTGGCGAATAAAAAAACGGTAAAAGAAAATCCCATAGAAACTGAAGGAGGGACCTGAGCCACATCAAGTGTCTGGAATATCACTGAGACTTGGTGAGCTCTCTTGATTTGGACCAATAAGCCGCCACCCAGAGATCCACCTAAAACTGCATAGCAATGCACTCAAAACACTCTTACTGCAACTACAACTGCTTAGCAATGCATTGGTAAACACATAGCAATGCACTAAATCAGTGGTTCCCAATCTTGGTGAGGTGACAGAGGGGGTACGCAAACAAAATGCTGAGTTTTGTTGTTCATTTAATTCTACCCCACCTTATTGATAACAAAATAAAGCATGCATTTCTAACAGGCAAAATTCTGCTTCTAATGTAAAAACAGGAAAATGCAGTGCCGTGAAAGGTCAAATAGCCTACATCCCATCATATTAAATAAACCTTTGCGGTCAAAACTGACTGCATGGACACAAGCATTGTGCATATGATACTGATAGGCTGCGTGCTGACTATGCTGCCTTAGCGAATCATGCTACATTACTACCGTTCTTGACAATGTACCTTTGTAAAAGTGGGGATTTAGCACTTAATAGCATGAAGAACAAATATAGACACAGACCATTTAAGACTCAAACTCTCTTTGATACGGAAACACCCTGTGTTAGTTTTCTTGTTTTCAATGTTGATAAGGATATCAACAATGATATACAAATGATTTTAATGTTGATGTGACGTTTTTTATACAACAGTTTAACAAATAAAAAGGAAATATTAAGTGATGTTCATTTTAAACAAAGTATTGTCAGTATTGTTTGCTCTATTTTGTAATGAATTAGTAGTTCCAATGAAAGCGGCAGCAGAACCCTTGTGCATCTCCAAGCAACACACAGCAGTGTTTTGTTAGTGAACGAATCTGCGGCTTTGAATGAATCAGGAGAGTAAATTATTCAAAGACCCATTCATAAATACAGTCACTTTGTTACTTGTTTGTTACTGAATGAATGAATGACGCAGTGACTGCCGTCACATACTATGATACCTAATTTGACATAAAACATGACATACATTTAATAGAGTTAGAAAAATGTGCAAAAGAAAAAAGCACCTGAAAATCAATTTAAAGGGTAGGCGATTTTCTGAGAAGTTAGCAATACCGAGCTAGATTTGAAAGCATGAGATCCCACCCTTCCTTTAGAGCGTCTCCAAAGCCATGCATTCTTCACAACACATGAACGCATACAGCAGGAACCAAACAAAAAGTCACGAGACGGCATTAAACTACCTCGTGTCTCAAAGCACATAACATTACAATAATAATGAACATAAACAACTTAAAGAGCACTGACCTGTATCACCTGACTGCTGCAGTTTCATTTCTGCATTGATAGTGTTGCCATTGAAACGCATAAATTCGAGTCACAAACCACTCCGAGTATAAGGTCACTGGTTTCCATATCTTCCAAATTACAGTAGTTATGGCATGAATGCAGCATAAACTCATTGTTTTGGTTCAGGAGGTACTGTAAAAGGTGGCTGCTGTTTTGGTTGCGGTGCTTGGTGACTAAAATCTGTCTAACTCTGCATAGCATGAAACACACTGGTGATGTGTGATGTCTGCATCACAGGATGCGCAAAGGTATAGAAATAAATATGTTGACAGGCAGGTAGGAGATCATATTGTTGCCCTCGGAAATTGGACGAACATTTTATGGTCCTACACCTTCCACAGACGATATATATATATATATATATATATATATACATTTTATATACTGTATTACAATTTATACCACTTAATTTTTGCTATCAGGATGTAAAGAGACTTTCAACCATGCAGCACCACCAGCATTTTCTGGAACCAATCACCTGCCCTGCCTTTAAAGGGGTCATACAATGCCATTTTTGTACAAGCTAATTTGATTCTTTAGGGTCTAAATTAAAAGTTTGTAATATACTTTAATTAAAAATTCTCATTAGTATTGTAAGAAAACAGTTGTTTTATCTGGTCAAAAACAGCTCTGTTTTCAGCACGCCGTTTCAGTGCATATGACTTTAAATGATAATGAACTTTGCTCACCCCGCCTCTCTGTTCTGTGCGTACACCGTTTGTAACACAATAACACAATGCGTTGTTCATTATAGACGTTGGATTATGAACAACCCGATCTCACGACCAATTCGTCCGAATTTGACGAGTGATTAAGAGATGGCTAATTCGTAACAATTCGTACGACCTCACTCGTACGAATTAGTAAGATTTTTGCTAAATCGTACATATTCGACGAGTTGCCCAATTCGTATGAATTCGTACGAATGACCTACCCCTGACCCCGCCCCTAAACCTATCCATCACGTGGGTTTAGACAAATTCGTACGAATTAGCCATCTTTTAATCACTCGTCAAATTCGGACGAATTGGTCGTGAGATAGCGTTGATTATGAATTATATTGAGAACGTCGTAAATAGAAAACATGCCGTAATGTACCCTGAGTGTAAACCTTAGACGCAGAATCATTGTGGTCATTCACACGGTCGAACGGCTTGATTTGAGGCGGGGGAAAACATATAATGAGATAAAAAAAAAAAAAACACTGGATGGATTTTTTTATCATTTTATGATTTTTTTGTCTACAGGCACTGCCAACACACATTTCAGTACAATCAACTTGTAAAAGTGCATGAACCATTATATGACACCTTTAAGGAGGAAAATATTGTTCTTTCATGGAAAAGATGTGATTGCAGTCTAAATGGAAGTGAGGGGGTACACAGAAGGATGTGAAATGCCTCAGGGGGTACACCACTCTAAAAAGTTTTGGGAACCACTGCTTTAGAAGACCATAGTGACTGCATAGCAACACATTGACAACAATCTTTAGCCATCCGCATTTCCTGTCTCAAACAGTCGAGCGTTGGCGTTTGCAATGCCAAGGTCATGGGTTTGATTCCCAGGGAAAGCAAGAACTGATAAGAATGTAAAAATGTGTATCTTGAAATGCAATGTAAGTCGCTTTGGATAAAAGCGTCTGCCAAATACATAAATGTAAATGTACAATCACATAGCAACATGCTACAACCACTCAGAAGACCTTATAGTGACAGCATAGCTGCGTTCTGGCAACCATCCAAAGAACACTGTCATCATGGCTGTGAGGTTTTCTTTAGAAAATGTAAAAATCGTGTTCTTCTAAATGATATTTTGCTTGTGATATTATTGTGTGTGAGGTCTATCTCAGTTCTGCATGCAGCTGCACAGTCCTAAGGTCTTCCAAGAAGTCCCTTTGTGTATTTCTCTGTGTAAGTCAGCAGCAAGTCTGTTTGTTTTACACCAGTGTCTTTAAGTCAAGCATTGGTCCCTGTGAAAAAAAAACACCTTAACATTCTGTGATGGGTTTGCATTTTCCAAGACCTCAGCAAATCTCATTTCAATTAACCATGCAAATCCAAAAGCCCTTTTAGCCTTAAACGTTCTCATTTATGCCTGAGAAATAAGTGTATGGATTAGCAGATAGTAGATGACTGCTGGAAAAAAAAAGTGTTCTGTATTATAGAAATGCTCTGTCTGACTAACTGACAGAAAAGTATAAAATAATAGCAAAGGTTATTGCACCAATTCACTCCAGCACTGATGGCAAATATTTGTCATTGTCTAGAAATATGTTCAGATGAATGAAATGCTGGGCGTCCAAAATAAATAGGAGAATCAACAAATTTGAAACAACAGGTAATCACTGTATGATGCCTTCAATGTAAAATTTGAAAGCATTGTTTAGCTTAAAAATACATGCTTTGCATGCCTGTCCTTGGTGTGAATTGGCCATGAAACTACATTTCTATTGCAGCTTAGCTCATATAATAAAAATAATAAAAAATGTTTTACATTTTTCTGTAAAGCTGCTTTGAAACAATATGTATTGTAAATGCGTTATACAAATACATGTGAATTGAATTGAATATACGGTAGTATCTTTTTTTTCTTCTGATTGACACCTTAGGAAAAACGTTCCTATCAGAATATATTGGAGTGTGTCTTTTGTCAATAGAATGTTTTAGAGCAATGCTTCTCAAACCTGACCTGCGGACCCCACACCACTGCACATTTTGGCCGTTTCTCAATATGCATTTTTAAGCAAAGTTCAATTCCAAGACTAAAAAAAATTAAGAACAGAGGACGCATGAAAGTACCCTGATGTGTTCTTGATATCGAGGATGCATTGAATGCAGACTGAACTGTTAGAAATTCCAGAAGACACTGCGGGCGGACGACATACAGAAGCCTGCAAACTTTAAACTTCTTTTTCTAAAGAGATTCCGCTGCAAGCTTCCAAATACGTGCCAGCTCATGAAAGTAAACATTTGTCAGTTTGTTTTGCCTAATTTTAATAAAGTGATAAAGGTATTTTGACCTGAGGTATTTTAATTGGCATAAAAAGAATTTTAACATTGACAAAGTGTTAGGCCTACTTATTTTTACAAATATACACGGTAAATTAAAACGATATAAAATACTATGAAAATAATGTCTATAATAATGTGAAATAAATGTTTTAATAGGTCATGGCATTTGTTTGTGATGTCATGTTGTATTTATTGTGCATTGGACGCTACTTATAATATGATGGGAATTGAGCAACAAGATCACAGTACATCTCAATTCTCACCAGGATGCGTTCTGTGTCCTTAATAGTTCGTTCTTTCACGAGAACGGAAGTCTGCTCTTTGCGTTCTTGGAATTGAGAAACATCCCTTATATGTCGTCTTCATCTAACACACATGATTCAACTCATCAGGTCATTAACAAAAAATTGCATACTTCCCTACTATATAGTAGGCAAAAACAGCATGTGACAAAAGAAGTATGTCTGAATTCACAGTACTCATAAAAAAGTAGGCGAAAAGTACCCAGATGACCTACTACTCCCAGTGAGATTCTGAAGTGTGCATATGATGGACACTATCCCATGAGACCATTTTGGTCTCAACCATTCAGGATTTGTGAATGGTAGTGAAGTGACGTAACTGACCCTGGTAGGTCACATGATAATGACAACGTGGTGAATGATTATATTCATACTACATACATTCATAAAGAAATTATGTCGTAAAAAGTGGGTCCATCTGTACAGAGTTGTGGAAGGGACAGATCATACAACTTTCAGTCAGAGGAAGAGTCTGCCTTTAGTGTTTAACTTGAAAGGGAAATCTGAAAATCCTGATAGCCCAAAAGGAACGTGGGGGAATTATACCTTGATATGTATATATATATGAAGTTCAAAAGGACCTTAGAACTTCTAACCAGCCTAATGTGACATCTTTAACCATGCCGTTGCTGTGAGACTCCTCCACTTAAGCAAATTTCATCCTGAAATACATTTGTACACCTTTAAGGAATGATATTAAAAGACCCCTGCAGTGGTAATGGGGAAAATATGGTCAACTCTTCATTTTTTTCTGGGGTGTATAAGAAGAAAACCCTGTAGAGAGATTTACTTTGTCCGTTACATGCATGAATTCCAGCGGATTTGGCTGTTGCAAGCCTACTCTGGTGCTTAAATGATTATTGAGTGTACGTGTTTCAATTTTCATGCATATTAATCCGAGCACATGCTGACTGCGGAGACTCTCGGCACACGTAGCTTGTGTTGTTCCGTCGAGCCATAATTCGATCTGCCAGCCATAAGAGACCGCTGTGTAGATTTCTACGAATTAGAACAGCTGGTGTGATCCGAACATGTTAGCATGTGGTTTGGTTCACATGTGTATTAGGTGACAGACTCCCAAACCTAATAATTTTACCTCAAGTTAAACAAGAAGCTCACATCAGAATAGCAGTTCCGCCTGTGTGTTGGTTTTATTTCATCAGGGAGAGTGTTGTATTATCCACATATATATACAGTTATACAGTATATATACAGTTGTGGTCAGAATTAATGGCACCCCTGGTAAATATGATCAAAAATGGCTGTAAAAAATAAATCTGCATTGTTTATCCTTTTGATCTTTCATTAAAAAAATTTACAAAAATCTAAACTTTCATTGAAGGAAAAGAATTGAAAATGGGGGGACAATCACATTATGAAATAAATTTGAAATAAATAAAAAATAAATTTCTCCCAAACACGTTGGCCACAATTATTGGCACCACTAGAAATGTTTACGAAATATCTCTGAAGTATATTCCCATTAATATTTACCTTTTTTTAGCACACCGGGGTGACTAACATAAAATTGTCTAGCTATGACTTCTTGTTTCACAGGAGTTTAAATATGAGAAAACACAAAGGCCAAATCCCCTTAATCATCCATCACAATGAGTAAAACCAAAGAAGTTCTGAACTGCATCAAAAGATTGTTGAGCATCACAAAATAGAAAGTAGCTGTTAGAAAATAGCTAAAGAATTGAAAATCCCCATTTTGACCATCAAGGCAAAAATTAAGAAGTTCCAATCAACTACAAATATTACGAATCTGCCAGGAAGAGGACATGTGTCTATATTGTCTTAATGCACGGTGAGGAGGAAAGGTTGAGTGGCCAAATACTCTCCAAGGATCACAGATGGAGATGCAGAGATTAGTTAAGTCTTGGGGTCAGAAAGCCTAAAACAAAAACCAAGCAACTCCTATATCACCACATGTTTAGGAGGGTTTCAAGACAGGTCTCGTCCAAAAAGAAACTCCAGCATATTGAAACTTAAACTTACAAAAGAGAGATTTTTTGGCAGCAAAGCCACTAGATAGGTTTGGTGCAAACAGGGATAACAAGTACCCCATACCCACGGTCAAATATAGGCTACCGCTGGATCGATCTTTAATGTTGTGGGCCTATTTTTTTGCTGGAGACTTCTTGTTCAGATACATGGTATCATGGATTCTAGCAAATACCAACAGATAAAAAATCAAAACCTTACGGCCTCTGCTAGAAATCTTAGAATGGGCCATGGTTGGATCAACACAAAAATGTGTTATGGAGCACAAAATGAAGATTCTGCCACGACGAAGAGAAGAGAAGAGAAGAGAAGAGAAGAGAAGAGAAGAGAAGAGAAGAGAAGAGAAGAGAAGAGAAGAGAAGAGAAGAGAAGGATCTGGGAATCTGAATGATCTGGAGAAATTCTGTATGGAGGAATGGTCTCTGATCTCTTGCCAGGTGTTATCAAAACTCATCAGGCATAGGAGAAAACTCAGAGCTGTTATCTTGGCAAAAAGGAGAAAGCAAAAAGTATTTGTGATGAGGTTAAAGGGTTAGGAAGGAAGAAGACTAGGGTCGGCGTGTCTGGGACTCATACTTTATTGAAAAAGAAAGTAAATAAACAAAAGGCGCGCACAAAAACGCATTCACCGTGGCACATGCTACGGCACGAAATAGTTCCAATAGCTTTCCCTCGTACGAGTCCTCAGTCCATCTCTCTCTCTCTTGTTCTCTCTCGTTCTAGGATGGCTCTCCACGCCAATTAACTGCAATAAGACACAGGTGTCCGTCATTTGCACTTGACCTACTTACTTACCGCTCGCCTCCTTTCTCTCTCTCCCGTTACAGACCCTCGCCACAGTATTTAATAAAAGGGTGCCAATATTTGTGACCAATGTCACGTGTTTTGGAGAAAAACATTTATTTCATAATGTAATTTCCCCCGCACTTTCAATTCTTTTACTTCAATGAAAGATCGAAAGATCAAAAGAATAAACAATGCAGATTTATTTTGTACAGCCATTTTTGATCATATTTACCAGGGGTGCCATTAATTCTGACTACAAATGTATATAGCTACTTGATTCTGATTGGCCAATCGCGCCATCCGGCTGTATGTTATTCCAAGATAACAACCGCTGATAACAGATAACACAGGATCATCCGGGTTACTGAAGTCAGCAGTGCTATACACTTGCTAAGGAACGCGTAACACTGTTGGATTATAAGATACAAACAGGTACGATTTTAAAACAGTTTAATCTGAAATCAATATCTCTTATCTCCATAATTATTTATGTGGCGAAATGCTGCGTAATAAGTGGTATGACTGTGTGTACCTTATCTCTTAAATGTCCGTCTAGTTCGAACTTGGCGCGCTAGCAACTGCTCTCTCCGCGGAAGATTTGCGTTTAAAGACCTAATAAAATATTTCAACTCAGATCAATATTTCGTGTCTAATTAGCACGGATAATGTACATCCAGTGGGTTGTTATCTCAGAGTAAACCCCCTTCAGGCTGATGCAAGACCCCGATTCATCACCCTGTTGGGGGTTTATTCTGTGATAACAACCGGCTGGATGTACATTATCCCTTGCATATTACACTTCTACAGCATTGCAATTTACAGTTTTCTAATTGCAGGCACTATTCCCTCTTGGAGATGTCTGGATCAAGGGCGCAGTGGTGATAGAACATTCCAATAACTCCACTTTACGAGTTACCCCTACCGGATATCAAACCCATATACTCCTCGCCCCATCAACCCAAACCCCTAACCACCAGGCTATAACCACCCCGCGTGTAGATGTTTGTAAGACTAAGGGGAAACTGTTGTTCTACTCTAGGATCTACATCCAACCATTTGGTCCATGCTGTCCTCCAGAGGCTTGGAGAGCCTGACCTCTCTACCTGTACTCAGCATGCTGCTGAGTAAACCCTATTAAGAGCAGCTGCCCACTGTAATTAGACTTTCAGCATCACTAAATGTGGTCTCAGCAGAATTATCTGGTGCTTCTTCACTTCCTTTCCCTCCTTCACTCTCTCCATTTTCCTCTGTGTGAGGATAGTGGATGCAATTTACTGCAGATCCAATCCTGAGTATGAAATGAGAAACACAAAGATCTTTCTTTCCATGTATTAGTCAGGCATAAGTAGCCTTAAGCCGGTGGCGTGTAATGCATGAATTATGTGCTCTGATGTCTCTCATGTTAGCTAATGAGTATCATCATGCGACAATCACTCGCATCTCAGACTGTAAATGGGAGAGTGTTGCAACTCAAATGAAAGGAATGGAGGTTTGGAGGGACAGTGCACCCCAAAATAAAAATACTGTCATCATTTACTCACCCACATTTTGGTTTAAACCTGTATGAGCTGAATTCTTTCATCTCGGGCACAAGAGGTTCCTTTTTATTGATTTATTTTGAAGAATGTTTACTTTGAGGCTGTCAAAAAATAACAGAAAAGTGATCCAAATGACTTGTGCTCTATACATTATTATTGAAATATAAATTATATTATATGCATTATAAAATATATTTATGATATTGTTTGCTTTCAAATTCAATTTGAGCCGCTTTCAAATTTGCTTTACATTTAGGTTTAGTTTTAGTTAGTTTCAACAATAGTTTGAGTTACAGTTTAGTTTTTATCGTATAGACACATCCATTTATATGTATTTTAGTTTTTGATAATAATATTTATAAAAATATAAATCAATATCTACTAAATTTTACTTCTGATTACAAATCAATCAATTTGGTCTCATTTTTAATTTTAGTTTAATTTAATTTGAGCTAATTTTAGATTTTTAATCTTCGAATGTTGAAAGCTCAGTGCAATGCATGTGAAGTTTATTTAAATTCCAGCTTTAGTTCCAATTCATTGTAATTGCGTGGAAAAGAGTGACCATTATGTGCTTCATGGAAAAAAGAAAGTTCTACATTTTTGGAACTACACGGCGGTGAACAAATTATGGCAAATTTTCTTTTTTTCTTTTAATGGTTGAAAAATCCATCCCTTTAAGCAGGTCGCATGTAATGCATGAATTATGTGCTCCGATGTCTCTCATGTTAGCTAATGGGTATCATCATGTGAAGGCCACTCGAACCTCAGACTGCAGATAAGGTGTTCCTACTGAAATGAATGAAGAGGAGGTTTAAGGGTGTGTTGGTGTAGAGATGCACGGATCAGGCTACTAAATCATTTACACACGCACACACACACGCACATCTCTCCTAATGAGAAGCAGTCAGGTGGTGTAAAGCTGTGTTACGCTGACGGGGCCCGGCTGGTGACAGATCACACTGCTTTCTACAGCCTCACTGAGTTAATTACACACTCCTGTGTCAGCTCACTACCTGCCAAAAGAACGCGGGAAGGAAAGAGGAGGAGGGGAGGAAGGAAATAACATAAATAATGACAGATGCATTGTACAGTCCATTAGAGACAAATCAGGTCTCATGATTTAAATCCGGTGATTAATATGCATGTGGGGAAAGAAGAGGATATGAGGGAATACGAAAGCCAGATTCAAGTGTGAAGGTTCTCATCACCTGAATGCATAATGACCATCAAGCGTTTAATTGGGAGTTGTGGGCAGGTTTCGGGTTTCACGCTAATGCGCACCTGCTCTATCTCTCTCTCATTCTCATTCTCTCGCTACATCTCTTTTCCTCAGGTCTTGATTAAGGAACCTCGCAGAGAACTTAAATGAACTGTAGAAAAATGGCATACTGGACTTTGGTGTGAATCATTAGCTACAATATAGGCCTATGCATGATTTAAAGCTTGCTTGATGAATGCAGATGTTTTCTTCTGTGCTGTCACATTTATATATACCTAAAAGCAGAAACGAATTTGCATTCAAATCTATCGCTATAATTTGCTATGGGTTTCTTTAATAGAGTTTTTTTCTTTATACTATAGGTCTGTGGTTACTTAACGAGACTTTCAAGTTTTGTTCTACAACATAAATTACACATCACAAACGTTAGAATTCTGAAACTGTCAAAATGGTAATCTACTGTTATATCTAACAAATTGTTGAATAAGGACCACACAGATGTGGCTTTTTGGGCTTGATGAAACAAACAGCTGTTAGCAAATTTACTGGTTTGGCCTACAAATAGACATCATGTCTGAATAGCTCTTAAACATAATTGTATATTTTATGGGTGAATATCTGCTAAAAATATATTTTGTCTACTGGTACACTGTACATTAGCATGATGTGTGCCGTTCAGAATATAGCTTGTTTTCATATGAGGGCAGGAAGTGATTTGCTGTATTTAGAAAGCACTATAACTAACTCAAAATGCCTATGTTTTGCGTCGTTTATGGTTTCTTAAATCGATCAAATCACGAGGAGTTTTTATCGTGTACCAAAAGTTGTTGTTCATAAGGGGGGAAAATGCAAGAAATTGACCGAAAAACTCCGGGAAAACGGCTTGCAAACCTGCGTCTGCGGTCGGGAGGAGCCGAATGGGAAAATGCCCGTGTGTGCCGTTATCACTTCGTCAAAGGTGAGTTAATACAACTTAAGGGGCTATGTTTGTGTAAAGTGTAACGTTTCCGAACTTTGTAAAGTCAAACTATGTCTGTAAGACGAGGTAGTTGCTGATATCTACCGCCTCGATGCCAGGAAAATCTTTCAATTCAGTTGAAAACTCGCTCCTCTTCATAACGTAAGGATCACGTCCAACATAGGTTTGATTTTTTGTTTATATCTTTCTCTTGTATAGCGTGTAAAGTAGGCCTAGTACAGTACTAACTTTCCTCCATCTCGTCCATTGCGCTCTTCACTCCCTGCCCTCCATCTGAATTTCGCGCGTCATCATAATCACGACTGAAACCCAGCTATTGAATCCAGACGGTAGCAAACAGGAAGTAGAATTGTAAGCTGAAATTGATAGCAAGGAGATAAAATCAAAATGAAACTGAAAGAAATTCAGTAAAAAAAAGGTTTTCAAAAACTTTAAGGTTTAGAAATGAAATGGAATCCCCCCATACCCCCCTCCCCCCTAATTTTGCACAACAAATTTTGAGTTTTTCACAACAAAGCACAAAACTCAGATCAAAATTGATTCTTGAAGAGTGCTTAAAGGAGAACTCCGGTCAATTTTAACATTGAGCTCATTTTTTTGTACATTTGGAGTGCTGTCAGTACAGACAAAAACGACAAAAATCGGTGTTGCCTACACCCTGTTATCCTCTTTTTAAAATTCGCACCCTGTTGACTTCAATGGGGCAAGTTCTAAACCTGATTTTAGCCTCTTAACAACT
Organism: Rhinichthys osculus; assembly: GCA_029959095.1. NCBI lineage: Eukaryota > Metazoa > Chordata > Actinopteri > Cypriniformes > Leuciscidae > Rhinichthys > Rhinichthys osculus. The sequence goes on from JARWKJ010000014.1 coordinate 27,485,187, forward strand.
TTAATGTGTCATTACAAGTGCACAGCCATGTGAGTGGTGTTATTAAGAGTGACCACGGTCAATCTGACTGCAGTAGATGTGCAAGATATTAATAAAAATGATGTTAATTTACTTCCTGTTTTCGTTCGAAGTCCACAGTAGTCGATTGTCGAGTTTGCGCGCGCGATCATTGGTAACTAATATAACTAATGATCGCGCGCGCGAACTCGACAATCGACTACTGGACGATAACACGGTGTAGGAAACACCGATTTTTGTCGTTTTTGTCTGTACTGACAGCACTCCAAATGTACAAAAAAATGATCTCAATGTTAAAAGTGACCGGAGTTCTCCTTTAAGAAAGAAAGACAAATCTACAGCATATAGACGAAAAAGGACAACAACGAAAGTGAGAGGAAATAAATGGGGCAGAAGGAGATGGAGGGAGAAGGAGAGGGAGAGGGATGGATACATTGACTGCGTATTAAACTCAATTAGTGTAACAGCAGGAGGCTTTCTGGATTATAGCGTTCTGCTTTATTGGCTAAGATGAAATAAACCAAACTTGTTCATACAGTGCACCTGGCACAGGTTTTTTTGTGTGTGTTTTCTTGCAAAGACAGTGGCTGTTGCACCTTACACAAAAAAATGATTGATTCCACTACAATCTGATATATTCAAGTGTTTTTAGCAAACAAACAGCATTTTCAGTGGAACGGCGACAGGAGTTCGTCCATCACAGGGGTCCAGAAGTGGCCTGTTAAACGAATTGTGAAAGCAATGAGACGTAGGAATGATTTCATGAATGTAGTAATGATTGAAACAAGCCATTTTGAAAACAATTCTTTCAAATCTCAGCCATGGCATTTTTGTAAATGCACCAATTTGAGTAAACTGCACTTGATCTTTGGTGGTATTGACTTCAGATGTGATTTCTGGTTCTGTGGTTCAGTTTGTGAAACAAGTCTTGATTTAGAATTTTACTTCTGAGTTCAAAATGGTTTAATTTTGGTTTCTTTCTCTCTATCCATCCATCCATGCATTCTTCCATCCATTCTTTCTTTCTTTCCTTCCATCCATCTTTTATCCTTTTTTTCATCCGTTTGTCTGTTCGTCCATTCATAATCTTTCTTTCTTTTATCCATCCATCCATCCTTTCTTTCATCCATCCATCCTTTCTTCCTTCCATCCATCCTTTTTTCTTTCTTTCTTTAGTCATCAATCCTTTCTTTCTTCCATCCATCCTTTCTTTCTTCCTTCCATCCATCCATCTATCCTTTTTCTTTCTTTCTTTCTTTAATCCATCAATCCTTTCTGTCTTCCATCCATCCTTTCTTTCTTTCATCCATCCTTCCTATCTTCCATCAATCAATCCATCCTTTCTTCCATCCATCCATCCATCCTTTCTCTTCATCCATCCATCCATCATTCCTTTCCATCCATCATCCTTCCTTCCCATCTTTCATCCATCCATCCATTGTTGAAATAATGTTAAAATTATTTAAAAAAAACTATTATATTCAGTTTTTTTTTTAAATGTCATGATACAAACTATTCCAAAGCAGCCAGCAAGTAGGTAATCACACGGTGTGTACGTACGTGTGTTTGTGTTAATCTCTGTATAATTCCATTGTCAATGGCCATTTGCTATATCGATAGTAGGTTTAAATAGTTTGTGTGGGATTTGTGTCAGTGCCATGTGTGTAAACGATCGGTCACCGGGTTGCCATGAGAACAGCATGGGGCATCTGGGAGAATGACGCCATTGATTAGCGACTGAGGATTAGAGTGTGCAAAGCAATTATGCAGCATAATGGCTTTAAGTGCCTGTGTGTGATTTACAGTTGGTATGTGTACAACGAACAAATCAGCAGGGGCCCAGCACGGCTTCTTCGCGTGCACATGCGTGTGTCTGTGACTAGCAATTTTCTGAAGTGTATCTTAAGTGTGTGCCAGGCCAGCTCTATGTTTGTCTCCTCTAACCAATTGCAAACTTGCACTCTCTCACGTGTTTTTATCCTTCAGTTCTCTTTGAACCTTGTCGTCTTCTTTTTAAAATCCATAGCTGGACTGCTCTGTATGCAGGAGAATATCATCATCCTACCCCGTTTGAGGAGACCAGTGTCTGGAACAGCACAATATCTTGCCTACGTTTGTGGTGCGGCTTCTGTTGTGTCATCAAAGGTAGACGGTCGGGTCATTGTATCTCCAACAGTCAGTTGTTTTCAGGTCACTTTTCCAGACGCCAGCCTTTGCAAACACTAACTCCTTTCTTTCGGTTGCTGCTGCATTGGAAATATTGATCTCTCTCTTTTTTTACAACCAAAAGAAAAGAAAAAAAGGATTTGAAGCTGAAACAGCCAAATATGCACTCATAATGCATTCAATGCTGTATATTGTGGGTATGGAGTCTGGGTCATTGCTGAAGGATATTGTAGGGATTGCTTGAGTCTCTTTTGACACTGTTTTTTTCTGCCACAAACATGTTTTACCCTATACAATATATTTAAGTAACATTGCTAAGTAACATTGTGAATTCTTTTTACTTTTTAGACAAGTACTGTTACACAGTGTTCTATCCTGATGCAATGCTATAAAACATTAAGTCATAAAAGGAATCTTTGAAAGAATCGTAAATCTTCTGATGCACATGGTTAAGGGAATGGTGTCAGGATAGTTTCATAATGCTTCTTATACCTCACATCTTGGGTATGAGTGAGTTACAAGGATATTTTATGTATGGACTTTCTTTCCCTATAGCAACGACATCTCTTCTATTCTCTGATGATGTGTTTACTGGTGCGAGGGCGGGACAACCTGTCACTCATATGATATCACAGCATTAGCAAACCACAATGACCCAGCGATCCAATCAATTCCCGATGGACTAAATGCCCTAAATGTTTTACTTGTTCAAGAAGCCCCTTCACTCAGATATATGTCACAATAGGGAAGAAATGACTAACACAACTTCTGTTTAATGCCGACTTTAAAATGTTTTAGTATTTTTAATTGTGTAAAACAGTATGGAAAACATGTCTTGACTTTTTACTACATTTTTATGTTTTCATCAGTTTTAAATTTATTTATTTAATTTATATGATAAAAACAACCCGATCTCACGACCAATTCGTCCGAATTTGACGAGTGATTAAAAGATGGCTAATTCGTAACAATTCGTACGACCTCACTCGTACGAATTAGTACGATTTTTGCTAAATCGTACATATTTGACGAGTTGCCCAATTCGTATGAATTCGTACGAATGACCTACCCCTGACCCCGCCCCTAAACCTACCCATCACGTGGGTTTAGACAAATCGTACAAATTCGTACGAGTGAGGTCGTACAAATTCGTACGAATTAGCCATCTTTTAATCACTCGTCAAATTCGGACGAATTGGTCGTGAGATAGCGTTGGATAAAAATGTGTATAACTATACATATCTAAAAATGTGTAATATTTATGTATAAAATACACACAAAGATGTAAATGGTAACCGCTTTATGGAAGATGATCAGATATTTTTTTTACATTTTATTATTACAGTTTTTCTGAATTGCTAAAACACTAAACCCCATTCTATGAACCAAATTCTCAATAGCGTAAACCAAATTGTCGAATAAATCAGTTCAGGTAGTTAAAACACTTTGCAAATCTCATGCACTCTTTATTTCAAAACTCTAAACACAGTCTCACTCACTAAAACACATTTTGCACTGTGATGCACTTATGTTTCAAAATGCTAAACACAGGCAGGCAAAAGTTAAACACAACTACAACACAGTTGTCATCGTTTACACACAACGACTCAAAATTGTTCACACTTATTTCTAATGATGTGACCAAACCAACTGTACATACAAGTCAGTTCAGAGTCCCAAAATTGACTCAAAATGTTGCACTGAATGTTGATACCAATAATGGATGCAAACAATATAAGAGGGAGAGAAGGAAGAGTATGTGTAAAAGATGTGGTGAACAAAGAGGAAGAGGAGGACGACGAGAAAGAGCAAGGTGTAGAGAATGTTGTCAAGGCTGGATATGGCTTTAGGGTTTTTCTCTTTGCCCGCATAAAGACATGATGCTGAAGCAAAATAAGATCTCTCTCACTGACCTTGATTTTGTAGTTGCACAACTCTTCTGAGAGTACTGTAACATGCTTTTCGGAGTTTTTTACTGTAACCTTTTTGGCTTTTGCAGTTTGTTCACTGTATTTTCACAGTATGCAAGTGCTGAATATACACACATTCAATAGGCCTACTATACAACATCCGGTACAATACTATACTTGCAGTGCATACAGTATACAATTTATTCACCTTACTACAGTAAGTTGTCATTACTATACTTTTTTTTACATAATTGCAATTTTTTTATACTTTTTTTCTGTAACTGCATGCTTTGGATTCTGTGTTCTCCATTTTTTGATAACAAATGATATCAAGTGTTTATAAAATTGACTCACTGTGTGTATGATCTGAAAGCATTGTTTGATTTTGAGCATAGATAAAATGATTTTGAGGCAAATGTTTGTTTTAACCAGAAGAGTCTGAGGTTCTCTGAATGTGGTTTGAAAATTTGGTTTTGTGAAAGTGAGTGATGGTTTCAAGAAATGTGTTTTAGCAATTCAGAAAAACTGGAACTTGTGTTAACTTCGCTCGGACAGCTACAAAAAAACTGGCAGCCAGACAACAGACAAGTGACCAATCCTGAGTGGCGACTTCACTACACGCATTCTTCCAGAAAGGGGGGGGGGGGGGGGGGGGGACAGGTAAACCCTACATTATGGGGACAAAATGTCCCCACATAGATGGCAATATCTGAAATCCTTTTTTGGTTCCCATGAGGAAAACAGTTGATAAATCATACTATGTTATGTTTTTTTTGTTGAAAATGTAAGTACAGAATGTTTTCTGTAATGGGTAGGTTTAGGGGTTGGGTTAGTTAGTGTAAGGGGATAGAATATACAGTTTGTACAGTATAAAAATTATTTATGTCTATGGAAAGTCCCCATAAAACATTAAAACACGTGTGTGTGTATGCAGTAATATCTCAGCGTGGCCCTGGAATCAGTCCTGGCCAAGAAAATCACAGCAGCGTCACTGATGAGTAGTGATTCAATTACAGCAGTGCAAGGTGTCCTTCTTTTTACCTGCCTTCCGGGTGATCTCTTCCTCTCTCTATCGCTCCTTCTCTCTTTTTCTGGGACAATAGGGGACTAGAGGTGGAGGCCAACAGCTCTAAAACTACTTCTAGGGGGGCTTTCTCTTCCAAAAGAAGAGAATGCACTTTCCCTCTGACCACAGTGTGGACATAAAGTCCAGAGAGGACACTGTCAGTGCCATGGAGACATTCTGGAACTGTTGCCTTGGAAACAGTAATCATGGCTTGAGCGAGGGGTGAAATGGAAGAGTTTTTGAGGGTGGAAGAGAGTAATCTCCTCCACCTTGTTATTAGAGCTGCAATTGAGTCAAAGATTAGGCACAGATGGAGGTGAGAGTTTTGTCTTTCTTCCTTTTCTTTTTAAGCCTTTTCATTTGTCTGACTGTTATCTGACTTTATATCCTGTCATTTAGATGTTTTGTTGTCACTCATCCTCTGTCTTATACATTACTTACTACATGGGCTTTTCAATCAGTTTCCTTCATTGATTTTTCAAAATCAAACAAACAAACAACTGAATGAATGAATAAATGAAACGTTAAAAAGTTGGGGGTCAGTATATATTACTTTTATTCTACAAGGATGCACCTAAAATTTGTACCTAAAATTAGCTTGGGGCCCTCAGTCCACCCCTGCCCTAGCTACGGCCCTGCATGCAGGCATACATACATACTCAGTAGTGTTTTTAGTAGTCAACTAATTTTTGCAGAATTACAAAAAATAAAATAAAATCCCTGTTACTACAAAAGGCATATTCATGCTTTATTTTGTTTATTTATTATTTATATATTAATTATATGATTAAGTTCATAAACTCTGATCATAAATGGCAAACCTTGAACAAACGCTTATTTGATTACACACACCCTGGATCTCTATATTACATCCATTTGTGTGCACCATGAACTTCTCTCCTGCTTTCAGGGCATCCCAGTAGGGAGTCAAGTACACATCATAGTTCTCACCCAGCTGCTCTTTCCACAGTCCTGATCTCGCATCCGCCTCAGCTGTTCCGTATAGGAAGACAAACATGGCCAATGCCAATAAAACCGCAGAGCGACGCTCTTTCAACTCCGTAGAACGGATGAACTTCGTGGGGAGCCACAGAACCCTCACCAGCTCCCCACAGTTCCGGCTGCGGATACAGCGTGTAATAGAAGACGGTGAGAATTCAATAATCATCAGAGTCCTCCTCATCTCCACATGCTCTACTGAACAGGAAAATAATTACATTTCTTTTACTCTTTTTTTTGTCTCAGATAAATTATGGATCCCTTATCTGGCTCCAAGGATAAACCAATCTGATTCACGGGCCAATTAACAAGCATTCTTGCACCTCGACGGAGCGTGCTTAGTGTCTCAAGAATGAGTGGCATACGCCGAGAAAGAGCACGTTTTTTTATGCGGTTCTCATAACACATTCTCTCTCCAACACCATGCGTTTTCTTGCACGTATTTCTATTTTATGATTCTACGATATATAATATATTGCCCAATTGATGTTCAACATGTTTCATGACTGTTTTTTTTTAAATCCTTGCCATCTGTATTTCGGCTTTCAAAATACACTGTGTCTAGCTGTGTCGAGACCACTATTACCCCCACCCCCCCCACCCACACCTGCTCTTCCTCATCCTCACCTCTAACCTCACACTACAGAGAGGCTTTGGATGATGTGTAATGATGGTCAGACAGAGCGGCTCTGAGACGCGGGAAGGGTTGTGTTCTGAGGGCACTCTTTTGGTGTGAGGCGCTCTGAAGCGGGCTGCGTTTGATCTCCTCGAAATGCCACAGGTTATTGTGTTTCTGCTTAAAGTGGTCCTACAAGAGACATCTGGAATGCTGTCAGCTCTGGGGGTGAATTGAGGAAAAGGTGGGGGGGAATTTTACAGAAAGTGCCGTTGTGTTGTTCATGTGAGCTCTAAGACTGCAGACGTTTATTTGCAAGCTGTATCATATTTCATAGTTCTTGTGTGTTTCGCCACAATACAGAGAGAGGAAATGTTATTATGTAGACCAATGTGTTTTTCTACTTTCATTTCACACACCTACAGTACATTAGGTTGGTGTAAAAAGAGAGAGAAAACAATAACAACAACAATGAATGAATATTTCCCTTAAAGAGAAATTGTTTGTTTAAACACCTTATAAGAACTCTCTTTAGTGCACAACTTTCTTATATTAGGATATGGGTTAAGTCACACACATGTAAGATAGTGTAAATAATGATCTACCTTTCCAATTCATCAACTACCAGAGATTTAGCTCATTCTAGACTGAAACATATATGGTGTATTTATTATAAATTATTTATCTGTGTACATACTTTTTTAAAATCATGTGTCCTCATAATCTTTCATTAAAATAACTTCCACTCCCTCTTGCAACATCTTCTCTTCTCTTCTCTTCTCTTCTCTTCTCTTCTCTTCTCTTCTCTTCTCTTCTCTTCTCTTCTCTTCTCTTCTCTTCTCTGGACAACCTGTCACTCATGAGATCACAACAATAACAAACCACAACCATCCAATCTTACTTTTGACAAGTAAGACATGTTCCTGCATGGATCAACATTCCTGTCCAAAAACATAGTCCCGCTCCTAACCCTATCAGATGAATTAAGTTCTCAACAAAGTTTAATAGCAAATATACTCGGTAAACAGGCGTTAGTAAATACCACTAAGTGTGAACGTGACCCCTGAGTGAAGACAGGCGTACAACTATATAATGAACTTTTCGTAAAACTATATAATGATCTTAATTAATACCAATTTGGAGGTATAATTGGTATTAATTAAGATTGCAGTTTTAATGTTAAGTGGTATATAATATCTCGTATATTTCCCATTTGTGAGGTGATTTAATTGTATGTATGTGTTTTGGTACTTTCCTGCCCAGGGACTGCAGATGAAATTTATTTCTGTAGCTAATTCTGGGACAGTTCTTTACTATCCATTGTCCCTGATAAATACTAATTAAAAAAAAAAACGAAACAAAGTAATTAATAGAACACAGCTGGAACAAATGAAATTAAGCATAGCGTAAGTTCTGGCAGACTCTCAGCTGATACATGTCTACCTATGGGAATACAACGCTCATCAATGTATATAAGCTCCTTCAGTATTATCAGCAGCTTTTGTGTTTCTCAGGAGCTAATTACCCTCCTCCATCCCCAGCTCCTCCTCTCTTCCAGTCAGTATCCTTCTGATTCCCCTTGAATCAGAATAATTCACAAATTATGTTGTACTTTAAAATCTTGAATTAATGCACTCATGTTGGTTCTGTTGTGTTTACCCTAAGGGGGGTTATTGCTGCTCTCCCTGCTCTTATCCATGCTAGGCTGCATGGATGCGCAGTGAGTTTTTGCCCAGAACAGAACCATACCACCAATCCTAACTGTATGCTAATTGTCAATCGTATTTGACGATAGTGGTCCTGACAGAACTAATAATAACGTGACCATGGTAAGTAACTGTGACGGTAAATCAAACAAAGGAAGGCATGAACTGAAGAAATACAAACTAAAAGTCCTTGAACTGAATTAAACTGAACATAATGGTGACACTTACACTACCAATAACGTATCCATAAAATCAGAGGGAAATAATAGGTGAATAAGATGGGTGTAGAAGCACCTAACCCTTGTTGTAAGCTTAAAGTCCCCCTGTAGTCAATAATTTTATCCCTTACAACTCATCTTTGATCACCAAAATTACATATTTAAATGTTTTTTTTTCCTGTGAAAATAAATTCTTCATCCCTTAAAATAGCTTTAATGTAACTTAATTAGCAACGCCTCCACCCTGCATCACACCAGCTCGGACGACCTGATCCACTCGGTCAACTTTACTGTAGTAAACGCTACACAATGGCAAGTGGAAATACTGGTTTAATTCAGCCACATATGTTTGAACCAGAAACTGATTCAGAAGAAGTGGAAGAGTGAATTATACAGGTTAGTCTACAAGTCGATGTATCAGAATGGTAATGCGTTTTATGTATCGCTCTCTACAAAGTCAGACACATAACGGTAATTACTATGATCAGCCTTTTTCTTGACTACGTTATCAAACAGCTAATAATGTTTTGTTAATGTTACACAAACCATGTTCCCGTTCGCCACCTCAGAGTCCTTAGAAACAGTATCCATGCATGAACAACGTCAGTGGAGAAAGGCATAAAGTTCATCATAACATCGTAATATAATTCACCCGCTATACTTCTAAATGTACCAGATTTTTCATATCAATAGAAAAATACCGGGATAACCTGGCTTCTCTTGAGACTCTTAAACCTGCTTTACAGCATAGTTATGATATGATATATGCTAAATCCCGCCCCGCACATCGACGGGACATATTTGTGACATAGAGAACAAGGGTGATTTCAAACCATCTTTTTAAGACTCTTTGGTTCACTGCAGTTTTAAGGAGAAACTACTCAGCAATGGTGTTGACTTATGAATTTGCACATGGTTAGCATAGTATTAAAAACGCCTCATAGACATAGAAACAACATTAAAAACTTGATTTTCACCACAGGGGGTCTTTAAATTTGACATTAACTATAAAACTATCCCTCAAATTGGTTGATTGGAATGTTGTTCCAGGATCAATAAGGATGTTTATCCAGGAACATGTTCTACTTGGTGAAATCACGGTCAGCCAAGTGGCATATGGTGGAATGGGTCGTGTGTAGTAAATTAATAAAGCACAGGTTTTTGCATGTAAAAGTGTCAGAACTGTTTTATGAATTCACGCCCGCACTGCTCAATAGCAAATAAATTGAATGTAAAGTACAATATGGAATATACAATGCAATAGCAATTGGATTATTGTCAAGCATGCCAACTGAGAATGGGTTATTCAGATAAAGCAATGAACGCTGCCAGGAAGTCTGCTTACAAACAAGATATATTCTATACCTACTTAGGTGGTCTCGTAGTTCTGAGTGTACTGGCTCTGAATAGAATAAATCTGGGATCCTCGTAGGGAAAACCCAATGAATTTCAATAATACTGCACTTCTGTAGGAATCATTGAGCGCTATTGATTCCAGATACCCTGAGAATCCCTCCAATGGAGATGGGAAAACTTTGAATGATTTAAACCTGGATGGAGAATGTCAATGATTTAACTGACCCTTCCATGAAAGTGCAACTTCTGGATCCTCTCTGAGAATTTCATGGGATTTTGGCTGATGCGCATCTCCCTTGTCTTGCTGACTGTCATGCTCACTTATTCAATAAAGGTCTTGTAAACAGATCAATGTTAATCTTAGGCACATCCTTATAATCAAAATTGCTTTTCAATCACAGATGCCTTACATTTCGCAGGCAAAGCACGCAGCGTGTTGGGCATAAGTCTTCCTGACAGACGGTATCAGATCCAGGCAGAGCTCTAGGGACGAAAGGATAGAGAAAAGCTCACTTAAACACAGCTAATAAAATCGAATCCATCTGTGCCTTCAGCCCACACGAAGCAACGGCTAAAGGGATATAAGTACAACTTTCATTTAGTTAATTTTCACTGTCAGATTACACAAGGATGTTGAGGGAAAAAAAAGACAGAGAGAGAGGAACAACAAGATGGCTGGTATCACTCTTTCATCTGGATGTTAAGGAAGATGGTAGGATTAAAAACAGCGGCTGGTATAAGAGGATTTAATTGCATTTGCTTACAGACTATGGCTTGACTCCTCACATTAAAGTGAACAGAAGCGGTGTCTGTCTAACAGCTCGAAAATTAACATTTCCCCCCTCTTCTGTGGTCTTCTCTCCTTTATCACACACTGGCTGACATGAAGAAGACAAAGTCATCTTCACGTGAAGTCTTAAAACACATTACCACACTGCTAAAAAGACTGTAAACATTCCTGTTGTTTTTAAAGAAAAATAATGGCAGCTGTGGGGTTGGCAGAATAATTCTGTAAAAATACATAATTTTTTTGAATATATTTCCAGAACAACCTGTACATTTTACAATTTAAAAACTGTGACTTTGATAATCTGTTTTATTTCTGATTATTTTGTTTTGGCTAGTAGAAGCTGCAACTTAAAATTTTAGTAGCCAAATTGACTGGTGAGTAAAAACGTTCATTTTAAACCCTGATTATTAATACGAAAAACCATAAATTCTGAGTGTGTCAGTTTAAGGTACAAGTTAGAGAATGACCTGTAAAATTTAGGTGATACTGGTCAAAAATGGTCTTTCTGGTGTGGAAATAATACTGTAGTCTTGGTTAAAATAATTCATATTGATATTCACACATCTATATATTGTGGTGGGAGGAGCAAACGACAGACACAATGGGAGTGGTGTCAGGCCTCGGAGAGGCATTTATTAAAGTCCGGCGACTCACATCTTGGACGGCGCGGGAATCCCTCCGCGCTCCCTTCCTGGACCCACAAGGACACCAGCGTGCAGACCGGTCTCTTGAGGACAGGCGCTCATCATTTAACAGTGGCGGTGATGAGGCTTCATACTCGTCAGGTGTGCCTCATCACACGCCGCCAATTCACCTCTTCAGCGCCCCTCCTCTTCTATCACACCCACTCCAGTCGGGATCCTGGCAAAGGGCGGCAAGTTAAGGGACGGGGTGGAGCTGATACCTCGGAGAGGCATTTATTAAAGTAAAAAAAAAAAAAAAAACATAAGATGGGGGAAATAAAGTGTTAAAACAAAACAGCCCATTCTCATCCCAAGGCGTCATCAAACTGACGCCTCAATATTCGACGCTTTAGGCACCCTTTAGCGTCAGTTACATGAAGCGATCCTAGGGCGTCATCTTACTGACGCTTTACCTTTAGTCATGTAACTGACACTTCCTACCCCAGACCTAAACCTACCCGCGTCATGTAACTGACGCTAAAGGTAAAGCGTCAGTAAGATGACGCCCTAGGATCGTGTCATGTAACTGACGCTAAAGGATGCTTAAAGCGTCAAATATTGAAGCATGGTCAAAATTTTCATTTAGTGACGCCTTGGGATGAGAATGCGTTGCAGCCAAGGGGGTCTGGTGTCCTCGTCGTGCCAGGGAACCATGAAGGATGGGTAGTGAACAGATGGGATGGGTCCAGGTAAGGGGGTGGTGTCTGGTACATCTTGGACAGTGCGCTCCCTTCCTGGACCCACGAGGACACCAGCGTGCATGCACGGGGAAGTCTCCCGAGGAGAGGCGCGCTCGCCGCTCATCATTTAACAGTGGCAATGATGAGGCTTCATTCTCGTCAGGTGTGCCTCATCACACGCCACCAATTCCACTCTTCAGCGCCCCTCCTCTCCAATCACACCCACTCTAGTCGGGAACCTGGCGAAGGGCGGTGAGTTAAGGGACGGGGTGGCGCTGATTACAAGGGAGAGGCAGCCGTTCCGTCACAATATATATTGCAAGAATTGTTTATTTTTAAACAACTCTTGAAAAAGTTATAAATGCAATCCAATAATTGGCTTTAACAGGCTATAAAAAATGCTAAAGAAAAATAAATGTTGAAACATATTTCACAAATTTATTTCTAGCAATACAACTGATGAAACGCACAGTGTTTATCTTTAATTACACAGTTATATAAACCCCCAGTCAGTGACTACACTCATTTACAGTAAGTCTTACAGCTGTATACGTTTGATTCACTAAAAAGAATCAGCTAATAAGAGTTATTTGTTCAGGAATCAGACTACACTGCTTTCGCTGTAAGTGTTGATAGCCTACACTAAAAGGAATCAGTTCGTAAAAAAAAAAGTCTTTTGTTGGGGAATTGGACTACCTTGTTTGCGCTGTATGTTTTTGATTCACTTTGTTTGTTCAGGAATCGGACAACACTTGTAGATTGAGCTGCACGTGCCGATGAATAGTGTTGCAGAAAACAATTTCAGATTATCAGAAGAAGAATTACGTGCGAGAACCTTTAATGGAACCAAACGCAATTTAGTTGTGCTATTTTTTTCTTGGTTCCTAACTGGTGCAATTTTCAGTAGATCAAAGGTCTGCAGGGCACAATAATCCAAGTTAAAGTCGTTCTCTAATTTAAAGTTGGTGAGCTAGAGGTTGAGAGCATGGTCTGAAGTATATCGTTGACCTACAGCAGTTTTCATAAATCAAAATGAGACCTTTCCAGCCAGGGGGATTTTTAAAGTCTTTCTGTTAAAAGACTTTAATAGGTCTTATTTTATAACTGCCCAAGGCCATTTAAGTCTGTATTATCCAAATCAATTATCCTGTTATAGTCAGATACCTTAAACTGTAATTGAACAGCAGTTCAATTAAATCTTTTTGTGCACTGCAAGCCCATATCATACCTCCTTCAGTGGGATGGGGCCAACCCACTGAGGGCTGTCGCTTACGGTGCTGACAGAATGCGCCGCTGATGATCCATCACTGTTGTCTAAGAGGAAGATACTGAGATGACGGATGGCTGCAGTTAGAAGCAGCATGCCTGAGCCGTGATTGATTGACTGCGTGACTGCTAGTTGAGTTGGTAGTACCTGTCTGCACATCCAGAGCTACTGTATGCTAAACACTTTGGTGCGATTGTAAATGAATGCAAGGCTTACTCTAGTCATGGTAGTCCTATATGAATTGGTTGAAGCTCTCCATTTCCCAAGGTATTAAGACAGTTTATTTTATTTTATTTAAAATGGTTAAATGATTCAATTACTCATTTATAAAGATAGTCACTTGTTTTTTTTTTTTCCTGAAAAAAAATCAGCATGGTTAACAAATCAGTTAAGTGATTAATTCATTCATTTGTTTCACATGAATCGTTTGAATGAATGATTCAATGAATCACTCATATAGACAGTAATTTGGCACCACCTACTGGTGTGATAATGTAACCTGGAGAAAGAGTAACTGAAAAATCCCCACCACTACAGATATTTGTGCAGTTATACAAAAACATGCGGTTTTCATAAATCTTTCCAGAATAATTGACATAATGCAGAAAATCAATAATGGCCATAATGGCAAGCCTAGACATGGCGGATGTATGAAATTGTAGCTAATATGGAGTTCAGGAATGGCACACTGTGACTAAGCTAAACTGGGTTTAAACCTCCAGTCAGCACATATTTTCATCTGTAAGTCAGCGTGGCATTTCTTTGTAGCTGTGAGGATCCATCAGCTCAGTGCTGCCAGCATTTAAGCAGGGGAATCATTACTATTGTCTCAGACAGTGATGGATGCAGCATGATGAATTGGAGTATTGGAGTAATACGCTGATTTGAGAATGATCTGAGAATGACAGAGCATTTTTTTTAAAGCTATACCCACAAATCCCCAGTGCAATAAATGGCGCTCTGAATTTTATTAATATGCAACGTCTTTCTCGTAGCCTTGATTAATGCCTTACTGATAGCTTTTATAACACATATATCTCTTCAGAGGTATATGCGGTTCTATTCTCTAACCGAGATGCATTAGTTGAGTGGCTCTAATTGGTCAGTTAATTAATTGTATCAAGTTGTTATAATGAGCTTAATTAACACAGCTTATTATACAGACATCCATTATCTGCTGCAAAGGCTGCATCATACCGATGGGCTTCACATTTTCCTGGAACTAGTTATTTCTAGTCATGAATGTGAATGTCACATTTTCACATTCATGCTTCTGTATTGCCCTTGTGCACATCACATGTGTGAAACCACCCAGAGTCTACAGGCACAGATAGTTTGTGTATTGTCGGCATCTATGAATTAGTCAATTCTTAAAGCAGGGCTACAGACAGTGTAGGAGAACATCCATCAATCTACGTCAAACATATATCTCCCTCGGTAGGTTCTCTGTCATGGTCAATTTCTGTTATAAATGGAGAAATATAATCGTTGTTCTTGCTCAATTGCGGAGGATGTGCGTTGTTGCTAAACACAGCTCATCCTTTCAGTCAACAAAGAGAGACTTAAAGCTGCCGTCGGCAACATTTTTTTGAGCATATTCAGTGAAATCGACACTATAATCTGACAGAACAACATAAATAAAGTGGTTTTAGAAAAAACCCCGAGCTTCTAACTCCACCTGGAGCTTGTTATTTGTTTTGCAAAAATCCACAGCTCCCGGTTCATCATGTCCAATCAGCGCAGGGGGGTGTGAGATCTGACTGTCAATCACAGATCGGGCACACGCCACCCCTCGCGGACGTTACAATCACATGCACACGCCTGAAGTTCGCGGAAGTTCGCGCAGTAACGAAGAGTGATGGCGGAAAATCAAGTAAGCTCATTTAGAGTATAAATGACGTTAGCAAATGCAATCTATCGGTACATTAGCCAGGACAGCATACCTCCAAATACTCCATGGTGTTGATGGATGCTGATGAGACGGGCGCGTTCCAGGGCTCACAAGTTTTGAAGACAGGTAAGAGTGACACCCAGCCGACGGGGGGTTGGATACATTTTTGTCATTGGTTGTTGCGTTAAATCTTACCCAGATACAATAGTGCTATTTTCTGATTGGCTATTGTGTAGCTCGACGAACAACACCAGAGGAAACCAACGCGCTTGATTCATGCCGGTTCCACAGTGAGAGCGGCGCGGCCAGAGTTTTGCGCGCTGCGGCATATTAAATATATTACAAATAGTTTTTCAGCGTGAGAACTACAATGTGTGGCGGGAGAGCGTGACAAAAGACCGAAATGAGTGACTGTCACGCTCAATGCGTGACACTTGAGAGCCCTGGCGTTCACTGAAAATCTGGTGCACACGCACTGACCAGAGCTGGCACTGACGAGCATGAACTGGGTGGGAGGGTATCCGTTGATAGTGGGGGAGGGGCATGAGAGTTGTAAACATTCAAAATTTTCCTAAATCCACTCAATCTGCCAGACTTGCCGACTGGAGCTTTAAAGGTGGGATCAGTAGTTTTTGAAATATGCTGTTGGCCAATGTTGATATTTGAAATCAACCCAAACAAACACACCCCTTCTTTATTGCTCCGCCTCCAAAACTCACCCTCCAATCCTAACTGCCCTGCTCCAAGTCGGTCTCGAACCCCGATCCCCCTGCGAGCGAGTCGAGTGCACTAACAATGACACTAAACAACACATTCGCTAGCACTCATCAGCACGACTCTGACTAGCTGGCCTCCATTACGCACGCAATCCAAGAGAGGATGTTTGTTTATAGTTTATAGTTTATATTCTTTGGTTATGCAAACCGATTGTTGCAGCAGCTGTCTGGGTGGCTGGTCTCAGACGATCTAGGAGGTGAAGATGCTGGATGTGGAGGACCTGGGCTGGTGTGGTTACACGTGGTCTGCGGTCGTGAGGCCGGTTGGATGTACTGCCAAATTCTCTGAAACGCCTTTGGAGATGGGTTATAGAGAAATGAACATTTAATTCACGGGCAACAGCTCTGGTGGACATTCCTGCAGTTAGCATGAATGAATGTGTTTGGGATGCTCTGGATCTAACACAGTCTCATCCCAAGACGTCATATGACTGACGCTTTTGACCATACGTCAACATCCGACGTTTTAGGGTACCCTTTAACGTCAGTTAGATGACGATCCTAGGGCGTCATATGTCTGACGCTTTACCTTTAGCGTCAGTTAGATGACGCGGGTAGGTTTAGGTCTGGGGTAGGGTTAGGATTTCATAACGTCATATACTGACGTTAAAGGGTACCCTAAAACGTCGGATGTTGACGTATGGTCAAAAGCGTCAGACATATGACGTCTTGGGATGAGACTGGGCTGCTGGATCAGCGTATATATGACAACGTGTTCCAGGTCCTGCCAATATCCAGCAACTTCACACAGCCTTTGAAGTGGACCAACATTCCACAGGCCACAATCAACAACCTTTTTTCAATGAATTCACCAGTTTTTTTTTATTATTATATTTTCCCATCAGACATCTATGCATGTGACTTAGCCCTGTTGTATTACCTCTGTCAGCCAAGTTTTCCAGTCCACGTTGAGTCAATGACAATGTAGGTCATGTGGTTAGTGATCTGAAGTGGTTACTAAAAGGTTATAGGGTTAAATCCCTCAAAGGCATTCAGTGAACAAAAGGGCAGTGTAATGATCACCACTGCATCCTTGAGCAAGGCACTTAACCCCAGGTTGCTCCAAGGGGACTGTTCATCTAAGAAGTGTATGGTTTGTGGCTTTAGATAAAAGCGTTAACCAAAGCATGAGTCGTCCTCTAATGAAAGCAAGCTTTTCCAAGAAAATCTAAGTGGATTCTGACCAGAACCCTGGGGCCAGGTTCATGTGCTGTATATGTTATGACCTTGTTGCTGTGCCAGTGGGCACAAATTACAACTTGCGCTATTCTGGATATTTGAGTGTCCAAGTACGGAATAAAATGGCAGATTGATTGAGCACAATATTGAACAAAGATAAATCATATTAGAAGCAAAATTACAATCTATACAATCTAACAGTCTACAGTCTACAAATACTCTAATGAGATTTAGTTGATATGTTTGCAAAGTTACTTATAGCCCGCTGGCTGGTCCCCACAATGTAATATAAACCTGCACACGCATGCACGCACACACGCACAGCTTAAACATGTCCAAATAACTTGATTCCATCAAGTTCATCCTACCTGAAGTATTTGAGTAGAAATAACATGTTTCAATCACATGGGACCACGCTGACCATGATTTAATTAAGTTAATTTAAAGTAAGATATTTTTGAGTGTAGATGCCAAAAATAACACATACTAACGGCTAATACAAAATAATATAACTAATAAAAAAAAGGCCTATCTTTTTGGGTGTTGCATCATGGTTACATATGGCATTTTATTAAAACAAACTTAAATTCTTGGTAGCAGGCCCTCAACCCACACACACACACACACACACACACACACACACACACACACACACCAACTTAATTTTTTTTAAATACCAATATAAGAGAACATTAAACATGAACTTCCCATTTTATCATCTTGATAAAAATAAATGCATAAAATAACTTTCTGTGTAATTATTTACTCTCCCTATCCAGCACTGTGCAAAGCATGATGGAAAGTGGAAATCCTGTTCCTTTTCTATAATGCCACTTTTGAAACTACTAAAACTAAAATCATTCACATAGTCTGAACTCGAATGGTTTAAGTAAAGTGGTCAAACTGGATGAAATTAAGTTGTGACAACCTCTGCCAATTGTTTTATTTTATTTTAGTTTTAACGGGGGGCGCGACGCAACAAGTTTGAGAACCACTGCCCTAATCTAACAGTCTACAGTCTACTAATACTCTAATGAGATTTAGTTGATATGTTTGCAAAGTTACTTATAATTAGTAGAATGTCTAAAGTGGACCATCAAGATTTAAGCAAATTGACCAAGCAGTAAAATTCCTTTTTGACCTACACTTGATTAAAACACGTTCTAATTGTTCCTGTTGCTAGTGCCTACAAAATGACCTCAAAATCAACACATTGTCAATGCATCATGACAATTGTACAATGTTCAGTTAGTGTTGCTACTGAATTTGTTGCTATTTTATTTCAGAGAAGAAAAAAATCAATTGAGTTTTCTACCCTGGGATACTAAATAGCCCCATTGTACCCCTGCTGATTCTTCTGAAAAAAATAGATTTGAAAGGAACTGATTTCAGCTCTGTCCCATTAAACATTTGCACTAGAAGATTTACTTCAAAAAGAGAATGACTTCAAATAAACTTCTTTTAAAGCATCACTCTTGTCAAGAAAGAGTCTATCATCTAAGCCAATTTTTTTTTTCAGAACATTATAAAAACTGCATTTGGGTTCTCTGCAGTTAATAATTTACAATTCTGATTCTTTTTCATAAAAGTTAAATTGTACGGAAAAAAATAGGCACAAGACCGTGTAAGTTTTCATATTTGCCAATGGCAACAAAAAGTTATTATTTTATTCAGAGATGAAATAATGTGTCATCAAAATGCCATCCGAGTTCCACCGTGCGGTATGTTTAAATAGAATTATGTTATATTATCATCTATATGAAAAAAGAAATGCTATCGGTTCAGAATCTGCATGGATATCTTTCCCTCTTTCTCTGCATTAAATGAATCTGGTAGTGGAGAACTGACAGTCGCTGAATTGCCAATCAAACCTGTGCTGTTTCATGTCACCCATCTTTTATGAAGTCATATTATGCATGCATGAGAGAGTGAGTCAGTGAAAAAGAAAGAGAGAGAGGGGGCGAGATATTCCAGTGAAATGATACCTCTGTCAGTGTTGATTATACTCTCCTGACAGAGTGCAGAGTCCTTCTCTGCGTCCTTCCATCCCTTGCGCTGTCACAGGGACATTATTGGTTTTAACGGTTAGTTAATTCAACAGTGGCCATCAGTTAAAGTTATGTAAAGTTGTGTATGTGTGTGTGCACGCTACAGCTCTCGGCTTCATTAGCAATGGTAACTGACAGACTCACCTTTGTCGGTGGATGGCTAAATGAACAAGCTTTTACATCAGTTGAATATGTGCAAGTGTGTGGATGTTTTTCACATGCATTATGTGAATATGTGAATGCACCTTTTTTTTTTTGGGGGGGGGGGGGGGGGGGGGGGGGGGATTTAAGTTTTTCTCAATTGCTAAAACACTAAAACCCATTGGCTGAACAAAGTTCTCAGTTGCCTGAACTCATTAAGCTAAATGTGCAGTCTGTTGTCAATACCTTAAACTATTTCACATGGCAAAACACAATTTGCAGATCTTACTTAGACTTTTCAGCAAAACGCTAAACACATTCTCATTCTCAAAACATATTCTGCACTGTAATGCACACGTCATCCATACTGGTAAACACAAGTGGCAATGATCAAATACAAATAGAGAACACATGTCATTGATTGAACACAACCACTCAAAATTTATTTAACCTGGTTCAAATGATGCCCAAAGACAAGAAGAAGCACACTGATCACGTTTACTCCTTTGATTTTTGTCCCTTTTAGTATTGTATACTGTAGTACAGTGCATTGTAGGCTGTATACTGTACAATGAACACATTATATGGCCCCGAACATCGTTACTGTAACAGTACCATTTGTTACAGTACTGAATGCTCAATAGATTTTACTGGTTGCACTTGCAGGTTCATATCAACAAAGAACAAGAATTACAGTATCAAACAATAGAACTGACAAAGGAGAAGTTTGTGAGATGCAGGGCACTGTACTGTAAAAATAGGGGTACAAGGAGGAGGAAGAAAAAATAAAATTGCAAAGAGCAAAGCAGAGTAGTAATTTCTGATCAATTTTGCGCTACTATGATGTTTTCATTCATCAAAAGACAATGACGGACAAATATGAAATTTGTTTTAAGATTAAAAATGTACTTCTCCCTGAAATTTTGATGGTACAGTAATGTGTCACGGGTAAGTCTACAAACAGAATAGCCGTCCGTAGATATCTTTCGAGAACTGTATGTTTTGAACAATGTGTTTTCTATTTTTTGGTGTATTGTTTACTGACTGCTTGATAGTGTATATCATTTTGATCACTTTGTCTATGATTTGAGAGCAGTGTTTGATTTTGAACACATGTAAAACTGTTTTGAGGCGAAAGTTTCATTTTGCAAGAAGAGTCAGAGGTTTTGTAAATAGTGCTTGAAGATGAGGTTTTGTGTTTAATGTTTTCAGAAAAAGGAGCAAGGATTCAGAAATTGTGTTTTAGCAATTGAGAAAAACTGTAAAAATAATTTTTCTTGCATAAACTGATAGGTTACTTTTTTCTTTGTACTGTTCATTTCGTGCCTCTCCTTAATTATGAAATAAAATATCATGCATTTATTACATCCTGGTCTTCGCATTACGAACTCATCTCCATCATATTTTCCGACAGATGTTATTTAAATCATTCTAAAAGCTTTACATTACTTTTTTTTTTTTTTTTGATCCTGGTCTTTTTTTTGATCAGGTCATCACTTTGATGATCACAAGTCATTACTTAGAGTTGGGCACCATTAAGAA
Source organism: Rhinichthys osculus (assembly GCA_029959095.1). Lineage (NCBI taxonomy): Eukaryota > Metazoa > Chordata > Actinopteri > Cypriniformes > Leuciscidae > Rhinichthys > Rhinichthys osculus. The sequence continues at coordinate 27,506,239 of JARWKJ010000014.1, forward strand.
TGACTTTTAAATGCCAGTTCAGCTCCTTAATTTGAAATTAATTTGAATTGAGGTATGAGGTAACAAGATGAAGAATTGGAATTCAAATTAGAAAAGGAAGTAGAATTAAAATGTTTTAAAATTCAAAGTGTATAAATATCAAAAAAGTTTGAAAAGTCAAAAAAGATAGATAGATGAGGGATTGATGGATACAGACAGACAGACAGACAGACAGACAGACAGACAGACAGACAGACAGACAGATAGATAGATAGATAGATAGATAGATAGATAGATAGATAGATAGATAGATAGATAGATAGATAGATAGATAGATAGATAGATAGATAGATAGATAGATAGATAGATAGATAGATCCTTTAATTAGCTCCTCGTGTCTGTTTTCAGTTGTTTTTCTCATGTATTAGCCAGGCCTGTTTTCTGTTAGCCATCTCAACTATGAATCACACATAATGAGTCAAAATAAAGTTTATCTGTCATGTTCAATTGTTAAACTGTTGATGAGTTTTTGTCTCTTTGTAGATAAGAATGGACCTGTGTTAGAGTGCGGGTATATCGGGAAATGTTTTCCGTTTTTTCCCCCCGGTTCTGACCGGCTGCTAATTGCTGTGGCTTCTGGCTAACATTGAACTGCAGATGAAGACTAAAAGGCTAAGCAGATAATTAGCCAAGTTTAATTGGCACAAAAGGCAGACCACTGCTTACTCATACACAAGGTCAATGGGTGATTATTAGCAGATGGATGACAGACATTAGCAAAGGCAGCTTTTACCATTAGCCATCAGATTGCGTGTGCTACCTTATGGTATGTCAGACATTTACATTTTAGCTGTAAAGGTGAACTTGGTTTTCTTTGAGGAAAACATGTTGAGAAATATATTAATCATTGCACTCATTGAACTGCTCTTTGCGGTCCGCACGCCTGTGAACTTAGATAAGATATTTCTTTTGCCTGACATTTACCATACTAGACCAGATGGCATGAGATTTCCATAAATGTTGGAATAAATACGATCAACCTTATAGACAAAAGGATTGCTTCTTAAGGTCTTACTAAAATAGAAATGTAAAGTTCACATTATAGACATATTAACCAGTTTTGTTTTTGTACGTAATTTGGATGCACTTAATTTGGCATTTAATAAAGTAATGCACAATATGACATCTAGTTTCAATGTCCCAATAAGCAGCCTTCAATTGCTATCTAAACAGAAGTAGTTAAAAAAAAAAAAATCTGTTTTATCTCTAAATATTTAATGTTTTATTACGCAACTGTCAGTGTAATTAATTACATTTCTATTGAGTGTACTTAGAAGAAATATGGCATATAAATAATTGTGCACTATAATAAATAGTAGATTAAAATTTGTAAATGAATAAATATTCTAAAATGAACTCTCTTTGACCTCACATTTGTAGAAAATGCTGTGAAATCTTTTTGTTTTGGCATTGTTTGGGAAATTCTATTAAAATGCTATCAAAAAGAAATATTTTTTGATCGCCATGTGTCGTTCAAATCCACTTCTTCTGCAGTTTTCAAAGCGGTAAGGTTCTTTGTTCTAATTTTGCAGGACGAAAATGAAATTGAACTCAACCCTGCCACGGAGATGCGGTCAGTCTGTTCCAGTTAGCCTGACCAGTGTCCAGAGCCTAAGGTTCATCTGCAGTGCATGACAGACTCTTAATTAAAATGCCATTTGAAAGCAGAGGAACAATGGGCAGGCAGTGATCAGGTCATTCTGAGCGTTAATAGGAGTTAAGACCGGAGAAAGGCTCAAGGACACATGATGAGGAGAAATGGACATTGCCAGTCATGTATGCAAAGCAAAGAGAGAGTAAGAGAGAGGGCAGGGAAGGACAGGAGATTGGAAAAAAAAGGGGAGGAGAGACGGGACAAGAGATGAGATGAGGAGAGAGAGGGTGTTGAGAAAGGGGAACTGTTAGAGATTCATGTACACATGGAATCCTTTTAAAAGAGCTCTGTTCTGAAATGCTGTAATGAGAAATTTGACCTGAGAAAACATAGATGAATAGGAAAAGATGAAAATAAATTCTACACCTCCAAATAGCAAATATGCACTCTTTCTTTCTTTCTGGGGGGTTCAACTCCTTTACTAATATGCAACGGAAATCATGACCTTTCCGATCAAAGCGTAACACTGTATCTCTCTGTCCTGCCCTTTATCTTTTACTCTCTAACGGAGCCCCCACCCGTTGTGTGTCTCTCTCTCTCTCTCTCTCTCTCTCTCTCTCTCTCTCTCTCTCTCTCTCTCTCTCTCTCTCTCTCTCTCTCTCTCTCTCTCTCTCTCTCTCTCTCTCTCTCTCTCACACACACACAAACTAACATTAATCAAGTCTTTGCCCTCAGCTAGTCTGCTCTGCAGGTGCGTTAGAAGAATGTTTCACCAATAGCCATTTGACATTAATAGTCTTGTATGTTTCCTGCAGGATGAGAGCGATGGATGGGAGGATGAAGGGAGAGGGGGGAGAAGAAGGAGAGAGGAAAAAGATCGAATAGGTGAAATGATGGAGAATGCCTGGGTGATTAGATGTACATGGATGTCTCCAGGGCAGCAGGCTCTGTGATGTGCCCAATGTGGAAGCTCTCATAGCTGGCCTGACACTCTTGAGCCAGTAGACAGGCCCCTCCGGCCGTGAACAGCAGGGCACCTCAGATCTTCAGAAGAGGTGGATGGAGATTGCTGGAATAGGGCTGAAAGGAGAGAGTGAGCGAGTGGGAGAAGAAGAGATATGGCTTCATTTAAAGAGGACAGAGCACAGTGAACAATATTCATGGGACTGACCAACGGTATCTCACGACCAATTCGTCCGAATTTGACGAGTGATTAAAAGATGGCTAATTCGTAACAATTCGTATGACCTCATTCGTACGAATTTGAACGATTTGTCTAAACCCACGTGATGGGTAGGTCTAGGGGCGGGGTCAGGGGTAGGTCATTCGTACGAATTCATACGAATTGGGCAACTCGTCAAATACGTTTTAGCAAAAATCTTACTAATTCGTACGAGTGAGGTCATACGAATTGTTACGAATTAGCCATCTTTTAATCACTCGTCAAATTCGGACGAATTGGTCGTGAGATCGGGTTGGACTGACAGAGTCAATATTTGTGCTCTAGTAGCTGACGACAATGAGTCCAAAAGTAGAGAATGTATTTTCGATTTTGCAGTTTTTAATTCCAATCACAATTTTAAATTACAAACTATGAAATGGCTCAGCGATTTGCAGAGCAAGTACTGAAAGCAATCAAATATTAGTTTCAATGTCACTTGATGGTGGATCTGGTGAAGAAGCTGTCAGCGATCAAAATATTGATTTTGAAGATGTTGAAAATAATAGTTTTGAGCATATGTTTGAGATCGCGAATATGAGCCAGATGCTAAATGTACTGGGAAATGAGCTCTGATGAGGACAGGGATGATGGTATAAAACATCTGCTCCAAAAAGTAACAAAATATGCTTTATTTTATTCTTCTGTAATTGTTACTCTAATATCAGGAGAGTTTTATATTATCCGGAATATGTAATAATGATTGGCAAAACTTTCAAAATGTTTTACAAATTTTATTTTATTTCATTCAAATTAAATCAGTTTAGTTAGATCAACACAATTTAGTTGGATTAAGTCAAATTAATTTACAGAAGAACTTTATTAAAGTTCCAACTTTATTTTTAAATTAAGTCACTGTCCTAATGCAGCCCCTTGCAAAGCATTGTAGGAACAACAGATCCAATGCCCAGTCACCCTTACAAAAAAAAAGTATACTTCAAGTTAATTGTATTAAGTATACTTAAGTAAAGTTCAAGTATGTAAGTAATATCTCTAAAAGTACAATTGTAAGTGTACTGTTTCAATAGTACTAGGGACTAAACTGGCCCACTTATACTTTATATTTTTGGGTGAACTAACCCTTTAAAGGCTACTCAATTAAAAAAGAATAGGCCTACTTGATTTTACTTTTAAGTATATCTGGATGACTCCATCAAAAAATTTTGTTAGTAAGGTTAAATAATATTTAGACTTTTCTGTCAGTATAAATCAAATATACTTAAGTGCAATTTTAAGTATTTCTGAGAAGTACATAAAGTATATTTCTGAAAAGTACATAAAAAGTATAGACTGAAAGTATACTTTCATATTTTTAGTTTAAAAGAAGTAGGCTATAGCACACTTGAATAAACTTATTTTTCATAAGGATAGTTCTGTCATCAAAAATGTATGTTTTCCCAACACAAATGATTTCTTCTGCTGAACACAAAAGAAGATATTTTGCAGAATATGGGTAACCAAACGGTTGATTAGTACTGTAGAATAATGCATTCATAATATTAATAAACCCAGATTACCTGACATTTATTTCACAGTCGGCTAGTTGATGGCAAATGTTATCAGTGTTCACCTACTGAAATACATGTGTGATGAACTCTGATGTGATGTGGATGTTTGTGTATATTTTGAGGTTTACTATCTGCCCAGTGCCAGGTGTACCACACACACACACACACACACACACACACACACACACACACACACACACACACACACACACACACACACACACACACACACACACCAGTGCTCTGCCAGCTGTCGTCTAACGGGAGGAGGCACATTTATTTTGAAGTGTATGTGTGTGTTCACTTTTTGTGTTGCCTATGCTGCCTTTTCCCCTAAGCCCATCAAAACCATCGCTTGATGTTCACAATCTGAATCAAACATGGGTATTTATGCTGCTTCCTTGGCATAGACCTTGAAACACTCTCGCGTACCCATACATTTCTTAGAAAGCCTGGAAAACAACACAGTATATTGATAATCATCTGTTTGACTATTCTTTTTGAAAAATATGTACTGTAGTGTTGTTGAAAATCTTACAAGAACCTGTGTGTGGTGTGTGTGTGTGTGTGTGTGTGCATCAAAAAGAATATACAGTATATTGTATTTTGTTTGTTGATAGTGTTAGCCACATACTATCCTGCTATAGCCATTATGACGTCCTTTAATTTATGTATCCGATTCACAGTTGGTTCTTATTTTTAAACTCTTTTCTTGTCCCTTCGAATTTAGTAGACATTCCCAGCTGAACATGTGGATATGCTTTTATTAATTGAGTTTCACGCCTCAAGAATGTGCTCAACCAAGCAGAAGGACTAGCTACTATAATGTAATGTCTGTCCCTGAAACTGTTGTAATGTCAGCCCAAGGGAGGGTGTGTTGGCTTTGTTCAAGCAAGGTGTCTGGGGGTTACTATTTGGAAAAACACAGAAGGCGTTGATCCTATACTAGTTCCTGAATGGGTCTCTGACTGAAATGATCGCATCGTTCATTACATGCCGACTGAAAATGACAGAATTTTTTTTAAAGATAAAGATTATTGAAGAATTGCAGGAAAAAAAATAAAACTGAAGGTGCGATAGTATGTTCTTCTCTATTGTAACGTATATCTGGGTGAAACAGCTTCTGGAATGAGAAAAATGTAGGGTGGGATTTGATTTTGTCCTTCAGGAATTGATTGGATCGTAGGAAGAGGGGCGTTGGTATATGGACACAGATATGTAATAGATATGTAATAGAGTGGTGCAGGGATGACATCCAAAACCCGGAACACTAATTTATCCCTGGTTCCTTCGAAGATATAAAAAATACAATATATAACCTAGGGTATAATTTTACCTCAAAATTCAACATATCTGCCAAAAAATAGCAACTGCAAATTCATGTTTTGCTGCCTGAATTCCAGTTGTTTCTGCAAATTGCAGCGATCCATTTGCTTCTCTTTTATAGCTTTCAACAAAAGATAGGTCAGATTTATTGTTGAATCTATGGCATACAGATAATCGCAAGGCTCTTTTGCACTTTAGATGCGTTTTGTGTGTTTTTAGCTGCATTCAAGCTGAACCTTTTTTGTTGCAAATTTACAGTTAAGTCAGGTATTATTATTATTATTATTATTTTTCTTAAAATATCTGATAATAGACATGAATTGCTAGTGGAGATTGTGATTGAATGCAGAAAACCATGTGACAGCTGTCTTTATTTTCATAATTTTCTTTGATTTTCAATTATCTGTATCTGATGCAGCACTAGCTGGGGCTCAGCAAATATGACAATGGTTTCCATTCATTTCATTTGACATTTGATTTCTTCTGCACCATAAATGAAAAGCGACAATTCAAAGTCTCGCACCGCATGAGCCAAGTGATCCGGGTTGGTGGACATGTTTGTTTCCTTGTACCAGGCTTGTGGTTAAGATAGTGGATTGATTTTTTGAAGTTTCTTTTGTGTGTGTTGAAGACGTGTCCCCGTCAATGTACAGTTTTGAGTTTGAAAGAAGAGAGAGAGAGAGAGATTCAGGATACTTTAGAAGGCAAATGAATAAAACATGCACCGGCGCTGTATGCAGCACAGCATTTGATTGCTTCGAGCCACGATGTCTATGTTAAAGTGTGTGTGAGTGCGCAAATGTATGCAGATTTCAGCCTCCCCACCCTTCCATTCTCCCTTGTAATCATGTTATCAGGGCAGAAGAAAGGATTGCAGGAGAGTAATAAAGAGAATCAGTGAGTTATCTGGACCGCTGGCTGCAAACCTAAATGTGTGTGATTTATTCTCAGTGAGGCATAAGGAGCCCTGCTTACCTTTATCTGCAGTCACAGTTATTTTTTTATTTTATTTTTTTTTTAGAAGCGATTTACTTTTATTTCTTGTACTTAAAGTGTTAGTTTACCCAAAAGGAATATTCTGGCATTATTTACTCAGCCTCATGTTGTTCCAGTCCTGTATGATTTTCTGTGGATATCAAAGCTGCTTTTTTCCATACAGTAAAAGTGGATGATGAGTAGGGATGCATGATATAATGGCACCACACAGGTTAACTTGTTGGTTTCAGTCGATTTTTGGATGTTTAATTGTGCATGTGTCATATTTGAGACAGGCAAAGAAGCAGGCTGGGAAGCAGATCCACGCGCAGGTTAGATTTATTAAAGTGTGAACACAAAGTAAAATGAAACCACGGAACAGGAGGAGAACACACTAAACGAGGGAATGTCCATTCAATGACTGACAGAGAACAAGTGAAACAAAGGGCTATATATACACAGGCAGACAAGCTTAACAAGATAACAAGGGGGCGTGGCTAATAAGAAACACCTGGGGAGACTAATAAAATTAGTCAAATAAAGTAACAAGGAACTGCAAAACATGGAGCAAGACAGGAAATAACATAAAAGTCCAGGAATACACAAGACAGGGGAACACAGGTTGGAATCATAACAGCATGCTCACTTGCAGTTTTTTACATTTGAATTACCTTTTCTATCCTCTAATGGTCCAACGCTATCTCACGACCAATAGGCTTTATGCCCAGCTGCACTACTTCCTGAACTTCAGCCAGCTACTTGTTTCCTGTCTGACATTATTGGACAAACTGATTAACCCAGGTGTGTCTGGTATTTGTTACTTGTCAGGCACACCTGGATTAATCAGCCATCTTTTAATCACTCGTCAAATTCGGACGAATTGGTCGTGAGATCGGGTTGAATGGTCACTGAAAGTTAATCTTTAAAAACACTAATATTGAAATAATGACACTATTAATTGTAATTTTTAAGCAAATTTTAATTGATTTTAGCAAATCAAAATTACTGAACATTATAATGTTGTGTGATGTCTACATTTACTTGTAGCATTTAAAATGATTTATACTGGTTCGTCATTAATGACGATTTGAAAAAGAGAAATAAACAACCCTCAACATAAACAAACAACCTTTCCTCTTTTTTGGAATAAGGGATAATAATCTGCAAAATATCCCCTTATGTTAATTAAAAAAAAGTTAAATGGGTCTGGAATGACCAGAACAGGAAGCTGATTTCTGCCACATTTGATTACAAATGTGATTCTCTACGTTGTAATAATGAGAAATGTTCATAATAATGAATCAATATTTCATTAATATGACTTACAGAATCGCATTAATTTTGGCATAAGTTCTCCACACCTTTAGAATGAGTAAATGTTGCCTGAACCTTTACAATATCAAATGAAAGGGAATTCTGAGTAACTTCTCAGTCCACTGAGAATAAGGAGGATCGGATCTGAGATCACTCATGGTTTATGCATGTACAGCAGTCAAGATGTGCCAGTGTGATCACCTTCATATCAAGGGTGAAAATAACCTTACATGATGATGGCAATTAAAGCAGTCTTGTGTGTAGATACAAAAATCGTAATTATACCGTATAATAGTATCACTAAATGGTGATCGATTTAACCATCAGCAGCCAATCAATAAGAAATCAGTCACTCGCCATACCTCATACTGACATATATGACAGTTTTATAGTGTTTTATTGCATGTCAGGGGGGTGCTTTCCTGTTAGGGAAATGTTTTTTATGATAGGTTAACAACGAGAAGGGTTTAATGGGCGTAATTAGCGAGGCTATGATTGGCTTTACCTTCTGGTTGACAGTTAGAGCCCTTTCTGCTTCCCCCGTGTGAAGAATAATACCTCAAGTGTTCAAGGTATAGCAGCCAGACACAATCCATATTATAGTGCGTATTGATTTCAAATAGTGTCATGAAAGTGTCTGTCAAGAGTGTCGATATGAGAGAAACTCGTCCTTCAGTGTGACCTGTGTGTTTGTTTGTGTGTGTTCGAGCCTTGCCTTTCATCTCAATTTCACGAACAGACAGTAATTTCAAAAACTGTTCTTGGTGACCAGACAGCGTGTTCAAATCACTCTACCAATACAAAGAGGGTGAGTGAGATCGGGACGGTTAATAAATGAGACAGAAAGAGGGGGAGAGAGAACGAGAAAGAGAGTTTGATGGATCAAGTGTCCTCTGTTCAAATGTAGCGACCCCACCTGCCAACTCTACCGTTCGGAGTGATCC